>CM038726.1:30100833-30258333 GCA_021613375.1 Megaleporinus macrocephalus | reverse complement strand
TTAATGGTGATGTAATTAATTGTGATTAACAGTTTAATTGTTCAGTGCATGTGACTACTGAAGTACAAGCTCATTAGCTGATCAGCTATCTTATTAAGTATGATTAATAGCTAATACACACTCTATAATCAGAGTGATGCACTACGTCACTGGAACTACACAACCTATTACAGCTGTAAGAAAATATTGAAAAATCAAATATCAGGATATTATGTTTGTGATACTGTATTGATTCTCAAAAACATAGTATCAATACACAGATTTCTGGCAGACAGTGAATCATTCTGTGTTGTGTTTAAACCTCTGACCACTAGATGGCAGTGTTGTAATCCATTTTCAGCTCCACTCCAACATTAACAAGCAGCACAAAGACGCAATACTATTGTAAGCATTGACAAACCTGTTCATATAGTGGTGTGTTTTAATAGCAGGATTTTAAAAATCACAATCTATCACTATGCTTGTGATATCACGATACATATTGTCCCCTAAACAGTTCAGCATCGTCTCAATGATGCATTTTACTGCTTTCTTTTATTTCAGTCTGTCCACTCAGCACACTCTTTAACACTCTGCTCACCTCACAAATCTAACAACCCAGTGAAAAAACTGTCAACTGTGATCATCACTGTGATTTAGGTGATTGTGTAATACGTGTGACAGCCCTCACTGCATTGACAGTAGTGCTAACTATAAACACTATAGACATGTTTGCTTGTATCTGTGGAGCCTTACACAACATCCTGTTGCCTTACACTTGAGTGACGGCATCAGAAAAAAGTGGTGTACCATCAAATCCACATCACGCTGATGTTAGACGCTTCCATATGAAGTGAAATAAGTGTCACCAGAACTTGAACATGAATTCATGTTTTTGAAAAGAAAAAAAAAAAAAAAAAAAAAAAAAGGTGTGTAAAATTTGGTGTTATTGAAAATTTGACCTGCAAATTTTTGTAAGATTTCACAACCTGAAATTTTTGTAACTGAATTATTTGAATTCTAACTGAATTTGAACTACCAAAAAATTTTGCAGGTCAAATTTTTACTAACACCAAATTTCACACAATCTTTTTTTTTAGGTTCAAGTTCTGGTGACACTGATTTCACTCCATACCTCTGCCTCTACAAACCAATCAATCAAAGCCAAGTATGTGTGCTTACTGAATGCCAATTTAAAACCTATACAACGTAACCAAAACATGAGCCTCAGGCCAGACTTGGTCCAACACCTTGTACGGCATCAATCTGACAGAAACCAGGAAGGCGTGTGGTTGCGTTTCTCTCGTCAGCTGACTGCGGTGGAACAGAGAACTCACTGAACAGAAGTTAGCGAGTCATGCGTGTCAGGTCAGCGTGTGTGTTTGTGTGTCTCACATTTTCTGCAGGACTTGAGCCATGACCACTCCGCTGGTTAGATCCTCCACTGTCTTGCAAGGTGCCTCCACTCCAAACGTCTGGATCTGAAACAGACACATGAACTCACATTAATGAAAGCTGGGCTGGTAGCGATTAGGTGGAGGACACTGAAGGTCCTGAGAAGCATACATCAACATGTATCTGCACAGAGAGGTGCTTTGCTGAGATTCACAGAGAGCATACAAATCACACAACGCCTGTGGAGCAGTACATCAAGCAACCACTGACCAGCTATGTGGTAGCACCAAAAAAAAAAAAAAAAAAAAGAAAAATCTGATAGGAAGTGGTCTAAAACGCTTTTAGAGGGGATCCTGCTCATACTGGCAACCCAGGCCTAGACTGTGGGGTGGGCTGTAGGGTTGGAGAGCATTAGTTTTCATATGGGTTTTATATTCAAGCGTGAGCTAAAGTAATCCCAGCACCATCGGGCGAAGGTGGGGTACACCATGGACATGTCACCAGTCCATCACATGGATACCAACACACACTCAAGTACACACACACACTCACCCCTACAAGCACTTCAGAGTGAGCGATCAACCTAACATGAATGTGTTTGGACTGTGGGAGGAAACCAGAGTACCCGGAGAAACCCACTCAAGCACGAGGAGGACATACACACTCCACACAGAACCACCCGGACCGGGAATCCAACCCAGATCATCTTACTGTGAGGAGACAGTGCTGACCACTACACCACCATACTAACCACTACACCACCATACTGACCACTACACCACCATACTAACCACTACACCACCATACTAACCACTACACCACCATACTGACCAGTACACCACCGTACTAACCACTACACCACCATACTAACCACTACACCACCATACTAACCACTACACCACCGTACTAACCACTACACCACCGTACTAACTACTACACCACCATCCTAACCACTACACCACCATACTGACCAGTACACCACCGTACTAACCACTACACCACCATACTAACCACTACACCACCGTACTAACCACTACACCACCGTACTAACCACTACACCACCGTACTAACCACTACACCACCACACTAACCACTACACCACCTTACTAACCACTACACCACCGTACTAACCACTACACCACCGTACTAACCACTACACCACCGTACTAACCACTACACCACCATACTGACCACTACACCACCATACTGACCACTACACCACCGTACTAACCACTACACCACCGTACTAACCACTACAGCACCTTACTAACCACTACACCACCGTACTAACCACTACACCACCGTACTAACCACTACACCACCATACTGACCACTACACCACCATACTGACCACTACACCACCGTACTAACCACTACACCACCATACTAACCACCACACCACTATACTAACCACTACACCACCATACTAACCACTACACCACCATACTAACCACTACACCACCGTACTAACCACTACACCACCTTACTAACCACTACACCACCGTACTAACCACTACACCACCGTACTAACCACTACACCACCGTACTAACCACTACACCACCTTACTAACCACTACACCACCATACTAACCACTACACCACCGTACTAACCACTACACCACCATACTGACCACTACACCACCATACTGACCACTACACCACCATACTGACCACCACACCACCATACTGACCACTACACCACCATACTAACCACCACACCACCATACTGACCACCACACCACCATACTGACCACTACACCACCATACTAACCACCACACCACCATACTGACCACTACACCACCATACTAACCACTACACCACCGTACTAACCACTACACCACCATACTGACCACTACACCACCGTACTAACCACTACACCACCGTACTAACCACTACACCACCATACTAACCACTACACCACCGTACTAACCACTACACCACCGTACTAACCACTACACCACCGTACTAACCACTACACCACCATACTAACCACTACACCACCACTACACCACCATACTAACCACTACACCACCATACTAACCACTACACCACCATACTGACCACTACACCACCGTACTAACCACTACACCACCATACTAACCACTACACCACCATGAAGCTGATTCAACTGAATCAAAAATATGTTTAGAGACCACCCGGCCCTCTGCTATGAATCTTATATATTGTCGCTGTCCAATGAAAAACAAGTATCTCCAATATGGCAACTCTAATGAAGAGGACAAAAACTGTCTTCACTTTCAATGCAGGTCAATGGAACCAATGTTTTTTTCAAGCTACTTTGGAGCATTTCTATTGGTCCATTCACCACAAAATCTTCACACAATGTAAACGGCAGGTGCTTTAAGTGATTTAAGTGAGGCAGAAAAATAAAAATCCACAAAAATGGAGATACGTAATTGAACTGAGTCGTGGTGAAAGAACCACAATCTCAAATCTACTCCTCCAATCAGACTGGTAGTTGATGGAGGAGTGGGGGATGCTGGGGACTGGACGGATCAGTCTTTTTAAAGGCTCACCTCCCCCTCAGCTCTCACATGAGGTTGTTTCCAGCTCTCCTCAGCTCAGGATAAACACAGCTGTTCTCTTGCTCTCCTTTGGGTCTGCCTGCTCGCTGTATAAGGCAGGGACTCCCCTCTCCTCTTCCGTAGAGACACCAGAACGACACGTCAGCACTGACTTCTCGCTTTCTACGTATCATCATTCTCTCGCTCTTATTCAGGTCAGCTTCACTCCAGGAAACGATCTGAATAGCAAGTTTCTAGTATTACGCCAGCATTCGCTACATCTTGCTGGAATCATGTTCTACTGAGAGACTTTATGGCCATAAAAAAACTTGGGCATCAGGGTACAAGATCTGGACACTAGGGGTGTAAAAAAATATCGAAAATATAGAATATCGGGGTATTTTGTTTTGTGATACTGTATCGATTCTCAAAAACACAGTATCCATACACAGATTCCTGGTAGACAGTGAATCATTGTGTGTTGTGTTTAAACATCTGACCACTAGATGGCAGTGTTGTAATCCATTTTCAGCTCCACTCCAACATTAACAAGCTACACAAGGGCGCAGTGCTATTGTAAACATTGATAAACCTGTTCATATAGTGGTCTGTTTTTAATAGTAAGATTTGAAAAATCAAAATATATCACGTTGCTTGCAGTATCGCAATATATCACGATATACTGAATCGAAGCCGCTGTATCACGATACGTATTGTATCGCCAGGTTCTTGCCAATACACAGCCCTTATTGACACTGGCCTTGTTGAGCATATCAGGCATCAACCAGACATCAGCTGCTCTTCCCCTGAAGCATGTTATTTTAGAACATGATAAATAACAAAAGCTCTAATAACACAAAACATAAGTAATAAAAGTTTATACATGTGATAACTATATATTATCTCATTACAGACAAACATTTTCCAACTTTAATTTAAATCTTATACTTTTTCCAGTCTGTAAAGTTACAGGGTGCAGTTAAAGTGCAGGTCAAATAAATCACACACACACACACACACACACACACACACACACACAAACACACATCCACATACACACACACTCTCTCTCTCTCTATTAGCTATTACTATTCTGCGCCACCTCACAGCTGACTCACCAACTACAGCAGTAACAGTACAATGTCAGGGGGCGGAGCTAAAGAGGAAAGAACACACTTGCATAACAGCTACATGCCTGAGAGAAGAGGGGGTTAGAGAGGAAAACATGGGGAGGAGGCTGGACAGACAGAGAGAGAGAAAAGGGAAGGGTGAGAGGGAAGAGAAAGGCAAGAGAGAGACTTAAGTATAGAGAACGAGAGAGAGAGAGAGGTAGAGAGAGAGAGAGAGAGAGAGAGAGAGAGTCAGAGAGAGAGAGAGAGAGAGTCAGAGAGAGAGAGAGAGAGAGAGAGAGAGTCAGAGAGACTGGCACAGAGTGAGAGAAATAAAAAGGAAAAACAGTGACTAAAGAAGAAGGAGAAAGAGAGAGGGAGAGACAGAGAGAAAAAGAAAGAGGGACTAGTGTAGAAAGAGAGAAGAAGAAATAGAAACGATGAGAGAGCAACTGGCATAGAGAGAAAAAGAAAAGAAACAAAGAGAGACGGGTGTAGGGAAAGAGACAGAAGGAGAACAAATGAGAAATGACAGAATAGAATATATATATACATATATATATATATATATATATATATATATATATATATATATGAAACCAAACATAATAACCCCATATTCTATATTTCAATATATTCTCACACCCCTAATATAAATATATACACATATATATATACACACACACATATATATATATATATATATATATATATTTTTTTATTTTTTTTATTTTTTTTTTAAGGGTGTGCGAAACAGTGAATCATTGTGTGTTGTGTTTAAACCTCTGACCACTAGATGGCAGTGTTGTAATCCATTTTTAGATCCACTCCAATATAAACAAGCAGCACAAGGGTGCAGTGCTATTGTAAGCATTGTTAAACCTGTTCATATAGTGGTGTGTTTTAATAGTAGTATTTGAAAAATCACAGTATATCACTTTGCTTGCAGTATCGCGATTATACTGAATCGTGACCGCTGTTACAACGTATTATATTGCAACAAGTCAGTGTGATATATATACAAACACATACAGAAAGACAGTGAAGAGTGAGTTGTTTAAGTTTACTAGCAGAGCTGAGAGCTTACTGCTCTGCCTGCTCTAACTAGACCTTCTCACTCTCGTCTCAGTTCCTTTATCTGACCCACCGCTGGTCAGCCCTGTATTTCCTGATTGCATCACGAGATACTGAGAAACGCTGCCTGCCAGCTGAGTGAACGTTCACAGATGTTTATTAGAAATTCCTCTGATGTTTAACTTTCTTCCCCTTTTTATCCCTGAACAGTCTCACACACTCAGGCTGAGAGACAAAAATCCCAGAGAGGAAAAAACTGTGTGTCTGCCTGGCTGGCTGTAGCAGGATGTCGAGGCCAGCTGTAGCCACTATATTTACGAGTCCACTGCAGGTCATTGTTTAACCCTTATGAATCTAATATTACTGATTGGATATTTGAGTATGATCTGAATAAGATCATATAAGTTACTGCAGAAAGAACAATTTAGCCATTTTTGTCATTGCTTTACATTTAAAACAAACAGAAAACAATAAGAACAACATAAAAGTAATATCTCTCAACCTTAGAGTTAACCTACTGTTTACTGTAGGGACTCACATCTGACAGTGCTCCCAATAGGACCCCAGTTTACGGCAATAGCACAGCATAAAATAGTTTATGTACACCTGAAGAGGAGCAGTCTGCTCTGTTTGATTAGCAAACGCCTGAATCTTACCCACAATGCCACAATAATCCATTCAGTCTACACAAGGATTATACATAACGAGGCGAGAGCTGAACTCATAATACGCTAACACCCCTCACAAGCAAACCATTGATAGAGCCTTAAAGAGATATGACAGAACCAATTAGCTCCCGTCACCTGCTTCATTGTGAAGAGACTATCTGGACCATCTGTTGTGGCTGTGAGGTGATGGAGAGTCGACGTGTGCTGACTCAAAGTTTCCTCCACAACTCCTTCAGCTGCAGCACGAAACTCTGCATGAACCGCGCGTGCATCACTCTCAAAACCTAGTGAGCTCCTACATAGACAGCATTTCACATCACAGTACGCGCTCCCCACATGTAGACTGTCCCGATTCTTACATACCTTAAGCATGCTTCTACTGAGGAACCTTATTTAGACCTGATTTTAAAGAAGCATCGAACGCTTCCTCAGCCGCTAAGACAATCCCATGATGCAACACAGGCTAATCTACAAGCAGTGAAGTGGTTTTTAAATGTGAGTTATTTTGATTCTCTCTGGAGTTTTAATGTGTTTCTGGTCATATAATCACACAAAACAGTTTTTTATTATCAACGCTGTAACGAGTCCTTCACCATTTAGCAGTTTAGCATTAGCCATTAGCATTTATGCCAGCGGATTTTTAGGCCTCCACCTATTGTTTTGGATGTTGGCCGGTATCTTAGCAACCAGCTAAACCACCGGTCACATGCTGCAGTGGGCGGGAACAAGCCGTGACGCAGTCTCTCTCTAACTAGAGCGTCTCAGTAATCTGTTTTATGAGGAGAGATGAGGAGAGAACGCTGATACTTAAACAGCTGCCTACCTAGACAGCCTACTTAGACACTCACTAGGATTTGAGACAGACCCTAAGACTTAACAACAACGCCTTCATTCCTAGAAGTCACAGTAATTCATAGAAGTTTTGAGATTGTGTAGTGGAACTGCATTTGTCAAAGGAAAGCAATTTAGAGTGATTTTAGACAGGAAAACTTCCTTGCAACTTCCTTGCAACTTCCTTGCAACTTCCTTGCAACTTCCTTGCAACTTCCTTGCAACTTCCTTGCAACTTGGCAGTTACATGCAGCAAGCTGACAAAGTTATTCAGATACTCAATAAGCAGCTCATTTGCTCAATAACTGCATCGTTTGGGGTATTTTTATCATCTTCATATAACATTGCCAGCCATTAGTCATCCTTTTTCTGCATCTCTAGTTCTTCACTATATATTTAAGTACCTGTTAGGCTGGCTTTACAGGGTGAAACTCCTATCCAGCTTGATTTGCTTCAAATGTATATGAAACTAAATTGCATGGCCTTTGAATAATATAAATGGCAACATACCTCAAACTCAAAGTGTCAAGTCACTATGAAGCATGAAACTTCAAGAAACGCAAAAGCCAATGACTCATCATGTGATCCTGTCGAACGTCATACCTGTGATTTTATCGTTGATTTCACCAAATCAGCGGACACAAAAAATTTAATAGAAGTTTTAAAGAGAAAGACAATAAAAGGTAAGCTGTTTTATAATACATTGCTTGGTAAAGTTAAGATTCACGCAACTGTTACAGTAGAGTTTCAAGTAAGGATGGAAAACAGGAAGGAGGTGTTTTAGATTTGAGTTGAGGGGAAAAAAACTGCAAGAGGGGAGGTTTCCGAAAAAGCTGTACGGTGAGAAATGAACCTAACTACAATTTTATTAATGATATTGCATTTACTTTTTAATTATTAAAAAATTATTAGGAAGTAAGCCTAATAATGTTGAGATGTTTATCCAGAGGACCTGAATATGCAGCCTAACCCTGTAATATAGTGTGCCAGGCCGCTAGTTAGTTGTGGCTGGGACATCACAACACATGGAGATTGGGTTGGACCTAACAGTCTAACTCTGTTACAAGTAGTTCACAAGCACTGCTATTTCTAATAATGTAGGCTGTAGGACTTAGAAACTTAGAAACTGACTTCAGGTCAGGGTGTTCCAGTGCTGGACTTCTAGCTGACCTCATCATTAGTATGGGATCTGCTTGTCCCCACACTCTGCTGGCGCCAAGGAAACCCAGAGTACCTATCCGTTTTAACAGGGTAAATACAGTGACGGCTGGTCAGACGTTAATTTTAGCCCTCACATGCTGGTTAGGTCACCCAACCCCGAGCGAGCGCACACACAAAAGAATAAATCACACCACGGCACAAGGTCCACTCTGTAAACCAGCCTCAAAACCACAACAAACTCGACCGCGGCGCAGATCCTGAAGGGAAATTCACTCTTCATCCACACAGCGAGGCGATCACCCAGAATTAACGATGGATTTATTAGTAAACCCGGTGACCCAGGACAGCGCTTACCAGACGCAAGCCTGAGTCTAACTTCACAAAAGTAACATGAAGACTCCTACACGACTCCTAATATCACCCTCTCGGACTAGTCTGGGTACAAACTTAGCATCACAGCCTGTTTTCTGTTGTTGAGGGTTTTAAATTTGTAGATGGGTGTGCAGTAGCCTAAGGCTAAGACACATGCCTGAAAGAAATGTTCTTCATTTTGAAGGTCTAGACTACAACACTGCAGTGACCTCACAGAGGAAATCCACACCCACGAGATTCACTCAATATGAGGAAACAGAGAAGCTGGAAACTAAAAGAGGGGGAGGGCAGCAAGAGTTTATGGGACTCCCAGCCAAAACAGAAAGCTTGGGCCTACGAGACTGGATTCTTAAATAATCCTCCCTAAAGTAGTGCTGGACTTTATTATAGCAGAGTTTCTGAGCACAAAGTTACATCGACATGAATACAAACTAAACTAGTAAAGTCTCAACCAGCTCTGCTAATCAAGCCCCTTTCATATTTACAACACCAAATCCATCTGTGGTATCTATGAGGGCTGTGTATTGGCAAGAACCTGGCGATACAATACATATCGTGATACTGCGGTCACGATTTAATATATCATGATATATTGCAATTTTTCAAACCCTATTAAAACAGACCACTATATGAACAGGTTTGTCAATACTTACAATAGCACTGCACCCTTGTGCTGCTTGTTAATGTTGGAGTGGAGCTGAAAATAGACTACAACACTGCCATCTAGTGATCAAAGGTTTGAACACAACACAGAATGATTCACTGTCTGCCAGAAATCTGTGTATCGATACTGTGTGTTTGAGAATCAATATAATATATATGGGGATATAATATCCCGATATTTGATATTTTGATATTTTCTTAAGTCAGTGTGATGGTGAGTTGAGAAGGCTAGTAAAGTGTGTATGTTAGTTATGGTTATATGTAATGACTAGTTAAGAAAGTTAGTCAGTGTGATGGTGAGTTGAGATGAAGGCTAGTAAAGTGTGTATGTTAGTTATGGTTATATGTAATGACTAGTTAAGAAAGTAAGTCAGTGTGATGGTGAGTTGAGATGAAGGCTAGTAAAGCGTGTATGTTAGTTATGGTTATATGTAATGACTAGTTAAGAAAGTAAGTCAGTGTGATGGTGAGTTGAGATGAAGACTAGTAAAGCGTGTATGTTAGTTATGGTTATATGTAATGACTAGTTAAGAAAGTAAGTCAGTGTGATGGTGAGTTGAGATGAAGGCTAGTAAAGCGTGTATGTTAGTTGTGGTTATATGTAATGACTAGTTAAGAAAGTAAGTCAGTGTGATGGTGAGTTGAGAAGGTTAGTAAAGTGTGTATGTTAGTTATGGTTATATGTAATGACTAGTTAAGAAAGTAAGTCAGTGTGATGGTGAGTTGAGATGAAGACTAGTAAAGTGTGTATGTTAGTTGTGGTTATATGTAATAACTAGTTAAGAAAGTAAGTCAGTGTGATGGTGAGTTGAGATGAAGGCTAGTAAAGCGTGTATGTTAGTTATGGTTATATGTAATGACTAGTTAAGAAAGTAAGTCAGTGTGATGGTGAGTTGAGATGAAGGCTAGTAAAGTGTGTATGTTAGTTATGGTTATATGTAATGGCTAGTTAAGAAAGTAAGTCAGTGTGATGGTGAGTTGAGATGAAGGCTAGTAAAGCGTGTATGTTAGTTGTGGTTATATGTAATGACTAGTTAAGAAAGTGAGTCAGTGTGATGGTGAGTTGAGATGAAGGCTAGTAAAGCGTGTATGTTAGTTATGGTTATATGTAATGACTAGTTAAGAAAGTAAGTCAGTGTGATGGTGAGTTGAGATGAAGGCTAGTAAAGCGTGTATGTTAGTTATGGTTATATGTAATGACTAGTTAAGAAAGTAAGTCAGTGTGATGGTGAGTTGAGATGAAGGCTAGTAAAGCGTGTATGTTAGTTATGGTTATATGTAATGACTAGTTAAGAAAGTAAGTCAGTGTGATGTTGAGTCACATATTAATTGCTGCCACTAAAAGAGACCTCACTACCCCTACACTAAACATCTCCAGCTTCAGCTGACATCACTCAAAGGACGTCTGGCAGATATGTGTAGATCTTATCATGAAAACACGCATCTCTGATGTCATCACACCTTCTCTGAACCGACGGTCTCAGTTCTGGATTCAGTTTAGAGTTAGGAACGCGATTCCTTACACAACACAAATCATTTGCCATGTTTTCTGTCCTTCCAGTCTTGAAACTTGTAACTCACACAGACTCTCCAGTCATGACACACCTGTGAACAACTCTAACCCTACGTACGTACACTGTGTGAACACTTAAGCGCAGTGGCTCTGTGGCTGCAGCTGGTATGTCAGTGATCCAGATGGCGGGGTCTTTTTTAGCAGGTCTGCTAACAGCTATGTGAGAAATGTGAGCTGACTACATTATTGCCAGAGAGAGAGAGAGAGAGAGAGAGAGCGAGAGAGAGAGAGAGAGAGAGATTGAGAGAAAGAGAGAGAGAGAGAGAGACTGAGAGAAAGAGAGAGAGAAAGAGAGAGAGAGAGAGAGAGAGAGAGAGAGAGAGAGAGAGAGAGAGAGAGAGATTGAGAGAAAGAGAGAGAGAGAGAGACTGAGAGAAAGAGAGAGAGAAGAGAGAGAGAGAGAGAGAGAGAGAGAGAGAGAGAGAGAGAGAGAGAGAGAGAGACTGAGAGAAAGAGAGAGAGAGAGAGAGAGAGAGAGAGAGAGAGAGAGAGAGAGAGAGAGAGAGAGAGAGAGAGGCTCCTGAGCTGGGTGTGTGCAACGTAAATCAAGGAGGAGTTCATGGAGGGGTTCCCTGGAGCTACAGTCAGCCTACTAATCCAGCCAGGCTAGTACCAGCTGTCTCTGGAGACTAAGATGTGTTTAGCAGGATCAGGGATACAACAAAATACAGGTATCATGGAATATCGAAAGTGATTATTATTATCATCATCATCATTATTATTATTATTATTATTATTATTATTATTATTATTATTATTATTATTATTACATTGATTGCTTTGGTTTTCATCACCATAGTTTTAACTTTACATAGTTTTGAATGTAAGTGTTTAAACCTGCAGTTCTGTTGATTTACAGCTTCCAAGCATTACCCACTGAGACCACTGAGATATACAGGTATAGATAGACAGATACAGATAGACAGACAGGTATAGATAGACAGGTACAGATAGACATACAGGTATAGATAGACAGGTATAGATAGACAGACAGGTATAGATAGACAGACAGGTATAGACAGACAGGTATAGATAGACAGACAGGTATAGATAGACAGGTACAGATAGACAGACAGGTATAGATAGACAGACAGGTATAGATAGACAGACAGGTATAGACAGACAGGTATAGATAGACAGGTACAGATAGACAGACAGGTATAGATAGACAGGTATAGATAGACAGACAGGTATAGATAGACAGACAGGTATAGACAGACAGGTATAGATAGACAGGTACAGATAGACAGACAGGTATAGATAGACAGGTACAGATAGACAGACAGGTATAGATAGGTATAGATAGACAGGTATAGATAGACAGACAGATACAGATAGACAGACAGGTATAGATAGACAGGTATAGACAGGTATAGATAGACAGGTATAGATAGGTATAGATAGACAGACAGGTATAGATAGACAGGTATAGATAGACAGACAGGTACAGATAGACAGACAGGTATAGATAGGTATAGATAGACAGGTATAGATAGACAGACAGGTACAGATAGACAGGTATAGATAGACAGGTATAGATAGACAGGTATAGATAGACAGACAGGTATAGATAGACAGGTATAGATAGACAGACAGGTATAGATAGACAGGTATAGATAGACAGACAGGTATAGATAGACAGGTATAGATAGACAGGTATAAATAGACAGACAGGTATAAATAGACAGGTATAGATAGACAGACAGGTATAGATGGACAGGTATAGATAGACAGGTATAAATAGATAGACAGGTATAAATAGACAGACAGGTATAAATAGACAGACAGGTATAGATGGACAGGTATAGATGGACAGGTATAGATGGACAGACAGGTATGGATAGACAGACATAGACAGATATAGATAGACAGACAGGTATAGATAGACAGGTATAAATAGACAGACAGGTATAAATAGACAGACAGGTATAAATAGACAGACAGGTATAGATGGACAGGTATAGATGGACAGGTATAGATGGACAGGTATAGATGGACAGATATAGATAGACAGACAGGTATGGATAGACAGACAGGTATAGATAGACAGGTATAGACAGACAGGTGTAGATAGACAGTGAATCATTCTGTGTTGTTCGTTGACGAAAACTATGACGAAAATAGTTTGTCAACGAAATTAACCATGGTGTGTTTTAATAGTAGGATCTGAAAAATCACAATATATCACTTTGCTTGCAGTATCGCAGTATATCGTGATATACTGACTCGAGATTGCTGTATCATGATACGTATTGTATCGACAGGTTCTTGCCGATACACAGCTCTAATATATACAGCTGTACACCACATGGAGCGCAAGCGAGCAACAGTTACGGCAGCAAGTGAATCTGCTGATCTATGTAAAGTTTACTTACACTTACTAAACAGAAAACAGACGTAACTCAAACATCACAGAGAGACACATCACACCTGAAAAGCTGTCACCTGCACCGTATGAGCATGTAGAGTAGAATCAGGTGGATAACAGACTGACAGACTGTTACATCCCTAGACCATACGCAGCAAAGCTCCAGTCCTACAGCAATCACTAACCCCATTTCCCTGCTACCCTGAACGTAGTCAATCAAACAATCAGGTTCGGTGTCTGAAGTTAGCTTCTTTAGTCTGTGCTGCAGCTTTGAAGCTAACAATGTAGTAACTGCATGCCTGCATTCACTTGCATAATCACAAATACACAGATTATTAATATTTTCGGCCATGAGAGGGATCTACACCAGTAGAAGAGTGGCCCATCTCCAATGCTGAGCAGAGGCTCTGCTGAATAAACCTACACGTCTTCTTGCTGTGGCCAAGCTCTCTTTTGAGGCTGCCTGACCAACAGCAGACCGCAGCTCTCAATCACAGCACAGTTTCCTCCTTTCCTCTCCTCTCCGAACAAAGCTCTGAGTGTCAGCCTCTCCCACAACCCAGCCCAGGGTCAGAGGAGAGGTCTCAGACGCCCTGAAGTGTCAGACCACCACTTCTGCAGCTCATAAAAGACCCACATTTACGGGTAATACAGAACAGAAAGCTGTGCTGTCAGAAAGGGAGGGACTGATTCTGACGCTGTATGTGTTACAGACACTGTCGTTCAACAACTACAGACTGTAGTCCATCTGACTCGCTACATACACTGTTTATCTCTTTTAGCCCTGTTCCTTAATGGTCACGACCCCCAACAGGACCATTGTCAACACTGCAGTGACACTGACATAGTTGTGTGTTAGTGTGTGTTGTGCTGGTGTGAGTGGATTAGGCCTCAGTGTCACTGCTGGACTGAGAATCGTCCACCAACCAAAACTATCCAGACAGCAGTGTCCTGTGGGCGGCGTCCTGTGTCCACTGATGAAGGACTAGAGGAACACAAACTGTGTAGCAGCAGATGAGCTACTGTCTCTGACTTTACACCTACAAGGTGGACCAGCGAGTAGTAGGAGTGTCTAATAGAGTGGACAGAGAGTGGACACAGTGTTTAAACACTCCAGCAGCACTGTTGTGTCTGATCCACTCATACCAGCACAACACACACTAACACACCACCAGCATGTCAGTGTCACTACAGTGCTGAGAATGACCCACCACCCAAATAGTGCCTGCTCTGTGGGGGTCCTGATCATTAAACAGGGTAATAATGTATACAGAGAATCAGATGAACTACAGTCTGTAAGTGTAGCTCCTATATGGTCAGTGGAGCTGATACAGTGGACAGTAGGGCTGTGTATTGGCGATGCAATATATAATACAGCACTCACGATTCAATATATCACGATATACTGCCATACAGGTGTGTGCCATATCGTATTGTACACAATAATATCACCAACATTTTTAAAAATTGTGAATGATATAATCCCTTGAAATATCGTGCCATATCACCCATCACTAATTATCACATCAGGTACTACTTTTACTGTTTTTAGCAAAATTTTAATTCACACTTTTCTCATTTCTTATTAAATATCTACTAGAGACAGATTTTATCTCCAGTATCATTCACTTTACTTCAGTCCTGGATATATGGAGATATTTGGAGTGCATTATTTAGTATCACGACATTCTGGATTATTGACTTCTGTTACAATCTGATGTAAATTCTTGTATTTTTTAATATCTCAGTTAGGGGTGTGCCATATCATATCGTATGCAGTAATAAAATTTAATTTTCATTTTGTTGCAGCAGTGTATTCTTGAAATATATTTTTTAATTCAATGTTTTGTCAGTATCGTTATCGCAAAAATACCATGAAATATTGCAATATTATTGTAGGCTTATATCGCCCACCCCTACTGCGATACTGCAAGCCAAGTGATATATTGCGATTTTTCAAATCCTACTATTAAAACACACCACTATATGAACAGGTTTAACAATCCTTACAATAGCATTGCGCCCTTGTGCTGCTTGTTAATGTTGGAGTGGAGCTGAAAATGGATTACAACACTGACATCTAGTGGTCAGAGATTTAAACACAACACATAATAATTCACTGTCTGACAGGAATCTGTGTATCTATACTGTTTTTAAGAATTGATACAGTATCACCAAACATAATATCCCGATATTCGATATTTCAATATATTCTTCTAGCCCTAACGGACAGTGTGTGTAGATACAAGGAGGTCGTTTTAATGTTATGGCTGTTCAGTGTATATGAAAAAACTAAATCACACAAATATTTAGTGGTAGGTTTAAATTTAAAGAGGGTTAAAGTTGGGGGGGTGGGCACAGCACTGCTGCTGAACAAAACATAGACAAAACACTGAACTATTGAACTACAAGAGTATAGAAACTGCAGTACTTCTCATGTAAATCGTTGATAAGAGCCTACATATAAAACATATAAATCCGTATTCAATCCCCGCTCTGTTAGAGCTCCTGTGTCTTTAAGCTCCTCCTTTTGATGAGCACAGCATCCTCTGATTGGCCAGCTTGCCCACTCTGTTCTGACTGGTCAACTGCCAGAGTGGTTATAGGCAGTAGTGACATCCAGCTACAAAGTCAGCTCTGGCAGGTGGGCAATAAAGGCAGTGTTACAAGATGATGTCACCTCGTAACAGAGGAAGTGCTGGAATTCCACCGAGGTGTTTCAGACGGCTGAGAGTTTCTCTGGCATGTACCCTGCAGACTGTTTACATGCACAAAAAGCTACAACACAACCGGTTTGATCCTGCAGCGGTGCTTAATCTCTCCTATTCCTCATAACGCTCTGTTCAGAGAGAGGCGTGTTTAGGCCAGGAGCTTTCTACACACAGCAGAAACACAAAAAAGCAAGATGCAATCTGACTGCACGCTACCAGCATCTGCTGCTGAAACCTGTCCTGTGAGTTGACACAGATGACGTGGTGTTTACCATCTAAAAAAACTTCCCACCGAGGTACTAACGAGAGCAGGGAAGAGTGTCGGGATGCCAGCGAGATGGACAACGAGCGTTTTCTTCAACACTAATGTTAAAACACTAAAATTAAAAAGAGACTGAGCTCAGCCCAGCTGGCTGCTCTGTGACAGAATACACTGCACTTTCTTGATTATAGCCCGCTTTTGCTTAGGGCTGGGCGATAAAACGATAACTCACGGCTACGAGTCATTTCCTCAGCCCTTAAAGGGCCAGCAACAGCCTGCTTAACACAGAGTCTGTGTGTGAATACTGTTCATACTAATACTGCCCCATATACACAACATTACACAACTGTATTACACACACACACACATACATATATATATATGTGTGTGTGTGTGTGTGTGGTTAATACAGTTGTGTAATGTTCTATAGTACATTTGTCTATTTGTCTGAAGATAAAAAACAATTTAAGAAAAAAAATAACATTTTGATACCTTCATATCTCACTTAAAAAAGTAAAAAGGAAATAGTGATTTGATTTATATCGTGATGTATATCGATATCAACTGATATGAAAAAAATTATCGTGATAAGATTTTTTCCCATATCGCCCAGCTCTACCTTTGCTTTGACGCTGGGAAAAGATAACCCCTGCCTTTGGAAGAGGTGGAAGAACTCTGTGTGTGTGTGTGTGTGTGTGTGTGTGTGTGTGTGTGTGTGTGTGTATATATATATATATATACACACACACACATATATATATATATATATATATTTATATATATATATATATATATATATATATATATATATATATATATATATATATATATATATATATATATATATATATATATACACACACACACACACACATAAGGGGTGTAAGAACATATTGAAATATCGGGATATGTTTCGTTCTCAAAAATACAGTATTGATACACACATTCCTGGCAGACAGTGAATCATTGTGTGTTGTGTTTAAATCTCTGAACACTAGATGGCAGTGTTGTAATCCATCTTTAGCTTCACTCCAACATTAACAAACAGCACAAGGGCGTAATGCTATTGTAAGTATTGGCAAACCTGTTCATACAGTGGTGTGTTTTAATAGTAGGATTTGAAAAATCGCAATATATCACTTTGCTTGCAGTATCGCAATATATCACGATATATTGAACCGAAGCCGCTGTATCACGATACATATTGTATCGCCAGGTTCTTGCCAATACACAGCCCTAATATACATATATATGCTTTTTTTATTACTTTTGATAATGAGACTTTGCTGTTTGGTCTCTACCCGTGACAACACTGCTTTTATGAGCATTCAGTTTCTCTCAGTTCCAGATAAAGGCTCTTGAGAATCCTACCTGTACACAAAAGAAAAGCTGTATTTCCAGGGAAAGACGCCCTCTTATCTCTGCCTTCGTCTTCACACTGACTCCAAGAAACAATAAACAGGTCTGTGCTAAATGAAGAACGACTCCTATTGTGATTACATCACCGCTACTACAGTCGTGATGAGCCTTGCGATGGAGTCACAGACCACACTTCAGTTTGATGTCCACTCAAAACTTTAAGTTACTCATTTTGCAGGAACTATTTCGGATGACTAGATATTAATAACTACTTGCGTAAGGAAAAAGAAAGTCAATAGAATAAGAGAAAAAATCCCAAAACTGGAGTTCAAGGCTGATTCAAACATATAGACACACTGGGGTCATGCAAGACCTGCTAGACCAGTGGTTTCCAAGCCTGGTCCTTGGGGACCGCCAGCCCTGGTACTGGTTTCTTACCAGAACACATCCCTGAGTTGGTTCAGGTGTGTTAAGAACAGGCAAACGTTAAAATGTGCAAGACTCAGAAGGACCTCCAGGACAAGGGCTGAGGAACACTGTGGTAGACCACCAAAACTGTACCCATCTGATAAACAGCACGTAAAGTTTAGATCTGAAAAATTCCACAAATGTTTCCAACCCTCCTTCCACTGTGAGAGCAGAGCTCAAAGCAGCAGCTAATGTTCTCAATAGACTGACCAGCCCACAGTCCAGAACCTTAACATCACTGAACGTGTCTGGGATTATCTGGATGATGAGAAGCAGAAGACTGAATTCGTTTAGAGACTGAACGTGAGGCTCCCAAGCAAGAACGGAAGATATGATAAAGGTAAACAGTAGATACAGTAAACACTGAAGAAAGTGATCCATAGAGGTGATACGATTAGATCTGAATCATTTTCTGTTATACAGACATTTCTGCTTTTTATTAACTGATGCTAATAAGTAGGGGTGGTCGATATGGCTCTACAATAATATCACGATATTTCATGATATTTTTGCGATAACGATACAATATGACAAAACACTGAATTTGAAAAAAAATATTTCAAGAATACATTACTGCAACAAAATGAAAATTAAATTTTATTATTGTATACGATATGATATGGCACACCCCTAACTGAAATATTAAAAAATACAAGAATTTTCATCAGATTGTAACAGAAGTCAATGATCCAGAATGTCACGATACTAAATAATGCACTCCAAATATCTCCATATATCCAGGACTGAAGTAAAGTGAGTGATACTGTACAGATAAAATCTGTCTCTAGTAGATATTTAATGGGAAATGAGAAAAGTGTGAATTTTATACAGTTCAAAACCCAAAACGGCAACTTTACAGGAGGGGCCAAAAACCTTCATCACTTTCAGTGTAAGTCAATTACAGACGGACAGATCAGCGTTTTTGAGGCCGATTCCGATCACTGATCACCTTTCAGCACGATCAGCCGATAGCCGATACCGATTGAGGGCGGGGCTATATGCCACGGCAGGGTTACATGTGGTTATTAGCGCAAACAAGTCATGAAACATGGTTGAAAGCGTGGTTATCTAGAACTATAAACTCAATCACATATTTTAAAAACGCCCGGGACGTCGCTGCTTTAGTCAGTCTGTGGAAAATGAAAGGGTATGTATTTCCACCTAGTGGTTCAGATAGGAATTGCAGGGAGTTGACTGGAGGGGGTTCTCCTCTTCCTGGATGAAAGGCTAGCTAGAAATACAGAAATTAGGCTGATTTGTTTAACACAATTTATCGATCACATATTTTGATTAAAAATCTGATACTGATACATAGCTGATCAATCTTTAGAAATATATAATTTATGAACAATACTTTTAGAAACAGAGTCCGGCCCTTAGGTATTTTGATATTGTCCAATCTGGCCACCTTCGAAAAAAGTTTGGGCACCCCTGCTTTAAGTTAAGCACAGCTGATTATCATCAGTGTCGTCGACTGAGTCTTGAATTTCGGGTGTATGTTGTAAAATGTATAGAAATGTACCGTCTATTATATTTCCTACAATAAGAGAGGGAGCAGTAGGACTTAACGTAACGCATAAACACAGCTCACCAGCTCACCCCTGACACTCCCTGCACTGACAGCAGCAGCAGTGTGTCATCAGACTGACGTGTTCACACCTGTATTTCTTTTACAGGCCCTGCACAGCATCCTGCCTCTCCACAGCACAGGCAGCGCAGGACACCCGCTTTTCATCCCGCCACTGGCTCCCTCTCTGTAGTCTAGAGTCTTCACTTATCTTCTTCATGTCAGGGTTAACCTGATTTAGCCACTACTGCTCTGCTTAGTGGGAACGTAAAGCAGTTGTGGAACATCTCTATAAAGAAAATGCCATAACAACTCCACACAGCGCTCAGACCAACACAAACATCTCCTGCCAAGAAGAAGCCAACCCTGTCATTACTTGAAGATCGCTGGGAATGTACCAGGACGAGCAGCAGAGCTGGGAATTCCACATTCGTGGTATTTACTGTCCGCTAGGGATGGCCGATATGGCCCTACAATACTATCACGATATTTCATGGTATTTTTGTGATAATGATACTCTTGGCGATATGACAAAACATTGAATTAAAAAAATATTTCAAGAATACACTACTGCAATGAAATTTAAATTAAATGTTATTATTGCATACGATATGATCTGGCACACCCCTAACTGAGATATTAAAAAATACAAGAATTTTCATCAGATTGTAACAGAAGTTGATGATCCAGAATGGCACGATACTAAAAAATACACTCCAAATATCTCCATATATCCAGAACTGAAGTAAAATGAATGATACTGTACAGATAAAATCTGTCTCTAGTAGATATATAATGGGAAATGAGAAAAGTGTGAATTTTTCTTTTGCTAAAAACAGTAAAAGTAGTACCTGATGTGATAATTAGTGATGGGTGATATGGCACGATATTTCAGGCTATAATATCGATCACGATATTCAAAAATGTTGGTGATATCATTGTGTACGATAAGATATGGTACACCTCTACTGTCCGCCTGGTCAGAGTACATGTTTTGTTGATTTGCTGAAGTTAAAAAGTTTTTTAGTGCACAATTGATTCATTTGATTCATGATTCATAAACATCTGATCCACTCACACCAGCACAACATACAGAAAAACTCACCAATGTAGGTAGATTTACAGGGGTTATATATCATTTATGAGTAATAATTTTGGAAAAAGAGTCCGGCCCTCAGGTATTTTATTATTGTACAATCTGGCACCCGCTTTAAGCTAAGCACAGCTGATTATCATCAGTGTCGTCGACTGAGTCCTGAATTTCGGGTGTATGTTGTAAAATGTATAGAAATGGGTGCGTCTATTATACTTCCTACAATAAGAGAGGGAGCAGTAGGACAATTTAACGTAACGCATAAACACAGCTCACCAGTTCAGCTCACCAGTATCACTAGGGCTACACCTAATGATTAATTTCTTACTCAATTAATCTACCAACTCATTTTTAGATTACTCTAACGTGAGTGTGTTAGGAACATATCGTCGCTGTCCAATGAGAAGCAAGTATCTCCAAAACTGCAACTTTACAGGAGAAAACATCAAAACGGCCATCAGGCCCTTACAACTGATCCAAAATACAGCAGCACGGCTCGTCTTCAATCTTCCCAAGTCCACTCATGTCACACCACTGCTGCGCTCCCTTCACTGGCTTCCTGTAGCTGCTCGCATTCAGTTTAAAGTTCTGATGCCTACAAAGCCAAGAATGGACCAGCTCCTCCTGACCTTATGGCAATGGTCAAAAGTCGAACCGCACCTCGATCCCTTCGCGCTTCAAGTACGGCTCGGCTTGACCCGCCATCACTCAAGATTCATGGAAGACACGCAACAAAACGCTTCTCTGTTCTGGCACCCGGATGGTGGAACGAACTTCCACTGGCTGTCCGAACAGCGAACTCTCTCACGGTCTTCAAACGCAGACTGAAGACCACCATCTCTTTGTAAAGCACTTATAATCACTAACATACTAAAGTACTGGTATAAACTGTACTTGCACTTTATCTTCTAGGAGCACTGGCTAAGTACTGCACTTGTACTGTATGTAGTCTTGTATTTATTCTCTTCTCTGTAGGTGTTCCAGTCTTGCTAGGTATTGCGTTGTCTTGTTTCTAGGTATCAGCACTGACCCTGTGTTTATGGCAGTGTTTGAGTTTAAGAGTAGTTTGGACTTAAACCTGTTTGTACTAGATAGAGATTCATACTCTAACTGAACACTAAGCACTTTTATAAGTCGCTCTGGATAAGAGCGTCTGCTAAATGCTGTAAATGTAAACGTAAAACAAAAACATACTTTACTTTTAATGTAAGTCAATGGAACCAGAATTAGTTTTTCCAAGTTTTGGAGCATGTCTATTGGTCCATTCACCATGAAACTTGTAAACAATGTTAACGACCATTGGCGTGTTCCAATGATGTAGAAAACTCTAAATCAATGTTTTTCTTTAGACAGCGACGATATATATATATATTGTCCCTGGTCCTAATGTCAGGAGAGATTTTAGTCCTAATAACACGTCTGCACACTCCCAAGTGTCTTCATTTGACACCTGGCAACACTCTGGGGTTTTGCAACCCTCCAGCTAAGCTATGTACCCTCGGCAGGCAGGCAGGGACAGCAGTAAGTGTAGTGTTCGGCCCACCGCCTCCCCTCCTTTCCTTCAGTTGGTTGTGATGATGTAACCTCACATTGCCAGCTGGCAGACTTAGGTCCCTGTGCAACAAGTACTAACAGCCACACCGCATGACCTGGAGGAGTACTGACCCCTCTGACCTTTAGGGTGACACTTCACAGTAGAAACACAGTAAGAAACCAAGTTATACGTAAGTGTTAAGAGAAACTCTAATAGAAATCCCAGAGGCGGCTATCGCTAACGGACAATGCAGAGAACGGGTAGGGGACTGATACACATGCTAATGACCTCTGGCTGCCCTGTATGGTGCTTCATTTAAAAAGCAGTCAGTGGTGCAACACCACTTATTATGTCAATGTGAGTGGGCGGAGCTAAACTGCTGTAGGCATGCATATATTATACATCGTCTCTATCCACAGAAAAACAAGTCTCCAAAATAGGCAAAAACTGTCTTTACTTTTAATGGAAGTCAATAGAACCAGAGTTTTTAGGAGCTTTTCTAAAAAATTAAATTGATACAGAATGCAAACAGCAGCTACTGCAATCAAATTGCAATGTTTTTTCAGCTGTGCATCACAGTTGAGCAAGGGTGTCCTAACAACCAGTTAGCCCAATAACATCCTTAACTTGGATTGGTGGTCGTACCAGGAGATTTAGAGGGAGGACTGAGAATTGCTGATTATAGGACTATATGCAAAATAAGCCTCTATACAAAAATAGGCAGTAATACAAACATTTTTATTCTTTAAAAATCATCTGATACACTTACATTAATTGAGAAATGGACAGTATTGTTTGTAAATTGCATGAAAATTGCATAAAAATGAAATTCTAAAGTGCTCCTAAACTTTTGAGAGGTAGTGTGTGTGTAACTATATATATATATATATATATATATATATATATATATATATATATATATATATATATATATATATATATATATGAGCCATGTCAAACTTACTGTATTAGTAGAACCCATAGATGTTTCAGGATATGGGTCTTTAGTATGGGTGTAAAATATATATAGAAGTAAAAATATAAAAGTATTGATTTCTAATCAGTAGTTCACAATCAAAGAATTATGGCAAACACTGGTTCATTTTTTGCTGAAATTGAACCCCCAACCACTAGATAGCAGTGCTCCTAACCATTAAACCCTTCCACTCCAACGTAAACAAGTAGCGTAAGAGCACATGGCTAACGTTAGTATAACATGGCGCTGTGTTTATATACTATGACAGTTTTCCTAAAGTTAGATGTCAAATATTGTGACATATCATTGCTTACAATATCGCAATATATCTAAATATATCGAATCGTATCTCCTGCATCATAATACATACTGTACTGTAGGTATTTACAAGGCCAGACATCAGTGAATCACTGATATTAGAAATTCTCCAACACTGATAAGACTCCACCTTCAGTTTGCATCTCTTTGCAATTCTTTTAAGGCCCCCACTTAAGAGATGTCATCATCAGTAGTGACGCAATCAAACCCAGAGGCAGCTGTAAGGCTGGACGTGTGTGATAGAAAGAGAGGCCACAGGCATCCCCGGTTCATAGTTTTAGACCATAACAGCTGGCCAGATGTAGCTTAGCTGCTATTTTTCACACTGGAGTGCTCAGTACACCTACATTACACTTTAACTTTGCAGCCTACATGTCACGCTGTGGGGCCGTTAAGGTCTAGGCGGCCCACTCCTGTCTTCTCTGTGTCCGAGAACCAATCAATCAAGTCCTAAAGCAGGCAATATTAAGGCTACAAAGCAGACAGCAGGCCATAAAAGAGGCTCTAACAGAGACCAAAGCGGAGGTACCGCAAAAACAGACCTAAAACAAAGAAAATGAACAACAATGTTGTGAAAACACTAAAAGCCTCAAATCAGAGAAAGAAAGTCCTAAACAGCTTTAAAAAGGCCCTCTCATACTGGATCAAGAAGGAACTAAAATTGCACAAAATGCAAAATAACATTCAAAAAGGGAAACTCCACCAATTTTTCAAAAAAGCTTACACACAAATAAATGATCCAACTAATCAATTCAGAGAGGTCTGCAGTGAAATGCTTCATTCTAGAAAAACCTGCCGAGTCAAAACTGTTCACAGAGTTGGTGACAGTAACCACACGTCCCACCTATAAATGCTTCCCACAGAATGTTAATACATAATATAGCTAAGAATACGCTCCCTTATCTCTGACACACGCTTCTATGGTTGTTGGTTTCTTTTTATTTACAAGGTTTTGGCTTAGAATGTATTTTGATCTATCATTTTGTGGATACCTGTAGGACCCTGTAAGCCAAAACAGTCCCCAGGAAAAAACATGTGTGACTATAACACCAACGTCAACAAACCACATACAAGCTTAGACACGTGTAAGTTCAAGTAAGACGGCTTGGCTTTGTATACATCCTGACTTCTGGTTTATGTCACCACCATCGCTGGTTCAAAGAATCACAAGCCAGTTAGTGTCTTTGCAAATAAACCAAGTCTCACACCAAACCTCTCTGCATGACTTTGAGGATTTTAAAAGACGGATGGGCTTCCCCTTCAAAGCAGACAGAAGGCTCTAATTAGGGTGTAAATGCGCTAAAACTGCCCAAAAGAGACTAAAATGGGTTTATAAAAAGAGGGCAAACACACTGGGGAAGATAAAATAGATAAATGACTTAAAGCAGCTAAAGCAGGTATAGATTTAGGAGCTGTTGCAGATTTTCTTACCCATGTTAAGAGACTCTCACAGAGCTCCACTCGGTCCACCGATTCCAGGACAACGTTACTCATCTCCGCTCGCAGGCTTAATCCACGTCGCTGTGTGTCCGGCTTATTTTTTATTCAAACCTAAACTGAAATTAGAGTTTTTAGAGGCAGAAGCTACCGAAGCCTCCCCTAAAACCTATCAACACAACAGTCCGCTCGCTCGGGCTGCTGAGGGAATAAACCTCGATGGAAAATCAGCCGGCCTGATTTTAAAACGCGACAGGACGACTTAACTGCCTCCCGGTTCGGTTACTGCCCTCCTGTGAATCCACACCAACGAACTAAAAGGGAGTAAAACTGAATTCTTTCTGTTTTAACTGAACAAATACGTGGAGACACACACCGCCACTCCACCGGTCCAGCCAAGCTAAGCTACGTTAGCCTTCTCCGGGGTCCTCAGACTGCCACCCTGCAAAAATGAAGCCAACTAAGCGCCTGACTGGAATCACAGCTCGGGCTTTTTACAAACTGATAAAGTCAACACTTTCTAATAATAATAATAATAATCATATAAACACCACAAAATTAATAAGAATTGACTATGTATTTTTTAACTCTAACGTAAAATCGAGCAGGCGAGCTCTTTCCCTGCTCATAATCGGAGGGCCTGGTAAAGGATGCGGAAAGCAGATGACTGTTGAGATGGGTGCAGTTTGTTGTTTAATGTGTTTAATTTGATTAATATTCTTTGATGAGCGGACTGTTATTAACATATGTAAGTTATTAACTGCTGAAAACTGCTGCGTGTTATGTGTACTGTCGTTCTGGAGCCGTTTTTGAGCGAAAACCTGAAGAAAGACGAGGCTGAAGTTAGCTTCGTAGTCGAATCTCTCCGGTCCACCTTAAACGCTGCAGCAGTTACAGTCCTTTAAGGTGGACCGGGGAATTCAAATAATAAGCTAATTTCCAGCAAAGTCTGATTTTTAGGGTTACATGGTTAATTCGTTGCAGCTTGAAACAGAAAGCGAACTGTTTTGGTCAAAATAGCGGGTATTAGCAAAGTTATTAACATATTTTTGTTGTTATTATTGTTATTATTATTATTATTAGTAGTAGTAGTAGTAGAAGTAATAATAGTAGTAGTATTAGAAAACGTTGTAGTAGTGGTAGCATTAGGTAGCAGCAGCAGTAATTAGTTAGTTTTGTTGTTGTGTGTAACTTCTCTTAAAGGGACGTTCCACCGAATTTTAAAAATTTTCACATTATTTTTTGCTTTAATCAGTGGTTGAGATGTTAATAAAGACATACAGGGTGGTTTGATGTGAAACCTTCATTGCAGAGACACGTACTGAGTCAGAGTTGTTTACAGTGGTGTTGGTGTTGGTGGTGACAGAAACTAGGGGTCAGAGGTTAAACCTGTCAGGCCTGTTCAGTAGGGGACAATGGTTCCTATTGAGCAAGCCTTTAATTTGGACACAAGTTATCTGTCAAATACAGACATTTTATTTATTATCCAAGACCACCAGTGAGCCCACATGAGTTTTTATATAATAAAGTTGATGATAAAATAGGTTGAATTTGATTTTTATTTAGGGATTATTTTGGCTTACGACACACCATAAATAGGTTAAAATAAATTGAAAGCTAAATGGACTAAAACCTGGTCACAAAACTGCTGTGAAAAAGTGTCTCAGGAATCAGGTTGAATATTTAATAGCATCTCAGGTAATAACATTTTCTATAAGGGGACTTTTAGAGGTGGATGTCAGGCGGGGCTGTGGACTAGTGGTTGCCGAACCTTCCTAGTGGCTGGAAGGTTGCCGGTTCATTTCCATGTACTGGCAAGACACCTAACCCCAGGTATCGTGGGCAAGTGTTTCATGACACGGATGGGTTAAATGTGAAGGTCTGATTCTAATAATAATAATAAGAAGAAGAAGAAGAAGTTCAGTAATTGAGAGGTAAACAGAATCATCTAGTGTGGTTTTCATGACCCCCCAAACCTGATTAAAACAAGCCCGCCTAACAGGATAAACGCTGAGAAACACTAATATTGTACAATTCTGAACTTCTGGTTTAAGTTATGCAGCTTACTGTAAAAGGTATTCCTCATCAAATCACCCCGAATGACTTTGCTTCCAGTTCAAAGAATGAAAAATTCGGTGTAGTTCCCCTTTAAATCTAAAGTATTTCTGCAGGAGCTGTGTTACAGTCGTGTGGTGTGTCTTCATTTGTCTTTCTGCTTTGTGACTGTGATCTTGAGAAGTGCAGGCTATGAGAAGGTGGAATGGAAAACAACGAATGTTTGGACCCGAGTCATTTGATTCAAGATGAGGACTCGCTTATTGAAGGCGTCAGCAACCAAGTCCTAGTGGTGGTCATCCTCAGTGTGACGTTTCTGGGTGGACTGGCCACACTGCTCTGCAGGTGAACCGCACCTCGTCCTACATTCCTTCAGCTGCCTGCTTGTCCTATTTGGAGTGCGGTGTTGGAGAGGGAGTGTGTTTCAGGAGGAGCTGAATGATTTCAGAACAGAACTAAACGCTGTATAGATTATATTCAAGTTTACACCTGTATCACTCATACAGGTCACCTGTAGTCTCTGTCCAATGTCTCTGTGGGAGCTGCTGGCAGCAAATCAAGTCACCTGCATTTGTAACACATTTATTATTATTATTATTGTTATTACTATGATTATACATGAATATTTGTGCCAATCATTTATTAATATTATTTCCATTTGAATTAATTAATATATTTTAAACTCAAAATAAGTTCGAATTGATTTAGTTATTTATTTGTTTCTTCTAAATTTGTTATTTTCTTCTCTTTACATCATTGCCATCCAAAGAAAATCTTTTTTATTTTTCTGCATCGTTTAAACACATAAGCTTCTGTTTACATTGTGTGACAATTTCATGATGAATGGTCCAATAGAAATTCTCCAAAATAGCTAGAAGAAAATTCTGGTTCCATTAACTTACATTAAAAGTAAAGACAGTTTTTGACCTCTTCTGGAAAGATGCTTGTTTTTCATTGGACAGCGACGATATTTTTATTAATTAAAACCTAATTAAGTCTTGACCTCAGTGACCAGCCTAAATGTTTGCGTGCTGCCTGCCCTGACTAACAAGACCACCTTTGTCTCTCTTTCAGAAATGAACACCAGCGAATCCACCCGGAGAATCAGGAGCACGTACAAGCTGTTCGACAGCAACTGCAGACAGAGCAGGTCAGACAGACATTCTGCTTCTCCTCAACATCTATCACGCAGATCAGGAGTGTTTAATCAGAGTCAGTAAGGTCCAGTTAGAGGAGATTTCCTCAGACCAGTCTGGACCACCATCATTTCTAACCTGGGTTCTGATTCAGTGGTGTATCCTGTTTACTGAAGTAGTCTAGTATCAGCATCTTATACCATCAGCTACTGAAACACCAACACATCACACATACCCTTCAGTATATTTCAGTATATTTACTGTTTAAATGCTGAACTGAATAAATTATTTATAAACTTCTAATAAAAGTTTTTACTCACTTCAATAAAAACAAGAGCTACATTAAAAAACAACAGAATGCTTTTGAAAAAAATCTTAGTGTTTATTTATAGAAACAGTAAACAAAGCAGCGTCTTCTTGTTAACTCAGTTTCACATCAGGACCTGTTGGTTTGGAGCCGCCTGTGAAGAATAAACATATACGTCTCTCCATTCCTGCCTCAGCAGTCGCTCTTCACCGCCGACTCTTCTTTTATAGAGCATGTTATTCTCTGACTCGCTTTATTCTCTGACTCGCTTTATTCTCTGACTCGCTTTATTCTCAGACTCGCTTTATTCTCTGACTCGCTTTATTCTCTGACTCGCTTTATTCTCAGACTCGCTTTATTCTCTGACTCGCTTTATTCTCTGACTCGCTTTATTCTCAGACTCGCTTTATTCTCAGACTCGCTTTATTCTCTGACTCGCTTTATTCTCTGATGTGCTTTATTCTCTGATGTGCTTTATTCTCTGACTCGCTTTATTCTCTGACTCGCTTTATTCTCCGACTCACTTTATTCTCAGACTCGCTTTATTCTCCAACTCCCTTTATTCTCAGACTCGCTTTATTCCCAGACTCGCTTTATTCTCTGATGTGCTTTATTCTCTGACTCGCTTTATTCTCTGACTCACTTTATTCTCAGACTCGCTTTATTCTCTGACTCGCTTTATTCTCCGACTCGCTTAATTCTCTGACTCGCTTTATTCTCCGACTCACTTTATTCTCCGACTCTCTTTATTCTCTGACTCGCTTTATTCTCTGATGTGCTTTATTCTCTGACTCGCTTTATTCTCTGACTCGCTTTATTCTCCGACTCACTTTATTCTCAGACTCGCTTTATTCTCCAACTCCCTTTATTCCCAGACTCGCTTTATTCCCAGACTCGCTTTATTCTCCGACTCGCTTTATTCTCCGACTCGCTTTATTCTCTGATGTGCTTTATTCTCTGACTCGCTTTATTCTCTGACTCGCTTTATTCTCTGATGTGCTTTATTCTCTGACTCGCTTTATTCTCTGACTCGCTTTATTCTCCGACTCACTTTATTCTCAGACTCGCTTTATTCTCCAACTCCCTTTATTCCCAGACTCGCTTTATTCCCAGACTCGCTTTATTCTCCGACTCGCTTTATTCTCCGACTCGCTTTATTCTCAGACTCGCTTTATTCTCTGACTCGCTTTATTCTCCGACTCACTTTATTCTCAGACTCGCTTTATTCTCCAACTCCCTTTATTCCCAGACTCGCTTTATTCCCAGACTCGCTTTATTCTCCGACTCGCTTTATTCTCCGACTCGCTTTATTCTCAGACTCGCATTATTCTCCGACTCACTTTATTCTCAGACTCACTTTATTCTCAGACTCGCTTTATTCTCTGATGTGCTTTATTCTCTGACTCGCTTTATTCTCTGACTCGCTTTATTCTCCGACTCACTTTATTCTCAGACTCACTTTATTCTCAGACCCGCTTTATTCTCTGACTTGCTTTATTCTCCGACTCGCTTTATTCTCCGACTCGCTTTATTCTCAGACTCGCTTTATTCTCAGACTCGCTTTATTCTCCGACTCGTTTTATTCTCATGACCATGGGTCACTTTGAACTGGAGAACTGCCTATGTAGGGAGCTCACTAGGTTTTGAGACACACCCTATATCCACTGTCACCTTCCTGAAATGTTAGTTAATGATCAGTCGTCATGTAAGTAATTGTAATTAATGAGTTTGAGTAGATTTTCTTCATCAGCTGTTATAAGTGAGTAAAAGCCTAAAGGGCTGAACAGCGATCTTACCTGCTCTCAGCGTTTACTTTCAGCTAACAGTGGCTGTACAGTCACATTGTGTTGTGGAGTTATAACTGCATTCATTTAAAACAGTTAGACTATTATGTAATTATTGTTACAGGCCTGGTTATAATTATAGCACTTCAGTCCATGTGTTCTAAACATACAAATATAATGCTGACGACGATAAAACAGAGGAGGATTAGAAAAGAGATAATTGCTTTGGGTACTGTTCTGTCTTACTCCCTGCTGCTGTACCTCGGCACCATACCTCTCCAGTCTTTTGTCTCAAAACTGTTATTAATAATGTCTCACTCATTATACAGACTATTAATAAGTATTTTAAATACTAACCTATAGGGCTGAACAGCGATCTTACCTGCTTGCGGTGTTTACTTTCAGCTAACAGTGGTTGTACAGTCACTTTGGTTAAGTAGTTGCATTAATTTAAAACAATTGGGCCATTATGTAATAATTGTTACAGGCCCAGTCGTAATTATGCCACTTATTTTAATCCATTTTCTCCATTTAATGCAGATTTACAGCTGCAGTAGGATTTATAACAGTTATTCTTCTGCATTAACCCACCCACCAATAGAAACGTATATAAAAGTAAAACTCGTCCCCCCCTTAAAAAAAATCTTCTCATCTTCATCATCAGAAGCGGGTTTTCCAAGTCTTAAAACTAGGGATGCACCAATACCACTTTTTCCTTACCGATACCAATACCGATACCAGCTTTTCAGATATCTGACAATACCGAGTACCAATACCAACTCTGACTTAAATGCTCGATATATGGCTATAAATCCTGATATTTATAGTGTTCCACTTTTTATATGATGTATTTTTTTATGTCTTATCCTGAATAACTAATAATAACCTTGAAAGAACAACATTTACTGGTTGAGTAACTGCACATTAAAAAGTTTCAGAGCAATTAAAAAATAAAAATTGGCACAATGCAGAAACACGGGCAGCCATGTAGTCAATAAGCTTTGTGGTATCGGCGCTCTCTATTGCCGATACCGTATGTAAGTGCCAGTATGGGTGCCGATATCGTTATCTTTATCGGTGCAATAGGAATGTTTACAGCTGATGTAGCAGTAGCTACATTTTTTCATTTGTACACGAGGGGCCTTTTTAATGGCGAGGGACCACCACATTACCAACGCTGTCCAGGTATTATTTGTGTGGGCCAGTCTCAGCACAGTAGTATCTGCTGTGTAGCAACAGGCTGCACACACACACACACACACACACACACACACACACACACACACACACACACACACACACACACACACACACATATATATATATATATATATATATATATATACATACCTACTGAGTGCGTTTCTGATAAAATGGCCAACAAGCGTAGGTACAGTTTAAGGATACAGGGTACTGACCACTTGAACTGCTCTAGTTTCAGTTCAGTAATAGCACATTGTCTCTCTCTCTCTCTCTCTCTTTCAGGAGGCGTCGTCAGAGCCAAGACATCAGTACTACTCAGACATGTCCTGTCCAGTGTGTCTGCAGCAGGCTGTCCTGCCAGTGGAGACTAACTGCGGTCACCTCTTCTGTGGTAAATGTGCACCATGATCTGAAGACATTTCGTGACTGTACTGACTGACTGTAAGAGATTCAATCATTTCAGTGTTTATTTATTGTAAAATGTTCATACAGTGTAAATGACATCTGTGGTTTGTGGAGAACATTGTTGACGCTGGAAACTGATGCTGAGTGATGTCAGTTTTTCCTCGCTGTTGGGACGAAAACACCTTGTGTCTCCAAAATGCTGGAGAAGGAGAAGGAAAAGCTTGCATTAGTAATGGAAGCTAATGTAACAAAAGAAATTACATTTTCGCCCATTTCTGTTCATCATCAAACACCTGGCCAAGCTAACTGACCTTCTTAGTTCAGGCAAAAACGACTTAAACATCTGCTTAATCCAGGAATTCCACCGATTGTCCAGATTCCCTGTGTAGCTCAGTGATTGATTGTGTAAACAAAGTCATTGGAAGTGGTTAAATGTGAAATGGGTCATAGACACACCAAAGTATAGAATTTCTTTACAGTGGTTGTCATAGTAACCAGACGTCCCCATTCAAAACCACCAGTGAACTACATGTGTTGTAAGCATATAAATAACATGTTTATTATGGTAAATATTAGAGATGGAGGGATCGAAGGCCTTATATCGGTATCAGACAATTTTTAATCAAAATATGTGATCGTGATCCGCTGCTCTTTCTCCAATATGGCTGATCCCGAGAGCCGATCAATGCTATTTAACAAATTAGCCTAATTTCTGTATTGCCAACTAGCGTTTTGTTGAAACCCCGTTAGTGAAACCCCCTCTGGCCAGGTCCCTGCAATCTGAACCACTAGGTGGAAACACATACTGTTTCATTTTCGAGAGACTGACTAAAGCAGTAGCCTCGCAAGAACAGTTTATGGCGTTCACGGCATGTGCTGATAGAAAACATGTTGTCCGTCTGGCAGTTCTTTACCGTATGTGATGCAGACTCATCTCGGCGTTTTGTAAAATTAGTAAAATCAGTGTGTCTCGTTGGGAAACCAAGACAAAGACACTTAACACTACTAATCTGATACGAGAACACCACATAGCTGAATACAGTGAGTATCAGCAAACAGCAGAGCTAGCACACACAGTTAGCACAAAACAAACAACCCAGAACACCATACAGACCAGATCTGACCGGGACCAACAGCAGCAGAAACAACAATTCAAGATCTACATTTAATACCAGAGTCTGTGTTTAAATAGCTTTTTTGTTTCAAAGTAAGGGTCTAAATTTACTGATTGCAATATTAGGGATATTTGTTTGATTTACTTTGTTTATTTACTGCTAATTTTGTTAAATATATGATGCTGTTTCACATGAGCTCTTTAAAATGGTTAATAAACCAGTTTAGACCATGTATCTTAACTTGCCTGTGCTAATAACTACTTGTAGCCCTGCCTTGGCATATACCTCGCCCTCGATCAGAGTCGGTCCATCTCTAGTGAATATGTTATTGATGTTCTGTCTTCCTCCCTGCTGCTGTACCTCTGCACCAGTCTTTTCTATCAGAACTGTAATAATAATATCTCACACATTATACAGACTATTCATAACTCGATGTTATGATGCTGTTAGAGGACATCTGGTTCCCCTCATGACCACTGGCTCTAGCAAGTTTCTCTAGAACAGAGCTTTGCACAACAGTCCTGAACAAATCCCTCTCACTGGCTAGTCATTAGTAACTGTTCTCACACTGCTTTCAAACCAGCCGTTTGTGTTCCACAGGTTCTTGCATTATTGCGTACTGGCGCTACGGCACCTGGCTAGGAGCCATAAACTGTCCTATCTGTAGACAAATGGTAAGAAGATTACTGTCACCGTTAAACACACTCACAAATGCCCAGTGCTTACGAAATGCTTACCAGAAAGACTTGTGGCTAATCTCAGATCAGATGTTAGGTAACCCAAAACAGGCCATTGTTCTCCGCGTCCCGACTTAACCTCTGGTCGTTTCGTGCTCCTGTCAGGTGACCCTGCTGTTCCCGCTTTTCCAAGACACAGGCCAGAGCGCTCAAACGCAGGACGGGCAGCTGGACCCAGGACTCATTCTCACTGACGTCAACGACTACAACCGCAGGTTCTCAGGACAGCCCAGATCTGTGAGTCCACATCTGACCAACACCAGACCTTCAACAGATTCAGTCTATTTACTGGTCCTGGATTCAATCATTTGTAGAGAATCATTGGTAGTTGTGGATATAGCTGATTTGCCACCTTGTGTTTGCCAGTGATTACAAAATCCAGCAACTAGGTTTAGGGTGCAGATCTGAAAGTCTTGGGCCTTTGGACATTTTATTAGAACCCCAGCAGATATATCACCATGTCTTATGGGGCTGTGTATTGGCAAGAACCTGGCAACACAATACGTATGGTGATACAGCAGTCATAATCAATATATCACAATATATTGCAATACTGCAAGCAAAGTGATATACTGTGATTTTTCAAATCCTACTATTAAAACACACCACTATATGAACAGGTTTGTCAATACTTACGATAGCACTGCGCCCTTGTGCTGCTTGTTAATGTTGGAGTGGAGCTGAAAATGGATTACAACACTGACATCTAGTGGTCAGAGGTTTAAACACAACACACAATGATTTACTGTCTGCCAGGAATCTGTGTATCGATACTGTGTTTTTAAGAATCAATATCACGAAACAATATCTCGATATTCGATATTTTTTTACACCCCTAATATCTTACAAGTAAAACCACAGAATCATTCACACCCTTGTGCACTTGAGTGTGTGTAGCTTCTGCTCTTACCTCAGAACTTCCTCTTCTATTCACAAACTTCAGTTGGTCCAGAACTTTGCTGCGCATCACTATATTACATCCACTCACCAATATCTCCACTGGCTTCTTATTAAATATCGCATACAGTTCAGGGCTTGCTCCTTCTTACCTTTCTGATCTCTTTTCTTTCCACAAACCTTCCACAAATCCTCTGCGGCTAGATTACTTGCAGTTCCTCCATCGGACCTGGTTTTGGTGACCGAGCATTGTTCAGATTTGCTCTCAGTATCTGGAACACTCTTTCACCGCTGGTGAAACAGTCTTATTCCCTCCCCACATTTAAATCTAATCTCAAAAACTCTCTCTTCACTCTGGCGTATACTCTTCCTCAAGTCTGACTCTTTCTTCACCATGTCCTGTTCTCTTGTTGTCTGCATATATTGATTGCTGTGACTGTAAACGTCTTTGAGTTCTTGAAAAGCGCTCTATACAAATAAAGTATTATTATTAGTGTTGCACCGATACCGTATCGGCGCTGATACTGGCACTTACACACAGTATCGGTATCGGCAATAGAGAGCGCTGATACCATAAATCTTATTGATGTGTATGCGCACCACTAAAGTGGAACACTATAAATTGTGGATTTATAGATATATATCAAGTCAGTGTTGGTATCGGTACGCGGTATCGGCAGATACCTGAAAAGCTGGTATCGCTATTACTAAGGAAAAAGTGGTTTGGGTGCATCCCTTATTATTATTATTAGTATTATTATTTTTTTATTATTGTTTTTATTATTATTATTATTATTTTTATTATTATTATTATCTGGGTTGGATTTCCGGTCCGGGCTTGTTCTGTGTGGAGTGTGTATGTTCTCCCTGTGCTTGAGTGGGTTTCCTCTGGGTACTCCGGTTTCCTCCCACAGTCCAAACACATGCATTCTAGGTTAATTGGTCACTCTAAATTGCCCGTAGGAGTGAGTATGAGTGTGTGTGAGTGTACGTTGACCAGTGACGAACTGGCGAACTGTCCATGGTGTACCCTGCCTTCGCCCAATGACGCTGGGATTGGCTCCAGCCTCCCTGTGACCCCGACGGGATAAAGCGAAAGATGATGGATAGATATTATTATTTTTATTTTTTAAATTATTATTATTATTAGAACAGTCTAAGATAATGAAACACTGGTGAATATCAGAAAACGATATGAATTAGGAAAAAGCATTTTCTTCATAAGAGCAGTTGGTGAACGAGGCCCCATGTTTTTACTCCGCATCAGTCGTGATGTGCCAACACGCGCCGTTGAATGTCGTGGCTGAAAAAGCTGTTGATCACACTGTGATGCTGTAAGACTGTGAAAGAAGCAACAGTTAAAAAGCTGCTGCTTTTATAAACAGCCTGAGCAGCATTAATAGCCAGAAACGTTCTCTTACGGTCAAAACACTTCAAGACCGAAGATCAGACGAAGAATTGAACGCTTACAGTGTGATTCAACAGCATCACATCCAGACCAAACTCTTTCCCGGACCCTCAGCACATGCAGAAGACCTGAGCCAGTGCAGGCTGCCTGTAGCTGAGCTAACACAGCTTTAGCTTTGAAAGTGGTGCAGTCTGTTTGCTCCAGCTCGGCGGCGACAGCTGAATTAAAGTTAAATTAGTTTTCCGTTTATACGCTGAGCTCATAGACTCCGCTGTGTGTTGACCTCTCGCTGCCGCCATGTCTCTTCTACTGCTTCCAGTGTAGGCCTGAGGTGTATTGGGAACTCATTATGGGAAATTTCCTTTAATAAATAATCAGGATAATCAGTCATATCGCCCCTCCCCCTTTATCTTAGGGGGGGTATTTGGGTACTTAATGTAAACTTAACTTGGATATGAACTTTTTTTTTTTTTTTTTTTTTTTTTGTTCAGTGTTACAGCAGCTATTGTATGGTGTGTCGTTTTCTACTAAGGGCTGTCATTTTCTACTAGTAGCAGGATGTGTATTAACGTGTATCACCCGTTCTCCGTCCTGCAGCTCCTGGACCGTTTGCGGGACGTCCCCACTCTGCTGCGCCACGCCTTCCGGGAGATGTTTTCAGTCGGGGGTTTGTTCTGGATGTTCCGCATCCGTATCCTGCTGTGCCTGGTGGGCGCGCTCACCTACCTGGCCTCCCCGCTAGACTTCATCCCTGAGGCTCTCTTCGGACTGCTGGGCTTCATGGACGACTTCTTCGTCATCCTCCTCCTCTTCATCTACATCTCCATCATGTACAGGGAGGTGGTGACGCAGAGACTGGCGGGATGAGCCTGAGCTGAGCTGCAGCTCTGGTCTGTATTCATATCTCCAGCTCCAAGACAGTGTAGGTTCGGTTACAGGAGGTCCTGTGAGGGGTACAGTTTTTAATCAGGGGTTGGTGTGTGTGTGTTTTCAGTTGTGAGAGTGTCTCGCCATGTCAGCACTGCTTTAGTGTTATTCAGCCTAATCTCTTGTATCTGTACCGCGTGGTCGGTTATCACAGATCAGTGGTCACCAGCCCTGGTCTTGGAGACCAGCTTTGCTGCAGACTTCAGTTCCGGCCTGCATCTAATATCCCCACTTTATCTAACTTTAAAGCATCTGATCCAGCAATTCAAGGACTTCTGAGAAAGTGAACTAGCTCCAGCAGGTGGGATTGGAACTGGGCCCTGCAGGAAGGTACAGTTGCATGCAACAGTCTGCTCACCCCATGCTCAGGTGCATTCACACTTCTGCACCTTTGCTAAATTTAATGCAAATTAAACATCAAACCGTCATATATGGCCATCATTATACGCATTGTATGTGTTTTATATTGAAAAATGCAATATTAAAAGGGAAAGTCTGCTGCTTTTTCAAAATTGCTGTATGCTTAAGTGGTTAAGATGTAAACAGAGAGTGGTTTGATGTGAAACGCTTCATTCACAGTGGTGCTGATAGGAACCAGACGTCTCTATAGGAGTTCAGTCCTTCTAAAAGCTCTCTCACAGAAACATATGAAATAGTTGTTAGAGACATTGTTTTACAGTAGTTGATTACAGTGATTAAATTTTTGATCCAAAACCTTTTGAATTAATTTCTTTTAATCCATTCATTGCGGAAGGATACAAGAAGGATGTTTGCATAGTAGCCCCCAAAGAAAACATATATTTTATTTGCTACTATTATACCATCATTAACTCGTACATATAAAAGCTTAGAAGACACATGCAGGGGCACTGGTGGATTTGGACAGTAAATAAATGTAAATAAAATTTGTGTTGACATTGAGATCTCTGGTTCTATTCACCAACACTGACCCGTTTCACATCAGATCACTTGTTTATATCTCAACAACTGAAGTGTGCAGAAATTTAGAAGAATCAGTGGTATTCACCTTTAGGTGTGTAGAAGACTTTTTACCGTATTTTTCCTTTGAAACTATATGTGACTGAGGGCAGTCGCAACTGTAGATCTTCAGAACCAGAGCGGGTGGTCACTACCATAGACATGGTGTTTCTCTTCACATATAAAAGAACTGAAAACCCATTCACATAAAAACTATTAATACAAGGAGCCATTGGCCAGTCGCACTAATCCATCAATAATGTGTATTTATACTTCAGATATGGGACTATTTTTCCATAAGAGAGAATTTAAGGTCATTTGTTACCAGCCAGGCAACTGTTTCACCAACTCTACTTGATTGCTACCAGAAACCCTTAGAGAAAGTGAAAGTAACCACAACCAATCTTTTTTTCACTTGCTCAAACCAGTACCTGTTCTAGTGAGACGTTCTCTGCATCATCCTAAGCTTCTACATTTCAAATTTGTATTGTATAGTCACATATTTCCAACGTCTGATTACATCATCAAGCGACTGCCCAATAGCTTCTACTATTAATGAGCTTCTTGCGTCACCAGGATTTCAGTTCAGCCAAATACTACGAAACACCCCCAGTATAGTCCGTGGTTCTCCACAGCACTGTGCCGATACAGCATTCAGAGATAAGGTTGGGAAATGCTGGAGTATTCCTTTACATAACTGAGCTCATGTTCTAGCGTTAGTACTTTTATTTGCAAAGGGTAAACCGCTTTTCGCTTGCCAGCATTCGCTTCATGTTCCAGCTGCGACATGTTGGTTGCTATGCTGAATTACAGAATATTTACTCGCTGTATCTGGAAGATCGTGATCTCATCTATGGTGTGTAATTGGAGAGCTAAGCTGAGCCTCTATAAAGAAGCTGTAGGGATGTGTAGGCAGAACACTGTGGGTTCTAAAGCCATGATGCGTCACGGAAAGCGAAAGAGATTTCTTAAAAAAAAAACTGGACATGTTCCACATGAATGGGGGGCGGGGACGAAATAAGAGCAAAAATAAAGGTCATTTTTGGATGAAGAGAATTAATGAAATCAATAATAGTACAATCTGCTAGAGCCATGAACAGCTGTGATTGTAATATTAACACTTTTATAGGCCATAGACAAAAAAATTGGGTATTTTATTTTGGCTCTATCTGATCTGTGAAAGCTCGTATTTCCATCAAAAATATCCAAGTTGCACATGTGTCAACAGATGATGTAGAATGTAAGTTGGTGAACATGTTTACAAGTTTGCTTGTTCCTTAAAGAAGAGTGAATGCAACCAAACTTACTCTTCTTGGGTGAGTGATAAGGTCCTCTATATACACTAATTTCTCAATCAGCAGTAGGTTTGCACAAGCTAAATGTAATGGCTATATTTGTATTGATTTTGTGAATGTTTATTTATTTTAGCTTGGGTTATAATTCACCATCCTACCATATGATCACATTCATAAGATCAGATTGTATTAACTGCCCATTATTAATAACTCTGGATCAAAGCAGCTTTAGCTGTGGATGTGCATGCTTCTACATGGGGGCTGGGATGGCCAGTAACCCATAAATGCCACAGGTTATAAACCAAAAAGTTTTAAACATTATACATTTTACATTTCTCTCACAAAATGTAACCCGATGCTCTGAATTAGGAGCAGAATAGTCAAAATATGAGCATTGCTACATGCGAGCTAACGCTGCTCCTCTTTAAATTTGCATTGGAAGACTAGCAGACTCGCCAAAGTTGCCCACACTGTTAACTGTCAAGGGTAATTCCAGGTTTAGATTCTGGTTTTAATATCTAGTAGTGTTCAAGTTTAGTAGTAGACAAAGTTTAGTACTAGACAAAGTTTAGTAGTAGCGTTAGCGAACCTCTAGCGTGTCTGTAGCATTAATCATTTTTCATTTTGCTAAACTACTTTGTTTTTTGGAGTATCCAGTGAAACTTGGGTTTAAAAAAAGGATGTAGGCCAAAATATATCAGGTTTGAAAGCTTTCCGTTCACCACACAGTTCAGCAATCCTAAATTTCATACATTTTTCTGATAAAAACTGGAAAACTGCTTAGACCAAGAGTTCCTATTATGGGCATAATAGCAACCGCTCAACAGCTAGCTACCTGCTTACTATAATAGGGAGTGCCACAGTGCAGCCAGCTAGCGTTTTAATGCTTTTATGTGTCCTTTAATTAAGCTGAGCTTAAGTACTTCAAAAGACTTTTTGTGTACTTTGAGAACTGTGTTATATCTCCAGCTCAGCTACATTTAGCAAACTTGATGCTAAAGATCAGTAGCTAGCGCAAAGTTACTCCCTGAATGTTCTGAATGAAAGAGTAAGTCAGGTTGCATTCAGCCGTGAAAGTTGTAATAGGCTTTTATTTGTCATTCAAACGTCCAGCTAGGTCTCAAATGGTATTTTTCTGACGTTGGAACATGCTGCATTTCTCTCTCTGGGAGCTGCGAAGCGCATGGAACTGTGGATCATTTGCACAAAATGCTGTGCCTTGTCTTGGAGACGACAAGCATCGCAAACTTGAACGGACTGAATCACAAATAAAGTTATGTGCAACTGTATTTTGTGTCTCTCTTTTTCTCAGCGAGCGAAGTTTAGCCCACCAAAAACCTGAAAAACCCCCACTCACAGATTTTCTATTGTTTCTATATCACAATATGTATAATTTTCTATTCTGTATAATGCAGCTAAGCCACCAGGACATGTTGGAGTCCAAAGTTGGCACCTATTTTAAAAAGCTATTCCAGGCTATGTTAGCATTGTGCGAACTGCATGCCTTAATGACCTCAGACTTGCTTTGAATGGTGTTGACATGTTAAGGTATCTCAGATAAACTTGTTTATGTGGTTTCTGAGCCTGTATGACACCCAGCTATGGGTTAAAATGGACAGCAGTAGATTGTTTATCAGCTCAGCTTACCATATAGGATATATATACATTTACACATACAGACTGTAGTCCATTTGTTTCTCTGTATACTTTGTTACCCTGTTCTTTAATGGCCAGCACCCACACAGGACCACCCCAGAGCAGGTACTATTAGGGAGGTGGATCATTCTCAGCACTGCAGTCACACTGACATGATGGTGGTGTGTTAGTGTGTGTTGTGCTGGTGTGAGTGGATCAGACACATCTCAGTGTCCCTGCTGGACTGAGAATAGTCCACCAACCAAAACTATCCAGCCAACAGCGTCCTGTGAGCACTAATGAAGGACTAGATAATGTATGCCCAGTGGTAGTCCTGTGGGGGTGCTGATCATTAAAGGCCATTAAAGTAATAAAGTATACAGAGAATTAGATGAACTACAGTCTTTAAGTGTAGAACTACAAAGCTCCTATATTGTAAGTGGAGCTGATACAATAGAGAGAACAATGTCCTCCCCACAGCTAGAGCAGCACAGAAGCTTAGATTAGCCCTGCTGAATATCCTATTACGGCTTTAATCATATAATAAGCAGCTGCTCCACTTAATGGGAAAAGAGAAACTCAGTCAAATGTGTTTTGGGTGGACTTAACCCTAATAATCCACAGTAGCCCTGCAGACCCTTATTACAGAAAGCTGCAGATTTCAATGTGGTTGCATTGATGTCACCACCAGATGGCAGCACAAGCCCATTTTTATTCGTTCCTAAAGAACATAACTGCATATGAGAGCTCTCCATATACTACAGTAGAGGCCACAACCTGCATACATAGTGGACCTACGAGATGGCAAGGACCTACGAGACGGTCCACTGTGAAAGTTTGGTTTTTGCAGAAATGGCTCCTAATATATGTAATAATATTTATTTATTTTGCACAATTAGATAGATAGATACTTTATTGATCCCGAAGGAAATTTAGCAGCCAGCAGCAGTTACAAACACAGTACAAAAAAACAATAAGGTATATAAAAATTAAATTAATTAGTGGTTAAATAGTATCCAGTAGTGCAAATGTACAGGATGTAGAGCAAAGTGTTAAATAGTGTCCAGGAGTGCAAATGTACAGGATGTACAGCAAAATGTCAAATAGTATCCAGGAGTGCAAATGTACAGGATGTCTGGCAAGGTGTCAATAGTGTCTATGAGTGCTGACATAAGATGTCCAGTAAAGTGTCAATAGTGTCTATGAGTGCTGACATAAGATGTCCAGTAAAGTGTCAATAGTGTCTATGAGTGCTGACATAAGATGTCCAGTAAAGTGTCGATAGTGTCTATGAGTGCTGACATAAGATGTCCAGTAAAGTGTCGATAGTGTCTATGAGTGCTGACATAAGATGTCCAGTAAAGTGTCGCGAGTGTCCGGGAGTGCAGATGTACAGTAATGTGATTACAGTACAAATAAAAATAAACTGTAATGTGAATTAAGGGACTTGTTCCTCATCTGTCCTCCTTCCTCTTCCGGCTTCACTGGGAGGAGTTGAAGAGTCTGATGGCTCTCGGGACAAAGGATCTCCTGAGTCTGTCTGTAGAGCAGCTCTGTGACAGGAACCTGCCACTGAACTTGTTCCTTTGTTCCATGATGATGGTGAACGTTACCTTCATGTAACATTAATGGCAGTTGTCGGCAAATGGCATAAAACATAATAAAATAAGACTTATGATTTATATGAAGACAGTCCTTTGTAACAGATCATGCATACATTTGGGAAGACTTAAAGACTTAAAGCGATCCTACAGAGCTTCAGTTCCAGGCCAGGAATCCGTTTTGGCCATCACGAAATGGCAATTTTCTGTTCCAGGAGCTGCTGTTTTGTTGATTTATTGCTGTGTTGTGGCTTAGAGAACCCAGCTACTTGAGTTTTAGATCGCAAACACATGCCCGAATGTTCTGCTGTTTGAATTTAATTTCCCTATACTGACAGACAGAGACGTCCAGGCCCTGGCGGTACACGTCCGCTGGTACTTTTTGTTGCCGCGTTAAAGCCACGCTGGGTCTCTCTGCTTATCACTGGTGTGAAAACAAAGGGAAGGAACAAGAACCTCCTCAAACATGTGTGCGATGATGTATAGAAGCAGATCAAAAGCCTCCTGCTCCCAGTCCAATACTTCCGATAGAACATGTTCCCTCCAGCTCTTCAGTCACCAGCTCTTTGGAAGATTGGGGAATTTCATTACTGGAAGAGAATTATAGTCATCATGGTCCTTCTTCAACTTCAGAGAAAGTTTTGAGTCAAATTCAACAACTTTATTTACCCTTGTTGAATGAGGCACAAACCCTTTTATCAGACCAATTAAATAAATGTATGAGGATGAGTTGAGTAGGATGAGGGGCTTTGAACAGTGAAAAAGCCCCACTGTTGAACTACCTCCACCATGCTTTACCTCCTGTTCAATTCATACTCATTCATTTCTTTAAATGGTTTGAAAGAAGAGAGTGCAACAGAATTGAATATAATATGGAGCTGTGAACAGTGTTGAACTACCTCCACCATGCTTTACATTCTGTTCAATTCATATTCATTAATTTCTTTAAATGGTATGATATGAGGGAGTGCAACAGAGTTGAATATAATATAGAGCTATGAACAGTGTTGAACTACCTCCACCATGCTTCACATCCTATTCAATTCATATTAATTAATTAATTTAAATGATATGATATGAGGGAGTGCAACAGAATTGAATATAATATGGAGCTGTAAACAGTGTTGAACTACCTCCACCATGCTTCACAACCTATTCAATTCATATTCATTAATTTCTTTAAATGGTATGATATGAGGGAGTGCAACAGAATTGAATATAATATAGAGCTGTGAACAGTGTTGAACTATCTCCACCATGCTTCACATCCTATTCAATTCATATTCATTAATTTCTTTAAATGGTATGATATAAAAGAGTGCAACAGAATTGAATATAATATGGAGCTGTGGACAGTGTTGAACTACCTCCACCATGCTTCACATTCTGTTAAATTCATATTCATTAATTTCTTTAAATGGTATGATATGAGGGAGTGCAACAGAATTGAATAAAATGTGAAGATGTAAACAGTGTTGAACTACCTCCACCATGCTTCACATTCTGTTCAATTCATTTTTTTCATTAATTTCTTTAAATGGTATGATATGAGGGAGTGCAACAGAATTGAATAAAATGTGAAGATGTAAACAGTGAAGATCCCCAACTGTTGAACTACTTCAGCATGCTTCACATCTTATTCACTTAATATCATCTAATTTCTTTAAATGGTTTGAAAGAAGAGAGTGCAACAGATTTTAATATAATTATAGAGCTTTAAACCGTGTTGAACTACCTTTGCCATGCTTCACATCCTATTTAATTCATTCATTTCTTTAAATGGTACGGAAGAAAAGAGCGCAACAGAATTGAATAGAATGTGGAGATGTGAACAGTGAAGAAGCCCCAACTGTTGAACTACCTCCACCATGCTTCACTGCTGGACTGAGGTTATGGGTTGGAAAGGTTGTGCTTTGCTATCCTCAAACATGTGAAATGATATATGTTTGCAGTTCACTGTAGTATCTGGTGCTGTCATTGCTGATGGCGCTGCTTGTTTTTGTTTATGTTTGTTTTGTTTTTTTCTTTGACCACAGATTTCCTCTGTGGTAACCTTCATGAGCGCCACATGTGTGTGTATCTAGTGCAAGTGTTGTTGATCCCTAGCTGTTACTGTAGAGTTCTTTGCCATTAAGGAATGTATGCTGTGAGCTCACGTTGACATTTGTAGGGTGCCCACGCCCGTGGAAAGTAGAGTGCCTCTGTCTTTAAAGATCTTATGAGCTTTAGAGAGGTTTCCTGAACATTGCAACCGAATCCTGTTTTGAAGAGCAGGTAACTACAAGATTGTGGCTTTATATGGCGGGGTGACTGAATGGACTGAAGCTCTTCACTCCAGTTATATGATGGCATTAACCTGGATGTTTACTAAAGGCTTTCCATCTGTGGTGTTAGCTCTTTAAATAACTTGTTCAGGATATGTAAATGTAAGATGCTGTGAATTGTTTGCCAAGTTAAAGTGCGTCTTTAAGTGCTATAACTAAGATCAGTGGTCATCGGCTCTGCTCCTGGAGATCCACCTACCGCCCACTTCCCAGCCTGGACTGAGCACATTTCATCATCAGTCTGCTTCATTAGATCAGGAGTGATAGATTAGATCAGTGGACCTGATTTTCTGCAGGTTCTCAAACATTGTGTTGTCCATTTCACCTACCTTGTACTTTTAGTAACTGGCCACTTTATTGGAAACACCTACCTTGTATTTCTAGTAACTGGCCACTTTATTAGAAACACCTACCTTGTACTTCTAGTAACTGGCCACTTTATTAGAAACACGTACCTTGTGCTTCTAGTAACTGGTCATTTTATTGGAAACACCTATCTTGTGCTTCCATTCACTGGCCACTTTATTAGAAATACCTACCTTGGACTTTAACTCACTGGCCACTTTATTAGAAACACCTACCTTGTGCTTCTAGTAACTGGCCACTTTATTAGAAACACCTACCTTGTGCTTCTAGTAACTGGTCATTTTATTGGAAACACCTATCTTGTGCTTCCATTCACTGGCCACTTTATTAGAAATACCTACCTTGGACTTTAACTCACTGGCCACTTTATTAGAAACACCTACCTTGTGCTTCCATTCACTGGCCACTTTATTAGAAACATAACTTTTACTTCCCCTCACTGGCCGCTTTATTAGAAACATGTTTACCTTCCCTCACTGGCCACTTTATTAGAAACACATAACCTTTACCTCCCCTCACTGGCCACTTTATTAGAAACATCCACCGTATACTTTCACTGACTGGCCACATTATTAGAAACACCTACCTCGGAATTTCACATTATACCCACTTTTTACTTCCACTGACTGGCCACATTATTAGAAACACTGCTGTTGTACATCCACTTGCTGGCCACTTTATTAGAAACCCACACCTTGTACTTCTACTCACTGGCCACTTTATTAGAAACACTTATCTTGTACTTCCACTCACTGGCCACTTTATTAGAAACACCAACCTTGTATTTCTAGTAACTGGCCACTTTATTAGAAACACCTACCTTGTACTTACAGTAACTGGCCACTTTATTAGAAATACATAGCTTTTTTTCCCTTCACTGGCCACTTTATTAGAAACACTTATCTTGTACTTCCACTCACTGGCCACATTATTAGAAACACCCACCTTGTACTTACATTCACTGGGCACTTTGACCATCTGTTGTTATGCACAATCTGTCAGTCAGCCTCTACACAATGGCTCATGGTTTCTGAACATATATAATTTTTTAGTTTCCAATAAAGTGGCCGGCTAACATTCATTCACAAATTCATATGAAACTTCACACTTTGGACGCTCCATATGAAACAAACGTAATGAAGATAAAACAGGGATAATGGACGCTTCCTGCGGTGAATCTTCATCACAGTGATTCACACACCAATCCAAACACTTCTGGCTAATTCTCGCACTTACTCGGCATGGTGTCGGAATGTCTCCGTCATCGCGTCGTCCCTGCACGGGCGTGGACACTTAGTCACGCAAAACAGAAAACACACCGAGAATTTCACACAACAGCTCCACTCCAGCACGCTGTCCTACCTAAGAGAATGTTTATGAATGTCCGTCTGTGGTCAGCTTCTGTTCGGGCCGCTGAGATACTCCCATGTCCTTGGCGAGATACAGCCAGACGCCATTCATGAATGGAAGAAAACACTAAAAGGTGAAACCCTTTTCTTATAGTTCTGTACAGCGTACAGACTTGATATCCTTCACATGGGGTTCTAAATGTCAGTGAAGCCCCAACCAAAACAGGAAACCAAAGTACATAAAAGTAGTAAAACTTTTCAAAGTTTGAGAAGTTCTTTAATAGGGATCCCTCCCAAAGAACCACTTTTCACAAGTGCCACATTGGAATTCCAGCCCCTTTCTCTGTTACAAGGTGACATCATTTTGTAACACAATCCTATGAAGTGCACCTGTTAAATTGGATAATGAGTGTAAATATAAGAAGGTGGTTTGAATGTTATGGCTGGTTAAAAATAAACCTAGAAATTAATGATAATGTGAGTGTAAAAGTAAGCATAGATATGAATGTAAACTAAATGTAAATGTAAACATAAATGTAAATATTAAAATTAATGTCAAAGTAAATGCAGATATAAGTGCAAACCTAACTGTACATGTAAACATAGATGCAGGTGTAAATGTAGGTGTGAATGTGGGTGTAAATGTAGGTATAAATGTGAATGTGGGTGTAAATGTGAATGTAAATGTAAACATAGATGTAGATGTAAATGTAGGTGTAAATATATATGTAAACATAGATGTAGATATAAATGTAGGTGTAAATATATATGTAAACATAGATGTAGATGTAAATGTAGGTGTAAATATATATGTAAACATAGATGTAGATGTAAATGTAGGTGTAAATATATATGTAAACATAGATGTAGATGTAAATGTAGGTGTAAATGTGAATGTAGGTGTAAATGTGAATGTAGGTGTAAATGTGAATGTAAATGTTAAGATAGGTGTAGATGTAAATGTGAATGTAAATGTAAACATAGGTTTAGATGTAAATGTAAAGATAGATGTAGATGTAAATGTGAATGTAAATGTAAAGATAGTTGTAGATGTAAATGTGAATGTAAATGTAGTTGTAGATGTAGATGTAAATGTGAATGTAAATGTAAAGATAGGTGTAGATGTAAATGTGAATGTAAATGTAAAGATAGGTGTAGATGTAAATGTGAATGTAAATGTAAAGATACATGTGGGTGTAAATGTAGTTGTAGATGTAGGTGTAAATGGGAATGTAAATGTAATAGTAAATATAAATGTAGGTGCAAATGTAAATGTAAACATAGATGTAGATGTAACCGTAATTGTGAATATGGGTGTAGATGTAGATGTGAATGTTAATGTAACGATAGATGTAGGTGTAAATGTAGATGTGAATGTTAATGTAAAGATAGATGTGGGTGTAAATGTAGATGTGAATGTTAATGTAAAGATAGATGTAGGTGTAAATGTAGATGTGAATATTAATGTAAAGATAGATGTAAACATTGATGTAAATGTAAATGTAGGTGTAAATGTGAATATAAATGTAAAGACAGATGTAAATGTAAATGTGAATGTAGAGGTGAAGCAGGTTTGGGCCGGTTTGGGCCGCTCTGGGCCGCGGGCGCGCTCTGTGAGGACTGATGGAGTGCGGCGGGGACGGAGCTCTGTTAGGTACAGCTGATCAGATGAAGTTAATAAAGTGCTTGTCTCTGAAATGTCAGTGATCAGAGACTAATCTGAGTTTTGATGAGATATTTTTTCTGCCCGTCCTGCCAAATCAGAGCTTCTCACTGCTGCGCCTGTTCCTCCACACAGCCCTCAGGTACTGAACCGCTGCCAAGACATCCACTCCCCCCGCCAGTCTACCCCACCACACTCCCCCACCCCCCGATCTCAAATGACTGCTTCATCAACTGTGTGTGTGTGTGCCACTACATGCCCTCCGACCCCTCAGTCTGCCAGTCACACACAGTATCTCTCTCTCTCTCTCTCTCTCTCTCTCTCTCTCTACTCTTTTAAAACAGCTTTCCTCTTGTTCTCTGAACTGAATACCTGTTTAATGTCTCAGAGTGGTTGATGAGTAAACTGGATCAGCATGAGGAACTGGCGTGTTCTGCGTGCTGTCGTGTTTCCTATCACTGTATTAAAGAAGCAGTCTGTATTTGTGATGCTCTGAAATGTGGAATCACTAAGTGGTTTGTTTGATGAGGAACACCAAACGGCGATTGACTTACAAAATATAATTCTGGATATCAAAGTGAAACATGAAGAGAACATGAAAAACTAGAAATAGCCTTTTCAGTCTGACCAGCAGAAGGTCAGTGTACATTGGTAGCTGGTTTAGATCATCTGGGAGAACCATACTGCAGAATGTAGAGTGTAGAAACAACTACATACAGCCATATAATAATGATAATAATAATAATAATAATAATAATAATTGAGTGGCACGGTGGTGTAGTGGTTAGTACGGTGGTGTAGTGGTTAGTACGGTGGTGTAGTGGTTAGTACGGTGGTGTAGTGGTTAGTAAGGTGGTGTAGTGGTTAGTATGGTGGTGTAGTGGTTAGTAAGGTGGTGTAGTGGTTAGTATGGTGGTGTAGTGGTTAGTATGCTGGTGTAGTGGTTAGTATGGTGGTGTAGTGGTTAGTGTGGTGGTGTAGTGGTTAGTACGGTGGTGTAGTGGTTAGTACGGTGGTGTAGTGGTTAGTATGGTGGTGTAGTGGTTAGTATGGTGGTGTAGTGGTTAGTATGCTGGTGTAGTGGTTAGTATGGTGGTGTAGTGGTTAGTGTGGTGGTGTAGTGGTTAGTACGGTGGTGTAGTGGTTAGTATGGTAGTGTAGTGGTTAGTACGGTGGTGTAGTGGTTAGTATGGTGGTGTAGTGGTTAGTGTTTTGGTGTAGTGGTTAGTACGGTGGTGTAGTGGTTAGTACGGTGGTGTAGTGGTTAGTATGGTGGTGTAGTGGTTAGTACTGTGGTGTAGTGGTTAGTACGGTGGTGTAGTGGTTAGTACGGTGGTGTAGTGGTTAGTACGGCGGTGTAGTGGTTAGTACGGCGGTGTAGTGGTTAGTACGGTGGTGTAGTGGTTAGTACGGTGGTGTAGTGGTTAGTACGGTGGTGTAGTGGTTAGTATGGTGGTGTAGTGGTCAGTACGGTGGTGTGGTGGTTAGTTTGGTGGTGTAGTGGTTAGTATGGTGGTGTATTGGTTAGTACGGTGATGTAGTGATTAGTACGGTGGTGTAGTGGTTAGTATGGTGGTGTAGTGGTTAGTAAGGTGGTGTAGTGGTTAGTATGGTGGTGTAGTGGTTAGTATGGTGGTGTAGTGGTTAGTAAGGTGGTGTAGTGGTTAGTATGGTGGTGTAGTGGTTAGTATGGTGGTGTAGTGGTTAGTATGGTGGTGTACTGGTTAGTATGGTGGTGTAGTGGTTAGTATGGTGGTGTAGTGGTTAGTATGGTGGTGTAGTGGTCAGTATGGTGGTGTACTGGTTAGTAAGGTGGTGTAGTGGTTAGTATGGTGGTGTAGTGGTTAGTATGGTGGTGTAGTGGTTAGTACGGTGGTGTAGTGGTTAGTACGGTGGTGTAGTGGTTAGTACGGTGGTGTAGTGGTTAGTACGGTGCTGTAATGTTAGTATGGTGGTGTAGTGGTTAGTATGGTGGTGTAGCAGAGGATAATGGATGGATGGATAATAATAATAATAATAATAAATGCTTGATATATATATATATATAGTACAGAACACTACATAGACTACAAAGATAAAACAGTCAGACATATCATCGCTGTCCACTTTTATTTTTCTACATCATGTGATCATGACGTATGTATGTGTGAAAGGTTTGTGGTTAATGGACCAACAGAAATGCTTCAAAATAGCTTGGGGAAAAAATTCTGGTTCCATTGACTTACATTGAAAGTAAAGTTGCTCTTTTGGACAACGATGATATGAAATAAGAATGGCGGTAACAGATGTAAATTAGAGAAGACGATAGATATGCTGTGAATACAGGAACAGGAACATACTGCAGGTGACTCTCGTGAGAATGCTGCAGAGCATTATTATACATTTCATTTATTCTTACCTACATAGTGGAGCAACTGAATGTAAAGCATGTGCAACACTGATTTCTGAACTGCTGTGCCAAGTTGCATGGAAATGATGTTGCGGGGAAACTCAGCAAAAGCAAAGCAGAGCTGAATGCAAGCCAGAACATGTCAAACACGGGAGGCCTGAACCTGAAACACCTGACAGAAGTGTTCGAAAATAACCTGAATATTTGGGTTCTGAGGGGTTTGGACAAATATTTTAAGCTCTAACAGAACGTCACTCCATCCTGGCCAAGTGCCTGAGCAGAGCGGTGGTCTGCCCTGCCCAGTGCTCTGGCCTGCCATGAGGGTCTGTGAGTGGGTGGATGTTTTAGGTGTGGGATCATTCTTGCCATGGCTGCGCCCTGCCCTGCCCGCACGGTCCAGTTCTAGGTCTGGAGTGGCCTTTCTCATGCCCTTCTGCCAAGCTGGAGCGAAGGGAGGGGTCACTACTTCGAGACTGCAGGTCCGTGTCCCGGTCGCCAAAGCAAATGTGCTTTAACAGAGTTTGAGTTTGTGCTACGGTTGTAAAAAGCCATCAGTGTATTTCAAAACTTGCAGAAGAAATTCTGACTGATTAGAATAACATTAAATAAAGTGTTATGTGTTGTTAGTCTGTTTTCAAATGTCAAATTCGTTTTGTACAAAGCTTGGTGTGATGTTATTTGTGCTAAATGTGGTCTGAGAAGTGTGAAAAGAAGTTAATCACTTACTTTATCTACTAGTTGTTATAACGTTATTATATAGTTCTAATATTTTACAACACAATAATTTATATCGTAATATTAATCCTCCACAATAGAAAAGGATTAAAAGGAGAACAATGTGATGTATTTTTGATACATGCACATAAATATTTCAGCAAAGAACTCGACAGTTGTGACTATAAAATAATAATAATAATTTTTTTAATAGTTTTTAATTGTGTATTAAAAGTTCCTCTGAGCTCGACTGTCTAATAAAATCTGAACTGAGCATCACAGTGTAGAAGCAGAAGAGCTGAAAGAGTCTCTTCAGGTTGTCTTTTACAGATCTGTTTTCTTCAGGTTCTCTTTCACCATTACAGTGATCAACTCTGACTATTACAGTGATCAACTCTGAACATTACAGTGATCAACTCTGACTATTACTGTGATCAACTCTGAACATTACAGTGATCAACTCTGACTATTACTGTGATCAACTCTGACCATTACAGTGATCATCTCTGACCATTACAGTGATCAACTCTGACTATTACAGTGATCAACTCTGGCTATTACAGTGATCAACTCTGACTATTACTGTGATCAACTCTGACTATTACTGTGATCAACTCTGAACATTACAGTGATCAACTCTGACTATTACTGTGATCAACTCTGACTATTACTGTGATCAACTCTGACTATTACAGTGATCAACTCTGACTATTACAGTGATCAACTCTGGCTATTACAGTGATCAACTCTGACCATTACAGTGATCAACTCTGACTATTACTGTGATCAACTCTGACTATTACTGTGATCAACTCTGACTATTACAGTGATCAACTCTGGCTATTACAGTGATCAACTCTGACTATTACTGTGATCAACTCTGACCATTACAGTGATCAACTCTGACCATTACAGTGATCAACTCTGACTATTACTGTGATCAACTCTGACTATTACTGTGATCAACTCTGACTATTACAGTGATCAACTCTGAACATTACAGTGATCAACTCTGACCATTACAGTGATCAACTCTGACTATTACTGTGATCAACTCTGACTATTACAGTGATCAACTCTGACTATTACTGTGATCAACTCTGACTATTACAGTGATCAACTCTGAACATTACAGTGATCAACTCTGACTATTACTGTGATCAACTCTGACTATTACTGTGATCAACTCTGACTATTACAGTGATCAACTCTGACTATTACAGTGATCAACTCTGGCTATTACAGTGATCAACTCTGACCATTACAGTGATCAACTGTGACTATTACTGTGATCAACTCTGACTATTACTGTGATCAACTCTGACTATTACAGTGATCAACTCTGACTATTACAGTGATCAACTCTGGCTATTACAGTGATCAACTCTGACTATTACTGTGATCAACTCTGACCATTACAGTGATCAACTCTGACCATTACAGTGATCAACTCTGACTATTACTGTGATCAACTCTGACTATTACTGTGATCAACTCTGACTATTACAGTGATCAACTCTGACTATTACAGTGATCAACTCTGACCATTACAGTGATCAACTCTGAACATTACAGTGATCAACTCTGACCATTACAGTGATCAACTCTGACTATTACTGTGATCAACTCTGACTATTACAGTGATCAACTCTGACTATTACTGTGATCAACTCTGACTATTACAGTGATCAACTCTGAACATTACAGTGATCAACTCTGACTATTACAGTGATCAACTCTGACTATTACAGTGATCAACTCTGAACATTACAGTGATCAACTCTGACCATTACAGTGATCAACTCTGACTATTACTGTGATCAACTCTGACCATTACAGTGATCAACTCTGACCATTACAGTGATCAACTCTGACTATTACAGTGATCAGCTCTGACCATTACAGTGATCAACTCTGACCATTACAGTGATCAACTTTGACTATTACAGTGATCAACTCTGACCATTACAGTGATCAACTCTGACTATTACAGTGATCAACTCTGAACATTACAGTGATCAACTCTGACTATTACAGTGATCAACTCTGACCATTACAGTGATCAACTCTGACTATTACAGTGATCAACTCTGAACATTACAGTGATCAACTCTGACCATTACAGTGATCAACTCTGAACATTACAGTGATCAACTCTGACCATTACAGTGATCAACTCTGACTATTACAGCGATTAACTCCGACCATTACAGTGTTCAACTCTATTACAGTGATCAATTCTGACCATTACAGTGATCAACTCTGACTATTACTGTGATCAATCTAACCATTACAGTGATCAACTCTGCTGTAACAAGTTTTCTGCATCACTCTGAGATAGAAAAAGCCAAACTTTGGTGAGTTTACATGAAGAATAAAATTGAGCTGTTGACAGAGAACAGTTTACAACAGTTAAGACATCATTCAGAACACAGTCAGACATCATCTTAAGGTATAAAGTAGTAACAGGATCCTGATAACTGATTACTGATGTAGGTGGTTTGTCAAGAAGTTAACTACAATGTGTTCCAGCTAGCTGAACTTCACAAATTTGAAGGAATATGTCTCCACGAGACACGTTAGCATAAGCACTAGGGTTGTCTATAGTGGAGAGGAGAACTTTGGTATTATCTTTATATTTGTTAAGTATATTTGTTAAGATATGATTGGAAAGTATCATAATCTTTATGATCCTTGTCCTTACATGGCAATTAATTCTTATTAACATTGTCAACAGAAGATCAGAGTCATGGCCTACTTTGTTTTACAGGATTGTCATGTTATCAACTGCAGGGAAGTTAATAAGCTAGTGAATTAGTAACAGGTGAATGGATATAAAATGACTTCCACCAAGCAAAGATTGGTCATGGCTCAACACATGGAGCCAAACGTCATGAGGGAATTGCCATACAGGTCAAAAAGAACATTTCTCAACGCAAGATTGCAAAGATGTCTGGCCTTTTCAATGTACTGTACATGATACTGGGTAAAATTCTGAGAATCCAAAGAAATCTGTGCGTGTAGGGAAAGGCTGGAACACTGTTCAAGCTCTCAGATGGCAATGCATGATAAACTGTGATGCTACTCTGTTAAATATACTTCGACTTAGGAACTCTTTGGAAAACTATTGTCCCTTAACACAGTCCGCCGCATCGTCAAGAAATGCAACCTGAAACTTTATTACACAAGAAGAAAGTCAAACATCAATTCTAAGCAGAAACGCCGCCGAGGTCTCTGGGCCTGGGCTCATCTATGCTCAGGTGTGCTGTGGCCAGATGAATCCACGGTTCAGCCTATTTTGGAGAAAAATGAATGCTAAGTTCTCTGTTCTGAGAGAGACCATCCAGACTTCTATTAGCAGAAGGTGCAAAAGCCAACATCTGTCATGATATGGGTGGCATCAGTACCTACAGCATGGGTGGCTTGCACACGTGTGAAGGTACTATTGATACCGAGGTGTATATTTTAGACATTCATATGCTGCCAGCAAGATGACGTCTTTTCCCAGGAAGTCCATGATTATATCAGCAAGACAATGCCAGGCCTCAGTGGAATTTTTTTCTGTGCACTTCTGTAGGATAAATGAAAGAGAATGAACAAATTATAGATTCTTGTTTTTATTGCATCTAACAAAAAGTCCAAAAATGGTTTTAGCATTTCTCCTTTCCTGCTCTCTTCTCTTCTTTCATGTTCCTTCTCTGAGACACAATTAACTGGTCCCTTTTTTATGCCCTCATTTGAGCATCTTAGATATATGACAGTATGATAGAAAAGCTTTGTTGTGTGGCACACAGAGACACACACACACACAGACACACAGTTGTTTCTGTAAATTGTGGGGCCGTCACATAGACTTCCATTCATTTTCTGGACAATTACTCAAACTTAATCCAGACTTACTACTAGCTTAGGTGTAACTCTGAACTTTAATGATACTCTAACTTTAACGCTAACCCTATCCTTAACCTTGGTCTAACCTCAACCCTAACATTAGTCTTACTCTAACCTTAACCATACTCATGAAAAAAACATTCTGAAAACATTCCGCTAAGTTTAAAACTCTTACTGATCCATTAGTTTAACAACTGTTTTGGAACAGGGTTACAGTTAGGGTTACACTTACCCTAAACTTAACCTTAACCTTACCCTACCATACCATACCCTTACCCTAAACTTAATCTTAACCTTATCATGCCATACCATACCATACCATACCATACCCTTACCCTAAACTTAATCTTAACCTTACCTTAACATACCATACCCTTACCATAAACTTAACCTTAACCTTACCATGCCATACCATACCATACCCTTACCTTAAACTTAATCTTAACCTTATCATGCCATACCATACCATACCCTTACCCTAAACTTAATCTTAACCTTACCTCAACATACCATACCATACCCTTACCCTAAACTTAACTTTAACCATACCATACCATACCCTTACCCTAAACTTAACCTTAACCTTATCATAACATACCATACCATACCCTTACCCTAAACTTAACCTTAACCTTACCATACCATACTCTTACCCTAAACTTAACCTTAACCTTACCTTACCATACCATACCCTTACCCTAAACTTAACCTTAACCTTAACCTTACCATACCATACCATACCCTTACCCTAAACTTAACCTTAACCTTACCATACCATACTCTTACCCTAAACTTAACCTTAACCTTACCATGCCATACCATACCATACCATACCATACACTTACCCTAAACTTAACCTTAACCTTACCATACCATACCCTTACTCTAAACTTAACCATAACCTTACCTTAACATACCATACCCTTACCCTAAACTTAACCTTAACCTTAACCTTACCATACCATACCATACCATACCATACCATACCCTTAACCTAAACTTAACTTTAACCTTACCATACCATACCATACCATATCCTTACCCTAAACTTAACCTTAACCTTAACCTTACCTTACCATACCATACCATACCCTTACCCTAAACTTAACCTTAACCTTACCATACCATACCATACCATACCCTTACCCTAAACTTAACCTTAACCTAAACTTAACCTTAACCTTAACCTTACCATACCATACCCTTATCCTAATATTAACCTTAACCTTACCATACCATACCCTTACCCTAAACTTAACCTTAACCTTACCATAGCATACCATACCATACCCTTACCATAAACTTAAACTTACCATACCATACCATACCCTTACTCTAAACTTAGCCTTAACCTTACCATACCATACCATACCATACCATACCCTTCCCCTAAACTTAACCTTAATTTTAACCTTAAGCTTAACCTTGACGTACCATAACTTACCCTAAACCTAACCTTAACCCTACCCTAACTTGTAACTGTAACCTTACCCTAACCTTAACCTAACCCTTAACCTAACCCTTAATTTAACCTTACCCTAACTTTACCTGTAACCTTACCCTAAACTTAACCTAACACTTAATTTAACCTTACCCTAACTTTACCTGTAACCTTACCCTAAACTTAACCTAACCCTTAATTTAACCTTACCCTAACTTTACCTGTAACCTTACCCTAAACCCACCCTTAACTTTACTCTGACCTCAAAATTGAATGATTTACATTGTGAGCTCCAGCTTCTGGTCCCCACAAGAACAGTGTGAGTAAATGAACCAAGTTTGGTCCCTATAATGTGGCATAAACCTCACACCCACACACACACACACACACACACACTGAGACACACACAATAACAGGCACTGTCCAAAGCCTTTTTTCCCACGAGGCAGTGGGAGGGGTGTAAAAGTGGCAGCTGTGAGCAGGACTTATGAAGGGAGGGGATCGTCCCGCGTCACAGCTAGTTCAGAGCCAGGCATGGTCCCAGGACGGCCTCAGCTCCACGATTAACGCTCAACAGAGAGATGGTGGCGTTTCCATGGCGGCAGAAAAGGTTGCACGTGTTTTCTAGATGAATTCACGGATCCTTTCTCTTCGCCGTCTCCCTCCCAGATGTCAATCATCCCACAGCTCGCATTCATAGAGTGTGGGGTGAGTGCGGATTGACGCAAATGGTCGTCATGGTGTGGGTGTGTATGAGTGTGAAAGCGTGTGCGTGCGTTACCCCTTAAACTGTGAGTACCGGGACGTGGGCCCATTTCACTTCTTCTCTCTTGTAAAGTGATTTATAGTAATTACTGAATAATAAGCCTCAGGATTAATACTTTCATTACAAGCTCGCACCTGTTATGCTGTTATAGATTTACTTTTTACTGAGACCATAATTAAGACTATATTCTTTTAAACTGTCATTCCACTAAATTTGCCCACCATTGTAGAGTCTTAACAAGTACAAACCAGAGAGGAACCCTTCAGATCTTTCAAGAATTCATAGATGGCCAAACTATATAAATAATACACGCTACATATACAGTATATATATAAATATACTATTCGATATTCAGGAGCTGGACTGAAAACCTAGAACATTAGATTAACTAACATAATTAGGAATTTTCAGTGGAATCAAACAGTCTTGTCAAGTAATTTCATTGGTTCGGTACTCAGGAGCTGGACTGAAGACCTAGAAGGTTAGATTAACTAACATATTTAAGAATTTTCAGTGGAATCAAACAGTCTTGCCAAATTCTTTCACTGGTTTGGAGCTAGACTGAAGGCCTAGAACATTAGATCAACTAAAAAATTAAGAACTTTCAGAGGAATAAAACAGTCTTGCCAAGTTTTTTAATTGATTCAGCATTCAGGAGCTGGACTGAAGACCTAGAACATTAGATCAACTAACATAATTAGGAATTTTCAGTGGAATCAAGCAGTCTTGCCAAGTTTTTCCATTGCTTTCGTATTCAGGAGCTGGACTGAAGACCTAGAACATTAGATTAACTAACATAATTAGGAGTTTTCAGTGGAATCAAACAGTCTTACCAAGTTTTTCCATTGCTTTGGTATTCAGGAGCTGGACTGAAGACCTAGAACATTAGATTAACTAATATATTTAGGTATTTTCAGAGGAATAAAACAGTCTTGCCATGGTCTTTTATTAGTTCAGTATTCAGGAGCAGGACTGAAGACCTAGAACATTAGATTAACTAACATAATTAGGAATTTTCAGTGGAATCAAACAGTCTTGCAAAGTAATTTCATTGGTTCAGTATTCAGGAGCTGGACTAAAGACCTAGAAGGTTAGATTAACTAACATATTTAGGTATTTTCAGTGGAATCAAACAGTCTTGCCAAGTTTTTTCATTGATTCAGCATTCAGGAGCTGGACTGAAGACCTAGAAGGTTAGACTGACTAACATAATTAGAAATTTTCAGTGGAATCAAACAGTCTTGCCATGGTCTTTTATTGGTTTAGTATTCAGGAGCTGGACTAAAGGCCCAGAACATTAGATTAACTAGCATAATTATGAATTTACAATGGAATCAAACAATTTTGATTGATTAATAACGAGTGGGACCAATGTAGTAAGACAAAAAATTCACTATAGGCCTAACGAAAGTCCTAGGCGAACTGTCATACTAAATAGTGTTACAAGTAGCACATCACCATTAGCGGTACATTCATTAGTATATTACTTAAAGACATTTTGATTAGAAGCAGTTTCTATATGGTTCCATCATAAAAATTTTATGTTTGGACAGCCGTGACAAACATGACGGACTGTAAATATGAGTAGTAGCCTAAATAAGACCTAGTCAGTTATTAGAAACGGAAAACAGTGATGGCAGCTCTATATCATTACTCTTTTCCATTGAAAGAGAAAATGAAGAAACATTCTTTGGACAGCGACAATATGGTACAAATTTTAAACTTTAAATTAAACTTTCCTGAAAACTACATCCAACTTTAAACGTCAAACAATAGCGAAACCAAATGATTGCAGTCAGCACATCAGGAGGAAACATATTGGAATAATGTTGTTTATCTACTTAGCCAGCCAATTATCATAACAATCAACTATCATAATGATTATTGTTTTGCTTTAAAATTGTGAATTTTTGCATATATTTAACACAAATTTAATATTTAATATGGTAAAAACATCAAAATATTATTTATATTTATTTTCTGGTGCAAATGCTAAAAATAAGCCATGAAAATTTTGTGATGTCATTAACACATTTACATACATCTGCTTATTCAGCCTACAGCAGTGCATCCATCCATTAATCTACCTAAACTGCTTAGTCCAGCTAGGGTCACGGTTGCAGTAGGTGTGTATAAGAAGTTATAAAATGTGTTTCATTATTGGCAGCCAACAATAATAGAGACATATACATCAGTTTTTAAAGGCACAGTAGAAATAGCAGCTGGTTTAATTCTATTGGCTAATTAAATGTGAAAATGAACTTTGACAACTACTGGTGCAAGAAAGTATATAAAACACCAGAACAGCGTAGAATATGAGTTATTTAAGGTTTCACCATGTAAAGCCAGCCTTAGGCTACGTTCTAACAAACAAACTGATGCAACCAGCCTCGGGAGGTAACGAATTCATGGTTCAGGCTATGAAATCCAAGATCTTAAGAGATCCTGTTCTCGCTTGTTAGCCTGTTTTTTTTTAAATCTCCCAAAGGTCATGTTGTAGGAGACTCGCACGGTGCAGGTGCATCAGTAACCAAGCTCTGGCTTTTCCTAGACAGCCTGAAATCAAACCCTCTTCTGCTGGATGTTTATTGTGGATCTTGAAATCAGCAAGTCACATCAGCAGATCAGCAGGAGCGTTTCTCCTCCCTCCCTGTGTTTGTTAGTGAGAACTGCTCTGACAGTGATAGAAAACTGACGCTTTCGGAGCTAGCGCAGCAGCTGGTCTCTATTTGCCTGCAGCATTTCCTACAACAGAAGATTTCTGCCAACTGTCATGCTGACAATACGGCCGGAGCAGAATGACCCACCCACACAAGTGTGCGTTCTCCGGCTCGCTCTCCGGGAAAATCACTTTTGTTTTCATTTTCTCTTTCTTTCCTAGTTCTTTCTTTCACATCCCCCTCGTTATTTCACTTTGCTTTCCGAAAACAAACTTGTCGAACGTCACTGCTTTTGTCTTCCCCCTCAAATTCCAGGCTGGTCTGAGTATCTGTCCACCCCGCTCTATTACACAGACAGACAGAGCTGGGGAGAAGTCCTAGGATGGCTGAGAAAATGACTTTTAAAATCTTGCATCTAAATGATTTTTGCATATATATTCAATACATATTTAACATTTAATATTGTAAAAAAAATCTATAAATTTATATTATTTATATTTATTTTTCTGGTGCAAATACTAAAAATAAGCTGTGAAAGACTAGAAAAACTTGTTTTTTTTTTCAAAATACTAACTTGTTCCTAACACAATGTTCTTAACTTTCAGTGTAAGTTAGTATAAAGAATTTTTATTCCAAGTGACTTTGGAGCATTTCTATTGGTTTATTCATCAAACTTTCACAGGATATAAAGAGCAGCTGCCGTGTTAAAATCATATAAAAATGAAATTCGTCAAATCGTCTATATATATATATATATATATATATATATATATACACTACCACTCAAAAGTTTAGAATTTCATTTCATGCAATTTTCATGCAATTCAATGTAAGTGTATCAGATGATTTTTAAAGAATAAAAATGTTTGTATTAAAGCCTATTTTTGTATAGAGGCTTATTTTGTATATAGTCCTATTATCAGCAATTCTCAGTCAGTGATGCACAGCTGAAAAACATTCTACTAATAAGTGAGTATAAAAGGGAGAACAACATTCTAGGTTAGTTTAGTATCTGAAGCATCAGCAGTTGATGGCTTGCTGACCGGCTCACAATGACCAGAAAGAAACAACTTTCTTTAGAGACCCGTCAGTCCATTGTTGTGTTAAAGAAGGAAGATACTCCATTGAAAACAAGAACATTTCACTTTTGAGCAGTAGTGTATATATATATATATATATATATGTGTGTGTGTGTGTGTGTGTGTGTGTGTGTGTGTGTGTGTGTGTGTGTTTGTCTTATGTAATCAATGTCTACACAATTACAGTGCATAAGCACATTTCATCCTTCTGAATATTATTTTATTATTTATATGTAAAATAGTCATATGCACAGTTTCGCTGCCAAATTTCCAAGCTTTAATGTTTTTTTTATATGTTAATGTAATGATGAAGTTCACCAGGAGTGAGTTAGTTAACCAGTTCATCACAGAACTAACCAAATAACCGGAGAGACAAGCAATAATTAAAATCAGAAAAACAAACTAAACAGTGACCAAAAGACATTAACCAGGTAACTGAGCAGAGATCATACACAGTAGACCAACAGAGAGCAAGAGAGGAGCTCAGTATGACTGCCAAAAATATATATATATATGATCTAAAACGTTTGGCTGGTAGTGTACTAACACGTTTGGCTGATAGTGATCTAAAACATTTGTCTGGTAGTGTATCTAAAACGTTTGACTGGTAGTGTACTAAAACGTTTGGCTGGTAGTGTATCTAAAACGTTTGGCTGGTAGTGTACTAAAACGTTTGGCTGGTAGTGATCTAAAACGTTTGGCTGGTAGTGTATCTAAAGTGTTTGACTGGTAGTGTACTAAAACATTTGACTGGTAGTGTTCTTAAACGTTTGACTGGTAGTGTTCTTAAACGTTTGGCTGGAAGTGTTCTTAAACGTTTGTCTGGTAGTGTATCTAAAATGTTTGACTGGTAGTGATCTAAAATGTTTGGCTGGTAGTGTACTAAAACGTTTGGCTGGTAGTGTACTAAAACGTTTGGCTGGTAGTGATATAAAACGTTTGGCTGGTAGTGTACTAAAACGTTTGATTGGTAGTGTATCTAAAACGTTTGGCTGGTAGTGTATCTAAAACATTTGACTGGTAGTGATCTAAAACGTTTGGCTGGTAGTGTATCTAAAACGTTTGGCTGATAGTGATATAAAACGTTTGGCTGGTAGTGTATCTAAAACGTTTGACTGGTAGTGTATCTAAAACATTTGACTGGTAGTGTTCTAAAACGTTTGACTGGTAGTGTATCTAAAACGTTTGACTGGTAGTGTGTCTAAAACGTTTGACTGGTAGTGTACTAAAACGTTTGGCTGGTAGTGTATCTAAAACATTTGACTGGTAGTGTACTAAAACGTTTGACTGGTAGTGTACTAAAATGTTTGACTGGTAGTGTATCTAAAACGTTTGGCTGGTAGTGTACTAAAACATTTGACTGGTAGTGTACTAAAATGTTTGACTGGTAGTGTATCTAAAACGTTTGGCTGGTAGTGTATCTAAAACGTTTGGCTGGTAGTGTACTAAAACATTTGACTGGTAGTGTACTAAAACGTTTGGCTGGTAGTGTACTAAAACGTTTGGCTGGTAGTGTACTAAAACGTTTGACTGGTAGTGTACTAAAACGTTTGGTTGGAAGTGTATCTAAAACGTTTGGTTGGAAGTGTATCTAAAACGTTTGGCTGGTAGTGTATCTAAAACGTTTGACTGGTAGTGATCTAAACGTTTGGCTCGTAGTGTATCTAAAACGTTTGACTGGTAGTGTTCTTAAACGTTTGGCTGGTAGTGTATCTAAAACGTTTGGCTGGTAGTGTACTAAAACGTTTGACTGGTAGTGTACTAAAACGTTTGGCTGATAGTGATCTAAAACGTTTGGCTGGTAGTGTATCTAAAACGTTTGGCTGGTAGTGTACTAAAACGTTTGACTGGTAGTGTACTAAAACGTTTGACTGGTAGTGTATCTAAAACGTTTGGCTGGTAGTGTATCTAAAACGTTTGACTGGTAGTGTACTAAAACGTTTGGCTGGTAGTGTATCTAAAACGTTTGACTGGTAGTGTATCTAAAACGTTTGACTGGTAGTGATCTAAAACATTTGGCTGGTAGTGTATCTAAAACGTTTGACTGGTAGTGTATCTAAAACGTTTGGCTGGTAGTGTACTAAAACGTTTGACTGGTAGTGTATCTAAAACGTTTCGCTGGTAGTGATCTAAAGCGTGTGACTGGTAGTGATCTAAAGCGTTTGGCTGGTAGTGATCTAAAGCATTTGGCTGGTAGTGTACTGAAACGTTTAGCTGGTAGTGTTTTAAAGCGTTTGGCTGGTAGTGTATCTAAAACGTTTGACTAGTAGTGATCTAAACGTTTGGCTGGTAGTGTATCTAAAACGTTTGGCTGGTAGTGTACTGAAATGTTTGGCTGGTAGTGTATCTAAAACGTTTGACTAGTAGTGATCTAAACGTTTGGCTGGTAGTGTATCTAAAACGTTTGGCTGGTAGTGATCTAAAACGTTTGGCTGGTAGTGTACTAAAACGTTTGGCTGGTAGTGTATCTAAAACGTTTGGCTGGTAGTGATCTAAAACGTTTGGCTGGTAGTGTACTAAAACGTTTGACTAGTAGTGATCTAAACGTTTGGCTGGTAGTGTATCTAAAACGTTTGGCTGGTAGTGATCTAAAACGTTTGGCTGGTAGTGTACTAAAACGTTTGGCTGGTAGTGTATCTAAAACGTTTGGCTGGTAGTGATCTAAAACGTTTGGCTGGTAGTGTATCTAAAACGTTTGGCTGGTAGTGTATCTAAAACGTTTGGCTGGTAGTGATCTAAAACGTTTGACTGGTAGTTTACTAACACGTTTGGCTGGTAGTGTATCTAAAACGTTTGGCTGGTAGTGATCTAAAACATTGGACTGGTAGTGATCTAAAACGTTTGGCTGGTAGTGATCTAAAACGTTTGGCTGGTAGTGTATCTAAAACGTTTGTCTGGTAGTGTACTAAAACGTTTGGCTGGTAGTGTACTAAAACGTTTGACTGGTAGTGTAACTAAAACGTTTGGCTGGTAGTGTATCTAAAACGTTTGACTGGTAGTGTATCTAAAACGTTTGACTGGTAGTGATCTAAAACGTTTGGCTGGTAGTGTATCTAAAGCATGTGAATGGTAGTGTATCTAAAGCGTGTGACTGGTAGTGTATCTAAAGCGTTTGGCTGGTAGTGTATCTAAAACGTTTGACTGGTAGTGATCTAAAACGTTTAGCTGGTAGTGTATCTAAAACGTTTGGCTGGTAGTGATCTAAAGCGTTTGGCTGGTAGTGTATCTAAAACGTTTGACTGGTAGTGATCTAAAACGTTTAGCTGGTAGTGTTTTAAAGCGTTTGGCTGGTAGTGTATCTAAAGCGTGTGACTGGTAGTGTATCTAAAGCGTTTGGCTGGTAGTGATCTAAAACGTTTGACTGGTAGTGTATCTAAAACGTTTGGCTGGTAGTGTATCTAAAGCGTGTGACTGGTAGTGTATCTAAAGCGTTTGGCTGGTAGTGATCTAAAACGTTTGACTGGTAGTGTATCTAAAACGTTTGGCTGGTAGTGATCTAAAACGTTTGACTGGTAGTGTATCTAAAACGTTTGACTGGTAGTGATCTAAAATGTTTAGCTGGTAGTGTATCTAAAACGTGTGACTGGTAGTGTATCTAAAACGTGTGACTGGTAGTGTATCTAAAACGTTTGACTGGTAGTGATCTAAAACGTTTGGCTGGTAGTGTATCTAAAACGTTTGACTGGTAGTGATCTAAAACGTTTGACTGGTAGTGATCTAAAACGTTTGACTGGTAGTGATCTAAAACATTGGACTGGTAGTGATCTAAAGTGTTTGACTGGTAGTGATCTAAAACGTTTGGCTAGTAATGATCTAAAACGTTTGGCTGGTAGTGATCTAACACGTTTGACTGGTAGTGATCTAAAGCGTTTGGCTGGTAGTATATCTAAAGCGTTTGACTGGTAGTGATCTAAAACGTTTGACTGGTAGTGTATCTAAAACGTTTGACTGGTATTGTATCTAAAACGTTTGGCTGGTAGTGTATCTAAAGCGTTTGACTGGTAGTGATCTAAAACGTTTGGCTGGTAGTGATCTAAAACGTTTGGCTGGTAGTGATCTAAAACGTTTGGCTGGTAGTGTACTAAAACGTTTGACTGGTAGTGATCTAAAACATTGGACTGGTAGTGATCTAAAGTGTTTGACTGGTAGTGATCTAAAACGTTTGGCTAGTAATGATCTAAAACGTTTGGCTGGTAGTGATCTAACACGTTTGACTGGTAGTGATCTAAAGCGTTTGGCTGGTAGTATATCTAAAGCGTTTGACTGGTAGTGATCTAAAACGTTTGACTGGTAGTGTATCTAAAACGTTTGGCTGGTAGTGTTCTAAAACGTTTGGCTGGTAGTGTATCGAAAGCGTTTGACTGGTAGTGATCTAAAACGTTTGGCTGGTAGTGATCTAAAACGTTTGACTGGTAGTGTATCTAAAGCGTTTGGCTGGTAGTGATCTAAAACGTTTGGCTGGTAGTGATCTAAAACCTTTGACTGGTAGTGTACTAAAACGTTTGACTGGTAGTGTATCTAAAACGTTTCACTGATAGTGTATCTAAAATGTTTGGCTGGTAGTGATCTAAAACGTTTGGCTGGTAGTGATCTAAAGCGTTTGGCTGGTAGTGTTTTAAAGCGTTTGGCTGGTAGTGTATCTAAAACGTTTGACTAGTAGTGATCTAAACGTTTGTCTGGTAGTGTATCTAAAACGTTTGTCTGGTAGTGTATCTAAAACGTTTGGCTGGTAGTGTACTAAAACGTTTGGCTGGTAGTGTATCTAAAACGTTTGGCTGGTAGTGATCTAAAACGTTTGACTGGTAGTGTACTAACACGTTTGGCTGGTAGTGTATCTAAAACGTTTGGCTGGTAGTGATCTAAAACATTGGACTGGTAGTGATCTAAAGTGTTTGACTGGTAGTGATCTAAAACGTTTGGCTGGTAGTGATCTAAAACGTTTGGCTGGTAGTGTATCTAAAACGTTTGTCTGGTAGTGATCTAAAACGTTTAGCTGGTAGTGTATCTAAAGCGTGTGACTGGTAGTGTATCTAAAGCGTGTGACTGGTAGTGTATCTAAAACGTTTGGCTGGTAGTATTTTAAAGCGTTTGGCTGGTAGTGTATCTAAAGCGTGTGACTGGTAGTGTATCTAAAGCGTTTGGCTGGTAGTGATCTAAAACGTTTGGCTGGTAGTGATATAAAACGTTTGACTGGTAGTGTATCTAAAACGTTTGACTGGTAGTGATCTAAAACGTTTAGCTGGTAGTTTATCTAAAGCGTGTGACTGGTAGTGTATCTAAAGCGTGTGACTGGTAGTGTATCTAAAACGTTTGGCTGGTAGTGATCTAAAACGTTTGACTGGTAGTGTATCTAAAACGTTTGACTGGTAGTGATCTAAAACGTTTGGCTGGTAGTGTATCTAAAGCGTGTGACTGGTAGTGATCTAAAGCGTTTGGCTGGTAGTGTACTGAAACGTTTAGCTGGTAGTGTTTTAAAGCGTTTGGCTGGTAGTGTATCTAAAACGTTTGACTGGTAGTGATCTAAAACGTTTGACTGGTAGTGATCTAAAACGTTTGACTGGTAGTGATCTAAAACGTTTGGCTGGTAGTGTATCTAAAGCGTGTGACTGGTAGTGTATCTAAAGCGTTTGGCTGGTAGTGATCTAAAGCGTTTGGCTGGTAGTGTACTGAAACGTTTAGCTGGTAGTGTTTTAAAGCGTTTGGCTGGTAGTGTATCTAAAACGTTTGACTGGTAGTGTATCTAAAACGTTTGTCTGGTAGTGATCTAAAACGTTTGGCTGGTAGTGTATCTAAAGCGTGTGACTGGTAGTGTATCTAAAGCGTTTGGCTGGTAGTGTATCTAAAACGTTTGACTGGTAGTGATCTAAAACGTTTGGCTGGTAGTGTATCTAAAGCGTGTGACTGGTAGTGTATCTAAAGCGTTTGGCTGGTAGTGATCTAAAGCGTTTGGCTGGTAGTGTACTAAAGCGTTTGGCTGGTAGTGTACTGCAACGTTTAGCTGGTAGTGTTTTAAAGCGTTTGGCTGGTAGTGTACTGAAATGTTTGGCTGGTAGCGTTCTTAAACGCTTGGCGGGTATATATATATATATATATATATATATATATATATATATATATATATATATATATATATATATATATATATGTTTGTGGAGAAGAACACACTTACTGTCCAGTTAAGTAGTTGTAGACACTCTCACGCAGAGCTGTGAGTAAACGTGCTAATTTTAAGGTTCCTAAATTTAATTAGTATCTGATGAAGTCATTTGTTTCCAGGAGGGAATACGCTTCCTCCTCCTCCTCCTCATTCTCCATGGTCATCCTGTTATCCGCTTTGCTTTTCCAGGGGATGCCAGCCTCTCCCCTGACGTTTCCTCTGATTTGCAGAGCTAATGTGAATGCCAGAGACTTAGAAGTGTTCTGGCCTGATTTACACTAAAATAGAGCCTTGAACGGGATATGACTGGACTCACCTGTAGCTATATTTACTCCACTCTAACCTCCTGGGCAGCAGAGCCGTGTCCTGTGACGTGTGTATATGTGTGTGTGCATGTGCACCAGGTTTATGTCACATTGTAGTGACAAAAACTTGTTCATACTCTCACGTGGGGACTTTTCTTCCAAGCTGGTCCCCAGAATGTAAATCATTACATTTGAAGTTAGGTTAATTTTTAAGGTTTGGGTTTAAGTAAGGTCAAAGTTAGGGTTAGGGTTCAGATTCAGATTAGGGTAAGGTTAAGGTTAAGACAGGGTTATTATTCATGTTAGCGTAATTTTAAGATTATGGTATGGGTAAAGTTAGGGTTAGTTTAGAGTAATGGTTAGGGTTAGGTTAGGGTATGTTAAAGTAAGGGTAAGGTTAGGGTTGTTTTAGGGCAAGTTTTAGAATAAATGTAATGTTAGGGTTAGGCAAAAATTAGGGTTAGGGTTAATTTAGGATTCGGTTAGGTAAGGTTAGAGTAAGAGTAAAGTTAGGGTTAGGTTAGGGTTAGGTAAGGTAAGGTTAGTGTAAGAGTAAGGTCAGGGTTAAATTAAGGTTAGGTTCGGTAAGGTTAGAGTAAGAGTAAAGTTAGGGTTAGGTAAGGTAAGGTTAGAGTAAGAGTAAGGGTAAGGTTAAGGTTGTTTAGGGCAAGTTTAAAATAAATGTTATGTTAGGGTTAGGCTAAAATTAGGGTTAGGGTTAAGTTAGGGTTTGGTTCGGTAAGGTTAGAGTAAGAGTAAAGTTAGGGTTAGGTTAGGGTTAGGTAAGGTAAGGTTAGTGTAAGAGTAAGGTTAGGGTTAAATTAGGGTTAGGTTCGGTAAGGTTAGAGTAAGAGTAAAGTTAGGGTTAGGTTAGGGTTAGGTAAGGTAAGGTTAGAGTAAGAGTAAGGGTAAGGTTAGGGTTAAATTAGGGTTAGGTTCAGTAAGGTTAGAGTAAGAGTAAAGTTAGGGTTAGGTTAGGGTTAGGTAAGGTTAGAGTAAGAGTAAGGTTAGAGTAAGAGTAAGGGTAAGGTTATGGTTGTTTAGGGCAAGTTTAAAATAAATGTTATGTTAGGGTTAGGCTAAAATTAGGGTTAGGGTTAAGTTAGGGTTAGGTTCGGTAAGGTTAGAGTAAGAGTAAAGTTAGGGTTAGGTAAGGTAAGGTTAGTGTAAGAGTAAGGTTAGGATTAAATTAAGGTTAGGTTCGGTAAGGTTAGAGTAAGAGTAAAGTTAGGGTTAGGTTAGGGTTAGGTAAGGTTAGAGTAAGGTTAGAGTAAGGGTAAGGTTAAGGTTGTTTTAGGGCAAGTTTAAAATAAATGTTATGTTAGGGTTAGGCTAAAATTAGGGTTAGGGTTAAGTTAGGGTTAGGTTCGGTAAGGTTAGAGTAAGAGTAAAGTTAGGGTTAGGTAAGGTAAGGTTAGTGTAAGAGTAAGGTTAGGATTAAATTAAGGTTAGGTTCGGTAAGGTTAGAGTAAGAGTAAAGTTAGGGTTAGGTTAGGGTTAGGTAAGGTTAGAGTAAGGTTAGAGTAAGGGTAAGGTTAAGGTTGTTTTAGGGCAAGTTTAAAATAAATGTTATGTTAAGGTTAGGCTAAAATTAGGGTTAGGGTTAAGTTAGGGTTAGGTTCGGTAAGGTTAGAGTAAGAGTAAGGTTAGGGTTTAATTTAGGCTAAACTTAGAGAAAGTGTTTGGGTTAGGTTAGCGTCTGATAAGTTTGGGGCTAGGTCAGGCTAAGGTTAGGAAAATTTGGGGTTAGGTTAGGGTAACATTAGGGTAGAGTTGGGTTTAGACAGTGAGACTCCTAACAACTACCTGGAAGACGTAAGGGCCATTTTACTGGAAATTAAATAGGATGAGGTCTCTGACTGTATACCTACAGCACTGTATACATAAACATGTATATATACTCCTGTGTCTTGACAAGGTATAAAAACAAACCTGCGTGTGTATACGTGTATGAGATAACATCTAGCTGTGTGGTGTCCCTTTAATATTCTCCAGCCTGAGAAGAGTGAGCTCACCTCCCTAGAAACACTTCGGTCAACCAGGATTCATTTCCAAACAAACACAGCTACGTGATCAAAGCCACATGTTACAGAGAAGAAGAGCACACACACACACACACACACACACACACACACATACACACACAGCGCAGGAATGTTGTACAATGCTGCAGTTTGCTGTAATTGTCACGTTTGATCATCCATGTTTAAAGTAAACACACAATGAAATGTGTTCAGAGCACCTCCAGGACTTATTGCAGAATCAGTATCAGCTCAGGTTAAAAGATTTTAAGAGGTCAAATGATTTGATGTGTTAGTGATAATTTGAGTTGTTCCCCGTAAAGGATGTGTTCACAACTTGAACAGAATATTTAAAGGTGTCAGTTATGTGACGGAAGTCAGCATCGACTAATCGCTGATGATGTCAAGAATAAAACCCCAGTAGGAGATGATAGCAATGTTACCAGTGACTAGTCAACTTCAGCGTTGAGCAGAGTAGTGAACACTAGGTTTGTTTATTTTGTTCTCCATTGGTCCACTCATCATCATAATTTACATGCAGTACTCTGCTTTCCATTCTTGATTTAATAAAATGCCAAACTACTTAGTTAATGTTTCTTATTGTCTAGTTATGGGTCATTGTTTGTCCATTTAATGTCTCAGCTTATGTCTGTATGTCTGTATGAAGTGCTTGTCTGTGTGTACTAGTAACTGTTATACGTCCAGATTGGCCATATTAATCGACTAATATACCTTATCACCTATATCTTCTATGCATATATGTATTTATGTATGTATTATTTATATACGTATGTGTATATAAAGTTGCATATATTGTTGTGGTCCCCGGAAGGGAGATTGGTGGTGTGTCCAAGGGACAGTGGCCCAGAATCAGAATCAGTAATAAGTAAATTCCCTTCAGTAGATATAGATTTGCACTTTATCACCATAAACCTCACTTACCTACAATACAACTGTACATAACACACATACACATCCTTTCATGCTGGTTGTAGATGAGTTATGTATGAGTCCTGTATTCACAGTGCTATATAATGTACAGGGCTATATTAATAAATACAGGTATATATAATTAACTTTAACAAAGCAACAGTGTATTATTTTGCAATGTTAGGTTTCATAGTGTGTTATAATATCCACAGTAAACATGAATATGGTGATTCACTGCAACAGGGTTCTGGTATGTTTCCCCCAGAGTGATAGAAACAGTGGCTACCAACTTTAAAAGAATACAAAGAAGCACTTTTTGTGATATTAAAAACAGAATATGAATTTGACAGAGTAATTTATGTTTTAACTTGTAACTGAATATATATATAAGTGTTTACTTACAAGCATTTCTATACACTTATGTCTGATCTTATAAGGTGATGTAGACGCAATCTAATACATTATGATTGCATTTAAAAGCATTAAGAATGCTGGATTCATTACCATTATTTTTTGTTTTTGTGTTGTGAATTTTAGATATCGTCACTGTCAACATAAAAACAATCCTCTCCAAAAGACCTACTTTACAGGAGAGAGCAACCGTATACTTTTAATACTTTTAATGTAAATCAGTGGGACCAGATTCTTATCAACTTATTCTGGGACATTTCTATTAGAGAAATTTACACACAATGTAAATGCCAGCTGTTGCACTTCAGAGGTGTAGAAAAATAAAAATAGACAAAAATAAAGATACATGGTTTTCTTTGGACAGCGACAACATATTTGTATATATTCATAGTGGAATTAATCTTGACCTCTGCACCAAGAGGGGCTCCTTCTTCGTTGAATTTAAAGTTTCTAATTTGAACTGGTTGCTCTAAAATAAGCACACAAAGCAAACATATGAAAGTGTACTGAGGTCTGCACATGAACACACACACACACACACACACACACACACACACACACACACACAGAGTAATTAGTTGTGTGCGTCTCCGCTGAACTGCAATAAGTAGCACTGATGGGACAGAGCTGGACCGTTTTGCTGGCACAGTATTGCAGCGCTCTCTGTGGACCTCCTCAAGGGGACAGTGTATGTGTGCGTCATAAACATCACAGTGCCTCCAGCCCACCCTCACAGTGTTGCCCCTCTTGTTTTTTGCTTGTTCTCCCCCACCACGCACTCACACACACACACACACACACACACACACACTTACACATACGCAGACTGCTCAGAGTCTTGTTGCATACCCTAATGCTAAGTGTGTGTGTGCTATTTTCATACAAACAGAGGCATACACATTCATATATATATATATATATATATATATATATATATATATATATATATATATATATATATATATATATGCACGTAGCACTTTGTTACTCTGTATACTGTTCTTCAATGGTCAGAGCCCCCACAGGACCAGCACAGAGCACATATAGGATCTTTCTGTGTGTGTAGTGCTGGGGTGAGTGGATCAGACACAGCAGTATCACTGTTTGACTCGTCTACCATCCAGCTGACAGTGTCCTGTGGGCGGCGTCCTGTGTCCACTGATGAAGGACTAGAGAAACTACCGTGCTGGTGAACAAGCAACAAGATAGGAGTGTCTAATAGAGTGGACAGTGTCTAATAGAGTGGACAGTGAGTGGACAAAGTATTTAAACACTCCAGCAGCACTGCTGTGACTGATCCACCCACACCAGCACAACACACACACACTTACATACTTTTAATTCATTGTCCTAATTAAAAATCAAACTTAATTCACAGCTGGATACTGACTGACCTCGCACTTCCACCTTAACCAGAACAAGTGCTCTCAGTTTCACTCTAGCAGCACTGAGACGACTTGATTACATCATGTCCTGACAAGGCATAAAAACAAATGTGTGCGCGTGTACACAGGAGAATCCCCGTATCCAACACACACAGAAACCAACACCACGTATCCAAACATCAGGCCTCGACAACAGGCCAGTTTAGCCTCTGGTTTATAAAACGGCAACGTGATTCAGACGCAGTTTCCCGCTTTGAACTCAGGAGCCATCTTCAGCTGACATACGCGCTAATGACTCATTCCATTTTTACCAGCAATAAATGCAAGTTCCAGCAAGCAGGAAGGAAGTTTGTGCATTGAGAGTGTCCAAAGGAAATGAATCACGAACTGAGAGCTTTGCCCAGGTTTTGTTTCCTCTGCTGTGTGGGTTCGTCCCGCTAATGGCTCCTTCTCTTCGTCTCCCTCTCTCTGCCTCTGTCTTCCTTCCCAGCGCAGCAGCGCAGGACTCTACTAGGAACGTGCACCCAAGTGGCTTTCATGAAAGGGCCCATATCATTAAAAAATTAAATATTGTTTCACCGGTCCGGATCAGTTAATGAGTTTGTTTACTTGGAGCGTTTCCTCCTCGGTTAAGTTTGTTTTCACAGGCAAAAACCCAAACGCACCAAAATGCGCCCCAACAAACCACGTAAGCTTGTTGTCTCCTCTGATTGGTCAGAGCTAAGAAAGTCAACACAGGAAGAAGATCCGGTTTTCCCAAACTACTGCACATTTCTTGTAGAGCGTATCACATAGCAGCAGCAGAGACAGCATCTGTTCATAGCTGTAATAATAATCTGATAATATACCAAACTACAGTCCACCTGCAGACCACCCAGCTCACTCCAAACATCAAGTAGACAACGTCCCTCACTGCTAGTCCAAGAGAGACCTCGCTTCATTGTCCTCGCCCTGTTAGCTGCTACAGTTCTCCAGTTCTCTGTTTACGCCATCTGCCGCATCCCATAATGCAAAGCACACCTGGCTGCAGGAGATGTTTAGATCAAACTTGCGCAGTATACCTAATACTTGGGTCGGATTGAGGTTGGATCACGCTCTCACCACAAACAAACCACTCCAGAGTTCGTTTGGAACCAGGCCAAGACCACCTCCTCTCGAGGGTCTCAGTGCGGTTGTGTGGAGTGCGATTACTGTTTTCACACCTGACAAAACGAACCAAACGAACCAGAGACTCTCCGGTAGAGGTGTGCCATATTGTATCAGACACAACAATATTGCCAACATTTTTGAATATGGTGAACGATATTATACCCTGAAATATCCTGCCATATCACCCATCCCTAATTATCACATCAGGCACTACTTTTACTGTTTTTAGGAAAAGAAAAATTCACACTTTTCTCATTTCCCATTATATATCTACTAGAGACAGATTTTATCTGTTCAGTATCATTCACTTTACTTCAGTCCTGGATATATGGAGATATTTGGAGTGTATTATTTAGTATCGTGACATTCTGGATCATCGACTTCTGTTACAATCTGATGAAAATTCTTGTATTTTTTAATATCTCAGTTAGGGGTGTGCCATGTCATATCGTATGCAATAATAAAATTTAATTTTGATTTTGTTGCAGTAGCGTATTCTTTAAATATATTTTTTAAATTCATTATGTCACATCGCCAAGAGTATCGTTATCACAAAAATACCATGAAATATCGTGATATTATTGTAGGGCCATATCGCCCACCCCTACTTACTAGTGCTGGTGTGAAAAGCCCTAACATTATTTGAACGCGTCAGCAGCCGTTTACAATGCCTGAAAATGTCATGATGAATTGACCAATAGAAATGTTGCAAAAGGGTCCATTGATTTACATTAAAAGTAAAGAAGGTTTTTGGCCTCTCCTGTAAAGAGAGGCCAAAAAGTTGGAGGGACTTCTTTTTTGGACAGTGATCATATGGAACCTAAGCTGTTTGGGGCATCACAGCCATGAACACATATTCAGATGGCCGTTCATTCAGCCTATGGAAATTTGGCCATGCCTATTAAGTTGAAGCTGTTTTTCAGCCCAAACATGTTCCGGACTTGTTCTATATTTCAGTCCTGACTGCTTCCTGATGGAGCGCCAATAGAAGGGCAGCCAATCAGAACCGAGATCTCCTGCTATTATCCTTAATAAGGAATTAGTTGGAAAATAGAACAGAGAGCTTTGGCATAAAGATGATCAATAAAAATAAGAAACCATCCTCTACAAGGAACAATCTAATCTTTTCATTCTAAAAGAGGAATAGAGGTCTGAAATGGTATAAGTCCTGATTTCAGAGTATAAAACAATACAAACAGTACAAAGAAGTACAAGAAAAACAAGACAATGACAATGCCTCTATACTAAGCATGTAGGATTAAGCAGTTCCCTAAGAAAAACTGTTTTGGCTGGCCCCTGCTGGGAGAGCCCCGCGCGATTCCTCAGAATATGCTTCAAAAAGAAACTTGCCAGAAGGACGCATGAGTCGTCTTTTTCCAGCTACCTCCCCCCTCCACCCCCCTCCGTCCCTCCTATCTTAGTCTGGTCTCTTGACCTCAACCCAAACACGTCAGCCTCCCACTGAGCAAAGTAAATGCCGTTTAAGCTCCCTCACCTTGCCGTAAAAGCGGAGCAGACGGGACCGTCCCCTCCAGGCCTGGACGCTGTTCAGAGATGGGACTCAGGCTCCTGCCCACATGGCTTTATGGTTTTATGATTCATTCCCAGGCAATAGGAGAACAGCTTGCAACATTCAAGGAATACAACAGATTGTTTTTAACTTAATCTCTTTCTGCCACACCTGCAGCGAAGACTTGCTTATCATGGACAATGGGTGACCTGTCTGTGCTCCCACCACACAGATACTTTCTGTCTATGGACAGCTGTTTGTTTGCTATGGCTTGAAAAATCTGTTGTTGTCAGAATTGCCCAATGTAAAATGGATTAGGGTTACCAGAGGAGGCTCATACAGTAATCTTGTAATCAGTGCTTGGTATTGTGTGGTGGGTTTGATTTCCCACCTGTGATAGGTTGGCTTTAGTATGGAAACATATCAGAACCCTGTTGCAGTGCATTGCCAAATTCATGTTTACAGTGTTGTAATAAGCAAGTATTGTATTGTATTGTGTGAAACTAAACATTACAAAGTCAAATTCTGTTTCTTAATTAAGCTTTACACATGTAATTATAAATACCTATAAGAAATTATGTAGGCTTATGCTTGGCCATTTATGGCATTGTACATGTTATATAATGGCCTAGAAATGTATTGATAAAGGACTATGCTTACAGGATTGATGAGAAGTGTTAGCTCGATTTTTTCATGCTGTCCAATGAAATACAGGTATTTTCAAAATAGTAACTTTACAGTAGAGGCCAAAAACTGTTTATACCTTTAATCGAAGTCAGTGGAACCAGATTTTTTAATTGGAAACATTTCTGTTGGTGCATTCATTGAGGAATTTGATACTCAATGTAAACGGCAACTGCTGCATTTAAAAGATGATAAAATTGACAAAAATGGAGATACATGTGTTATAGCATGGGGTGAGGAAGGAGCCAAGTGCAGAGATGGTAATAAAAAAAAAGGCTCTTAATAATAAATAGGGAGTGTATGTTCACCACAAAGGTGTAAAAATGCACTATGGGTATGTAGATGAAAGGTGGGAAGGGAAACATCCATGCAGTTAGCCTGAATTCAAACCCAAACCCAAACCCATTCAAACTTTGTATTGAGAGGCGGGAGCTCTACCGCAGTGGCACTGTAATGCACTCTCAACACAATTCTCGGCGAGTTTATAAACAATGTGTTGAAAAGTGCGGGAAGGTCAAACAAAGGGAGCACACAAAAAAGGCATGCCTCAAACAAAGGCAAATTTCTTTAAACGTATAATAAAGATATTTAGGTTTTACTTTCTTTGAGTATATTTCTTTTCTTCTTTCTTTATTTCTTTTGTGGGTTTTTTTTGGAATTGTTTTAATCCTGCTTTTATTCGATAATTTTTGTTTGCGTTGCTCCGTAGAGCTACCATTTATAGGCCAGTCCTTTATAGACCACCGCCCCAGGTGCTGTCAATAAGGCCTCGTCAGATTCTCACCTTACCACCTTGGTGGGCTTACAGCGCCCTCTGGTGGCCGTTGGTGACTGACCCCTTACAACATGCAGTAATTCAATAATAGTTGTAATTCATCATTTTTTCTACCTTCTCATGTGATACACATTGTATGAGTAGTATGGAAAAGGCCTTTGGGATATGAGCACAAGCATCTATGTTTAACTTTAGACAGTGAGTCTATAGTATACTGGTTACACTATACACTATACACTATACTGGTTAGTATAGTGTAGAGCAGGGGTATTTAATTAGAGTTCAGTAAGGTCCAGTTAGAGTCAGGCCGGTCCGGACCATCATCATTTCTAATGTATGTTATAGTTCAGTTGTGTATCCTGTTTACTGAAGTAGCCTAATATCAGCATCTTATACCATCAGCTACTGAAACACCAACACATCACACATACCGTTCGGTATATTTTAGTGTATTTAAATGCTGAACTGAATGAATTATTTATAAACTTCTAATGTATTTTACTAAAAACAAGGGCTACATTAAAAAAGTGCATCTTATAGTGTTTATTTATAGAAACAGTAAATGACGCAGTGTCTTCTCGTTAACTCAGTTTCGCAGCTTGACCAGTTGGTTTGGAGCTGCCTGTGAAGAATAAACATAAGTCTCTCCATTCCTGGTTAAAAAAGACGAGTTTCACCATCAACTTTACTTTTTCAGAGCTCGTTATTCTTTCTCTGACCTGCTTTACTTTCTGACTGCAGCTTCTCGCTTCGTACCTCGCCTGTGTGCATGCCGCACTCCCGAATATGCACAGATCTGATTGGCTGAGGAGAGCCTTTGGTGATCTTACAATCCCCCAACTGTTCCCAGAGTGCTGTTGATACGGTTGCTGAGCACCCCGGGGAAGTGTGTTCACTGCCCCTAGTGTGTGTGTTTCACTGTATGGAGGGGTTAAATGCAGAGCTCAGATTCTGCTGTGTGTAAACACAGGTGGCAAATACCAATTCCTTGGGCAAGACTAACACCACCTTCACCTATCACCTATCTGTGTACATGTAAACTGGAAGTCGCTCTGGATAAGGACTTCAGTCAAATATTATATTTGTAATCTGTGCGCAATCTGATTGTCTGATTCAGAGAGGATATAGTTTCTGTGTAATTTTTCAGAACGTGTAATGTTTAATCATAAACTTTTAACTTATGAAGTTTATTTTGTTATTTTTGTTTATTTTATTTGGATCCCCATTAGCTCCTACAATTATAGCAGCTATTCTCCCTGGGGTCCATCAGACATAAATCACACAAAAGCATTTTACATACACAACAAAAAATAAAAATAATAACTTTCTGTAAATTCCAAATGTATACAAAAGAAGAAGAAAAAAACATAGATAAGTAAGAAAAAACAAGAAGTAGAAAGTTTAAAATAAAATGTGTCATTATAATTCCAGTAACCTCACTACTACTTTTAACTTTATTTAGTTTAAAGGTCAAGGAATCAGTTAGATAATGTCTTTTTAGACATTTTTATAATCAGTTTGGAGCAGTGAGTCAGGTAAAGAGTTCCATTCTTTAATAGCTCTGAAAATCACTGTTCTTATATCTTTATATCTTGTCATGTTGGTTTCTTTCTCTTTTATTCCTTCTAAATGATCATAAAGGCTCAATAGATATTTAAACTCATATATATTCTTTACGAGTGCCACTAGGTTTACCTTCAACCTGTCCTCAACCTTTAGCCACTCAACCTTAAGCCACTCTAGTTCCTTCTGCATTGTAACCACTTTCCTCAACTACGGTTTGGGCTGTAACGACGGCAGGCCTTAGCAGTTAGTCACGGACCAGACACGGTTAAATAGCAAATAGACCACCAAAACAAAAGTGAAAACAGAAAACAAACATGACTCTGGACACAACAGGAGATTTTATGCTTCACTTCAACATGTGATGACAACGTGTGAAATACAAGTAGTGCTGTTGGGCCTGGGTCCCCAAGATAGGGTATTGGATCCCCTGAATTTTCAGTCTTGGGCATTAAATAACCAGATATTCTAGTAACTAAAGATGCTCCAGCATATTGACTTAACAGGCTTATTAAAAACTATTCATACTGGATTAATAACACATGCTTGGTACTAAATCACATTACAGCAAATAAAATGAATCAAAATACAGCTTTAGAGTGTGTGGTCAATTTCAAATACTGTTTATTAATGTATGAATATCAGAGACCACAATACAGTAGCATGGTCAAACGTGCTACTGTTGCAGGTGAGCCTCACTTACAATACAATGTAGCTTGTTTAAACTTGTCTGCCTGTTTTCTATAGCTTCAACAACAAACTTCAGCTCAATAGTAAAGAACTTCAATCAGTCAATATGATGTAGCAGGTGTACGTTTGTGTGCCAGAGCTTAGACAGTTCACTTTCCAATGCATTTCTCTGGATTCACTAAAAGAATAGAAAATCTGTTTGGCTCACACTTCTAACAGAAGCTGCTGGGTGTCGACTGTCCGCGGTAATCAGCCAAATGCAACAGATGTGGCAGATAGATTTTAGGCTGAGAAAAAAATAATAAACGGCGCTGTAGTCCTTTAAGACGTTACCAGTCCATATACTCGTCCTCATGTCTCTCTTTCTGTCTTTCGTTGCTTCCTCTCTTCCAATTTTCTCTATTCTTTCTCGCTCGCTTTCTCCAACAGATAAACTCATGCTGGGATAAAGCTGGGGATTAAGGCCCCTCTCTTCTGCATGTGCCTCCAAGCATTGCTTCACTTATCGTACCGCTGGAGCTCGGAGCCAGCGCTCATCTGGGTTGGGGCCAGGCTGGCCGGGGACACTCTGTGAAGTGTGTGTATGAGGTGGGCGAGGCATGTGTGCGTATGCGCAGCAGGTTGCTGTCAGCTCCGCTTCTGGCACGCCGCGTGAAGACCGTCCAAATGTGCAAATCGCCTAACCAGAATGTTTGAATACATACAAACGCCCTTTGGGTACAACGATGCTCCGGCAGCCCCTACACAGGTCAGCAGAGGGGAAAGTGCACAATTACAGGGTCAGAATGTGAAACGAATGACAGACAGCAGATTTAGACACTGTGGTGGACTGTGTTTTTGTGTATACGAGCAGTTTTCTAACAACAAGTGTAATTTTATTTTTTGATAAGTATGTCAAGATGGACAAGCATTTGCAACATATATTTTATTTGTTTCAGTTTTACAGTGCTTTTTCTAAGTAGTCATTGAGTCATAGAGACCCTGTCTCTTGGAATTCTTTGGAAGACTCTGTTATCTATCTATCTATCTATCTATCAGCATTTTAGCAGGGGCAGAATAGTTTGAGTACTTACAATTTATTAGATGTTATTAGTTGCTATGGACAGTGTGTTGTAGCCATCAACAAGTGCATTGACTGTCAACATACAGTCAACTTGGGTAACATAGAAGACAATATATAATGTTACAGGTGTAAAACAACAAACATTGTATATCTAACTGGTACATTTACATAAAGATGAAAGATATTATTTAACTTCTAATATATATTAACGTAACAATATCTTATTTTAAGCAATCTTGTCCAGTACCCTTTTTTACAAGATATGAATTGACCAATGCTTTTGCCTTCAGTGGGCAATTGAATCAAATGAGTCACACTCACACACAATACACCTCAAGTTCACTTTTCTGAACCTGGCCATTTTATGATCTCCATGTACCATCGAGACATCTACTATTCAGACTGTAGCCCTATTGACATTCTGTTGTCAGCTCTATTTATCACCGGTCTTGTTCTGACCACAGGGCAGCTGTTAACCAGATGGTGGACCAGTCACAGCATAAATATGACCCTGCTAGGTTGAGAATGGTCCACCACCCAAAGATACCCAGCCACATGTGGCTCTGTGGTTAGAAACCAGGACCAGCTTTGAAAGACTAGAGGATATTATGTGCCAACAGATTGGCTACAGTCTGTAAATGTACACCAAACAAAGTGGAGCTACAAGGAGTTTTTCATAATGTGGCCAGTGAGTGTTAGCAGGCATGGGGTTATCAATGTGGAGCATTAGCCAAGGTAAAGATGTCTGATTATCCTTTAAAAGGAATCTCCTGCCCAATCTGTTAAATACGGGTCTAATAATCACCATAAAAAGAGCATGGGATTGTGCAGCATTGGCCTCGTATCCACATCTTGGTTAAATTTTGCATAACTAATGTTCCATCCACTGCAGTGATTTTCATCTTCATTAAATCAATCCGTGCAGTGGTTTGGGGTCAATTGCTTATCAACCGGAAACGGAGCCGCCTCCTCAAACAGCCAAATGAAGCACACAAAAGTTTTCCATCACCGCCTCGGAAGACGATTTGCAACCGGAAAGAAATGCTTTTTCTATAAAAAGCCATGTTTTGCTTCTCTGGTCTAAATGTTTCCTGTCCAGTTAAAGCCTCAGTGCTGGACTCTGGAGACTGGACGAGACAGGTCAGATCGCTGCAGAAGATTTAGGATACTCAAGTCATGGTAAACTCAAAGGAGATCCATGAAACTGATATACAGTGGGAAGAAAAAGAAGAAAATATTATAGATCTGCTGGACTACCCTTGCAGGTCTACAGCTTAGATAATCAGAGTTGATATCGTTATTATTATTTTATAATGCATGCTGCGAGATTAAACTGTTATATAACCCCAAACTTTGGTCCAATTCGGTAGCACTTCCTATGAATCTTTCATTTCTAATACTTTATGAAAGTATGTAAAAGGCATTATATGACATACACATCACCTTATAATACCGAGCAAAACCTTCTATGGTTGTTCTTAAATACATGAGTACATAAGACTGTATAAAGCAAAAGTACATGACTTTATAAAGTCAGATTATGTATTGTGTTATAATATCTCTTTCAAGCAAGCAGCAGCAATATCTGGTCAACAGCTTGCAGTAGTCTGAAACTGACCAGTGATAAACAGGTGGCAGCATGGACAATGAGTAATGTACACCAAATGAGCTACAGCCTGTAATAGTTCACCTATATACTGCACCTATTAACAAGGTGTTTCCAATGAAATGAAAGTACAAGTGAAAGTACAAGGGAAGTGTTTCTAATATAGTGGCCAGTAACTGGTTTATAAGTTTATTTAGCTACTGTGCTTATCCTGTTTTGTTGCATCCAAATATAAAAGATACTGTCTACTTATTTTATACTCACTGGCCACTTTATTAGAAATAACAACCTTTAACTTCCACCCACTGGCTACTTCATTAGAAACATCTACCTTGTACTTCCACCCACTGGCCACTTTATTAGAAACGCCTGCCTTGTACTTTCACTCACTGGCCGGCCACTTCATTAGAAACACCTCCCTTATACTTCCACTCACTGGCCACATTATTAGAAACACCTACCTTGTACTTCTACCCACAGGTCACTTTATTAGAAACACCTACCTTTAATTCAACTCACTGGCCACTTTATTAGAAACACATACCTTTTACTTCCACTCACTGGCCACTTTATCAGAAACATCTACCTTGTACTTCCACTCACTGGCCATTTTATTAGAAACATCTACCTTTTACTTCTATTTACTGGCCACTTTATTGGAAACACCTACCTTTTACTTCCACTCACTGGCCACCTTATTAGAAACACCTACCTTGTACTTCCATTCACTGGCCACATTATTAGAAACATCTACCTTGTACTTCAATTCACTTGCCACTTTATTAGAAACACCTACTTTGTACTTCCACTCACTGGCCACTTTTTTAGAAACACCTGCCTTGTACTTCCACTCACTGGCCATTTTATTAGAAACATCTACCTTTTACTTCCAGTCACTGACCACTTTATTAGAAACACCTACCTTGTACTTCCACTCACAGGCCAATTTAATAGAAACACATACCTTGTACTTCCACCCACTGGCCACTTTATGAGAAACAACTACCTTGTACTTCCACTCACTTGCCACTTTATCAGAAATTATAATATCTGTTCAGTTACCAGTTCGTTAATAATAAACTCATATTCATTCATTTATATTGAAACTACATAAGTGATGCTTGTACATGGTTCTAATCCTCTAATTGTCTAATTTTAAAATCTGCTGTGTCTTTATTGCAACATTCTTCCTCCTTCAGTGTTTTGTTGCACTTGCCAGGCCAGCATTGTAAACAAGATTAGGTTCTTAATGGCATGCCTGGTAAAATTAAAGGCTAAATCAACATCAAACACATAAAGGTGCTCCAGTGCAGCTTCATTATAGCTCAGCTGGGAATCACTGTTGTAATAGATCAGCTTTATACAGGAAACATACCAAAGCCCTGAGTGTATTACCCTATCTTCACTATCCATAGAAAAACATGTATCTTCATTTTTGTCATTTTTATTGTTCTACATCATTTGAACACGGCAGCTGCTGCTTACACTGAGTGAAAGTTTCATGATGAATGGACCAATAGAAATGCTTCAAAAGAACTTGGAAAAAAATCTGGTTCCAGTGACTTACATTAAACAAAAAGAATGTTTTTTCCCTTTCCTGTAAAGTTGCCGTTTTGGAAAGACCTGGTTTGCTTTGGACAGCGACGATATTCATGTTCTCATTGTTCTAATGAGCAGATATAATGTGTTATGAAACCTGGCATTAGAAAGTCATATTCTGTTCAGTATTCGGGATGGCTATGTATTATAAGCAATTATATATAAGTTTTTCCCAGTTGCTAAACAGTTTCTGAAACCTTGCTCCATTTTCTTAAAACATTAAACACAAAACCTCATCTTCAAGCACCATTTACAAACCCTCTGACTCCACTGCACGATCAAACTTTCTCATGACACAGATTATCTGTGCTCAAAACCAAACGCTGCTCTCAAATCATAAACAAAGCCATCAAAATGATATACACTATCCAGCTGTCAGTCAATAATACACCACAAAATAGAAAACACATTGTTCAAAACATATAGCTCTCAAAGAGAAGAACATTTTTACTCTCTAAACAAATTTCAGATTTTGCACTGTACTACAGTACACAGCCTACAATGCACTGTACTACAGTACACAGCCTACAATGCACTGTACTACAGTATACAGCCTACAATGCACTGTACTACAGTACACAGCCTACAATGCACTGTACTACAGTATACAGCCTACAGTGCACTGTACTACAGTACACAGCCTACAATGCACTGTACTACAGTACACAGCCTACAATGCACTGTATTACAGTACACAGCCTACAACGCAGTGTACTACACTATACAGCCTACAATGCACTGTACTACAGTATACAGCCTACAATGCACTGTACTACAGTACACAGCCTACAGTGCACTATACTACACTATACAGCCTACAATGTACTGTACTACAGTACACAGCCTACAATGCACTGTACTACAGTACACAGCCTACAATGCAGTGTACTACACTATACAGCCTACAATGCACTGTACTACAGTATACAGCTTACAATGCACTGTACTACAGTATACAGCCTACAGTGCACTGTACTACAGTATACAGCCTACAATGCACTGTACAACACTATACAGCCTACAATGCACTGTACTATAGTACACAGCCTACAATGCACTATACTACACTATACAGCCTACAATGCACTGTACTACAGTACGCAGCCTACAATGCACTGTACTACACTATACAGCCTACAATGCACTGTACTACAGTACACAGCCTACAATGCACTGTACTACACTATACAGCCTACAATGCACTGTACTACAGTACACAGCATACAATGCACTGTACTACACTATACAGCCTACAATGCACTGTAATACAGTATACAGCCTACAGTGCACTGTACTACACTATACAGCCTACAATGCACTGTACTACAGTATAAAGCCTACAATGCACTGTACTACAGTATACAGCCTACAATGCACTGTACTACAGTATACAGCCTACAGTGCACTGTACTACACTATATAGCCTACAATGCACTGTACTACAGTATAAAGCCTACAATGCACTGTACTACAGTATACAGCCTACAATGCACTGTATTACAGTATACAGTCTACAATGCACTGTACTACACTATACAGCCTACAATGCACTGTACTACAGTACACAGCCTACAATGCACTGTACTACACTATACAGCCTACAATGCACTGTACTAGAGTACACAGCCTACAATGCACTGTACTACACTATACAGCCTACAGTGTACTGTACTACAGTATACAGCCTACAATGCACTGTAATACAGTATACAGCCTACAGTGCACTGTACTACAGTATACAGCCTACAGTGCACTGTACTACACTATATAGCCTACAATGCACTGTACTACAATATAAAGCCTACAGCGCACTGTATTACAGGATACAGCCTACAATGCACTGTACTACAGTACACAGCCTACAGTGCACTATACTACACTATACAGCCTACAATGTACTGTACTACAGTACACAGCCTACAGTGCACTGTACTACAGTATACAGCCCACAATGCACTGTACTACAGTACACAGCCTACAATGCACTGTACTACAGTATACAGCCTACAGTGCACTGTACTACAGTACACAGCCTACAATACACTGTACTACAGTACACAGCCTACAATGCAGTGTACTACACTATACAGCCTACAATGCACTGTACTACAGTATACAGCCTACAATGCACTGTACTACAGTACACAGCCTACAATGCACTGTACTACACTATACAGCTTACAATGCACTATACTACACTATACAGCCTACAATGCACTGTACTACACTATACAGCCTACAATGCACTGTACTACAGTACACAGCCTACAATGCACTGTACTACACTATACAGCCTACAATGCACTGTACTACAGTACACAGCATACAATGCACTGTACTACACTATACAGCCTACAATGCACTGTAATACAGTATACAGCCTACAGTGCAATGTACTACACTATATAGCCTACAATGCACTGTACTACAGTATAAAGCCTACAATGCACTGTACTACAGTATACAGCCTCCAATGCACTGTATTACAGTATACAGCCTACAATGCACTGTACTATACTATACAGCCTACAATGCACTGTACTACAGTACACAGCCTACAATGCACTGTACTACACTATACAGCCTACCGTGTACTGTACTACAGTATACAGCCTACAATGCACTGTAATACAGTATACAGCCTACAGTGCACTGTACTACAGTATACAGCCTACAGTGCACTGTACTATACTGTATAGCCTACAATGCACTGTACTACAGTATAAAGCCTACAGTGCACTGTATTACAGGATACAGCCTACAATGCACTGTACTACAGTATACAGCCTACAGTGCACTGTACTACACTATATAGCCTACAATGCACTGTAATACAGTATAAAGCCTACAGTGCACTGTAATACAGTATACAGCCTACAATGCACTGTACTACAGTATAAAGCCTACACTGCAATGTACTACAGTATACAGCCTGCAGTGCACTGTATTACAGTATACAGCCCACAATGCACTGTACTACAGTATACAGCCTGCAGTGCACTGTATTACAGTATACAGCCCACAATGCACTGTACTACAGTATACAGCCTACAATGCACTGTACTACAGTATAAAGCCTACAGTGCACTGTACTACACTGTATAGCCTACAACGCACTGTAATACAGTATACAGCCTACAGTGCACTGTACTACACTGTATAGCCTACAATGTACTGTACTACACTGTATAGCCTACAATGCACTGTAATGCAGTATACAGCCTACAATGCACTGTAATACAGTATACAGCCTACAATGCACTGTACTACAGTATACAGCCCACAATGCACTGTAATACAGTATACAGCCTACAATGCACTGTACTACAGTATAAAGCCTACAGTGCACTGTACTACACTATATAGCCTACAATGCACTGTACTACAGTATAAAGCCTACAATGCACTGTACTACACTATACAGCCTACAATGCACTGTACTACAGTATACAGCCTACAATGCACTGTATTACAGTATACAGCCTACAATGCACTGTACTACACTATACAGCCTACAATGCACTGTACTACAGTACACAGCCTACAATGCACTGTACTACACTATACAGCCTACAGTGTACTGTACTACAGTATACAGCCTACAATGCACTGTAATACAATATACAGCCTACAGTGCACTGTACTACAGTATACAGCCTACAGTGCACTGTACTACACTATATAGCCTACAATGCACTGTACTACAGTATAAAGCCTACAGTGCACTGTATTACAGGATACAGCCTACAATGCAATGTACCACAGTATACAGCCTACAGTGCACTGTACTACACTATATAGCCTACAATGCACTGTACTACAGTATAAAGCCTGTAGTGCACTTTACTACACTATATAGCCTACAATGCACTGTACTACAGTATAAAGCCTACAGTGCACTGTAATACAGTATACAGCCTACAATGCACTGTACTACAGTATACAGCCTATAATGCACTGTACTACAGTATAAAGCCTACAGTGCAATGTACTACAGTATACAGCCTGCAGTGCACTATATTACAGTATACAGCCCACAATGCACTGTACTACAGTATACAGCCTGCAGTGCACTGTATTACAGTATACAGCCCACAATGCACTGTACTACAGTATACAGCCTACAATGCACTGTACTACAGTATAAAGCCTACAATGCACTGTACTACACTGTATAGCCTACAATGCACTGTAATACAGTATACAGCCTACAGTGCACTGTACTACACTGTATAGCCTACAATGTACTGTACTACACTGTATAGCCTACAATGCACTGTAATGCAGTATACAGCCTACAATGCACTGTAATACAGTATACAGCCTACAATGCACTGTACTACAGTATACAGCCCACAATGCACTGTAATACAGTATACAGCCTACAATGCACTGTAGTACAGTATAAAGCCTACAGTGCACTGTACTACACTATATAGCCTACAATGCACTGTACTACAGTATAAAGCCTACAATGCACTGTACTACAGTATACAGCCTACAATGCACTGTACTACACTATACAGCCTACAATGCACTGTACTACACTATACAGCCTACAATGCACTGTACTACAGTACACAGCCTACAATGCACTGTACTACACTATACAGCCTACAATGCACTGTACTACAGTATACAGCCTACAATGCACTGTAATACAGTATACAGCCTACAGTGCACTGTACTACAGTATACAGCCTACAATGCACTGTACTACAGTATAAAGCCTACAGTGCACTGTATTACAGGATACAGCCTACAATGGAATGTACCACAGTATACAGCCTACAATGGAATGTACTACACTATATAGCCTACAATGCACTGTACTACAGTATAAAGCCTACAGTGCACTATACTACAGTATACAGCCTACAATGCACTGTAATACAGTATACAGCCTACAATGCACTGTACTACAGTATACAGCCTACAATGCACTGTACTACAGTATAAAGCCTACAGTGCACTGTACTACAGTACACAGCCTACAATGCATTGTACTACAGTACACAGCCTACAGTGCAATGTACTACAGTATACAGCCTGCAGTGCACTGTATTACAGTATACAGCCCACAATGCACTGTACTACAGTATACAGCCTACAATGCACTGTACTACAGTATAAAGCCTACAGTGCAATGTACTACAGTATACAGCCTGCAGTGCACTGTAATACAGTATACAGCCTACAGTGCACTGTAATACAGTATACAGCCTACAGTGCACTGTACTACAGTATACAGCCTGCAGTGCGCTGTAATACAGTATACAGCCTACAGTGCAATGTACTACAGTATACAGCCTGCAGTGCACTGTAATACAGTATACAGCCTACAGTGCACTGTACTACACTGTATAGCCTACAATGCACTGTAATGCAGTATACAGCCTACAATGCACTGTACTACAGTATACAGCCCACAATGCACTGTACTTGTTGTCGCTTGTGTTCAGCTGTATGGATGACGTGCGTTAGAGTGCAGGATGGGTTTGGAGATGGAGAATGTGTTTAGAGTTTTGCTGAAAAATGTAAGTAAGATCTGCAGACAGTGTTTTACTGTGGGAAATCTTTTATTGTGCTGACTGAACAACTAGCTAAATGAGTTTGGGCAACTGGGAACTCTGTTCAGCCATTAGGATTTAGTGTTTTAGCAATTGGGAAAACTGTATAAAGCACTATGAATGCAGGATCAATAGGAAGTGTTACCTCAAGTTATGTATGTGTTTTTATATACAAAGATGAAAGAGATGAAAGAAGTACTAAAATCTGCTGGATATACTCAATAAAGAAACATGGCAGAAAAAAAACAGACACAATAAGCTTCTTAGTTCTGATTAATTGATTTCTACGTCCTCACGTGATGTACATCGTATGAATAGTCTGGTGAAAGGCCTTTGGGTATATAAGCTGGAGCATCTATGTTTAACTTCAGACAGTCGGGCAAAGTTTTCCTGAGCCCAAGCCAAAGCAGGTTCAGATGGTCCCACGGCTGCGCATGAATTAGCAGTGCCCCAATTATGTACAGAGCCATTGTGAGAGCATGCGCTCACTTTTTCCCTCTCCCTAAACCTTTCACACCCCTCTTTCCTCCATTCCTCCCTCTCTCCCCGTGGCAGAGGAGTGTGCGAGTTTGTATGTGTGTCTCCTTCATCACTGGGGCTCTGACGGCAGCAGTGGCAGCAGTGTGGTCTCTGATTGGCCGAGGCCGTCCAGCGAGTGGGTGACTGACTCATCATAGGTGGGCTGGAGAGACGCTGACTCACTGGGAGAGAGAGAGAGAGAGAGGGACAGGGAGGGAGGGAGAGGGAGAGAAAACTATCACAGCTACATGCGCACAGACACCCCCTCCCAAATATATTATATCATAACTGACATTTAGTTGCTGCCCCGCGATGGTTGTTTAAAATGTGATCTTGAACTCAGAGGCCACTGGGACGCGGTCTGCCTGAAAAAAAACTGCCTTTACTTTATCTCACACTCACCGGCCGCTTTATTCGAGTCATTGCTGGTGCGCAGTTAGAGGCTGTAGCTTATTTGATGTACAGTGAGTGTTAGGCTTCCTGTAGCTCTGTGGTCAGTCTCTGTGTTTCTTCGTTGGACTTTTTCTGGATGGTGGAACTTTTTTAAGCAAGCAGGAGCAGTTTCTGGTCAACAGTGCTCCAGTGGTCTGAAACTGACCAGTGATAAACAGGTTACAGCATGGACAGGGAATAAGAGTACATCTATATACTGCACCTATAAATAAGCTGTTTCTAATAAAGTGGCCAATAAGTGGAAATGCAGGACAGATGTTTATGATAGGTGTTTCTAATAAAGTGGCCAGCCAGTGAAAGTATATTGTAGATGTTTCTACTAAAGTGGCCAGTGAGTGAAAGAATATGATAAATGTTTATAATAAAGTAACCAGTGAGTGAAAGTACAAGGCTGGTGTTTCTAATAAAGTGGCCAGTGAGTGAAAGTATATGGTAGGTGTTTCTAATAAAGTGGCCAGTGAGTGAAAGTATATGGTAGATGTTCTAATAAAGTGGCCAGTGAGTGAAAGTATATGGCAGGGGTTTCTAATAAAGTGGCCAGTGAGTGAAAGTATATGGTAGGTGTTTCTAATAAAGTGGCCAGTGAGTTCAAAGTACTTGATAGGTGTTTCTAATAAAGTGGCCAATGAGTGAAAGTATATGGTAGGTGTTTCTAATAAAGTGGCCAGTGAGTTCAAAGTACTTGATAGGTGTTTCTAATAAAGTGACCAGTGAGTGAAAGTATATGGTAGGTGTTTCTAATAAAGTGGCCAGTGAGTGAAAGTATATGGTAGGTGTTTCTAATAAAGTGGCCAGTGAGTGAAAGTATATGATAGGTGTTTCTAATAAAGTGGCAAGTGAGTAAAAGTACATGATAGGTGTTTCTAATAAAGTGGCCAGTGAGTGAAAATGATTTGGAAGGTGTTTCTAATAAAGTGGCCAGTAGTGTAGTGTTGGTAAGTTTAGTTTTAATTACTAGGCTTATGTTTTATCATTTAATGTTTTATGTTTTTATAAAAAGCACTTATTGCATATGCACTTATTTTATACTTACTTTTCACTTTATTAGAAACACCTCCCTTGTACTTCCATTCACTGGCCACTTTATTAGAAACACTTCACAATTCATAGCCATTCTAGAAAAACATGTACACGTGAAGCTTGTAAAGGACATTCAAAGTTTCAATTCAAATGTTTTATTATTGTAGCCAGTTCAAGCTACTGTTGTTCTCCATTTCTAACAACCAAATGAAACTAGACTACTGCTTGTAGTCCATGACGTATCTAGAACTTCTCTACTTTATTATAGTATTATTATTATTATTATTATTATTATTATTATTATTATTATTATTATTATTATTATTATAGGTTACCAGTAATAGCCTACAATGTTATTTCCATTGTGTGTTTAAGTAGCCAATCCTATTGAGCTACCAATTCCTTCCTTGAGCTTAATGTGTTTGTTCTTTCTGCAGCGGTCAGTGAGGCCTAGTTGCCCTGACTCTACAGTGAATGGTTGCTGGTGGCTTCTTGAATTAAAAAATGAGCACAATTACTGCTCAGATAAAACCCCTCAGCCAACTTAATCAAACATATAATAGCCTCCCGTTTCATATGAAAAAAAAGGGTCTGAATCTCTTGTTATGAAATCTGAGGAGAGTAATGTTTTAATAAAATGCCAGGCAGTCAGTTCCCGCTCGCTCAGCTGTAATAGCGAGGCCCTGTTTAAAGCCACATGGGTGAACTCCACTCCCTCTCACTTGTGAGGAATGGGTCAGAGGAAATACGGGGTGAGTCACTGATGTTACAGTCGGACGGTTTGTTGCTTTGAAATGGACGTGGCTGTGAACAGCAGAGCCCTTTTTTTATGGGTGCACCCAGGCCCCATTAACTTCCACCGCAGCTACAGGACAGACCCTCAGTTGTGAAATCAAGCACCATGCAGTTCCCGTCATTAAAATAAGGGCGTCTGGTGAAGCATGGCGCAGCACCACTTTCGTAAACGTTGAGTTTGAAAACAGCGTACTATCACTTGAATAGCATTTGAATAGGGGATGCCACTGCTATTCACCTCCACTGTACAAGGACCACCAGACTGAGGTTGCCTTCATTACAGCTTCTGTTTTATTTCAGGAGACTCACTAATAGTTTTCTTTTATAGAAATCTGCTTTGGGTATGTTCCCATACAATGGCCTGTTGGGTCGTTGACCCTATGCGGGATTGATAAAAGAGTATTTTATGAATACTTTTATGTAATAGTAAGTCAGCTCGTAAATTAAACTCCCTTTTTTCTTTCCAAAATCACTGGCAGCTAGTAAATAATTGATAGAGTCCCCTACAAAATTAGCTCAATCATTGCAGATTGATTCATTCTTTCTTGTTTAGATCATTTAGCAGATTTTGCACTCTGCACTTACCTCAACAATGTTCATCCCCACTGCACACTTCTATCAATTTTCTATTTCTATGTTGTATATGTCTGTGTATATAATATAATTACATTTAATTCTTATTTTTATTATTTATATTATTATCTTTTTTTTATATTTTTATCTTATTTTATGTTTATTCATCTTGGTCCTAATATATATATCAAAAACAAAGAACTTGGTACGACACTTGCAGAGCTAAAGGTCAAATGAGTTTTATTTATGAGGTCAGTACTGAGACACAACCAAACTAAAACCAGAAGGGATGAGAGAAAGAGAGAATAGTCGAGAAACGAAGAAGGTCAGAACCAGAAAATACAACAAGGAAGGGAAGGAAAGAATGCTCAGGATCGCAAATAAGGTTTGGCAAAACTTGGTGATGTGTGAAAGGGTGTGTGAGGCTTATATGGAGTGTATGTAATGAGCAACAGCTGTGTGTGATCAATACTCTGGCAAAGCAGGCGTGAGAACGATGTGTGATTGGGTAGTTGTGGATATATGGGTGTGACATCATTGGGATGTGCGGAAGTTAGGGAGAGCCTGTAGGCGTGATATATATAGAGCTGTGATTATTGAATTTCAAGATGATTGAACCAATAGAAATGCTCCAAAATAGAATGGAAAAATGTTTGGTTCCATTAGTTCACCTTAAGAGTAAAGACAGTTTTGACCTCTCCTGTGAAGTTGCTATGTTTTCCTTTGGACAGTGACAGTGATAAATAGATATAAAAATTGTTGCTGTCTAAAGAAAAATATTTATCTCCAGTTTTGTTAATGTTCATTTTCAGCTGCTCGGTTCAGCCTGTGATCATTTCAGAAATGCTCCAAAATCACCTGTTTGCATTCATAGTAAAAGTGAAGAATGCTTTTGGTCTTTTCTGTAAAGGTACAAATTTGGGATTTTTTTCAAAATCTCTACAGGAGAGAACAAAAACACTCTGTATTTCTAATGCAAGTCAATAGAACCAGATTTTTTCCAAGTGATTTTGGAGCACTTCTGTTGGTCATCATACATTTTTCCACAATGTAAACGGCAGCTGCTGTGCTCAAATGGAAACATAAATGGAGATACATGTGCGACTACATGTATATCCAAAATTGTAATTTTACAAGATATATATACACACACACACAAAATGTGTTAATTCTGCCATGTATGACTATATATGTGACTTTTGTCTCTGGTAAGTGTTGTGATTTCATGTTTTTCATGCTTTTAAATTCCTGTAAAGCTGCTTTGTGACAACATTGTTGTAAAAAGCACTATACAAATAAACTTGACTTGAAACTTGACTTTTGTATGCAGCTTTCATTTCATTTGATCTGGTTTTGATCTGATTCCTGTAATGTTGGCATATTACAGTCTAGTAGTGTGCCACCTGGGTTGGGCCTTGTTGGTTTACATCTGTATATCATCGCTGCCCAATGGAAAACATGTATCTCTGTTTATGCTGATTCTTATTATTCTACACCATTTGAGCCCAGCAGCTGCCGTTTCCATTGAGTAACATTTTCATGATGAATGGATCAACAGAACTGCTCCAAAATAGCTCGGAAAAAACTCTGGTTCCATTGACTTTCCTTAAAAGTACAGACTGTTTTTGTTCTCTCCTGTAAAGTTGCCACCTTGGATATAGATGTGCTTGTGGGGCGGTTTAGTGCGATACTAGTGTTGTGTTAGTGCTGCTCTCCCGGATGTTCAGTAGCATTGAACACTGGTGGGTCCTCCCTCTCCTACTTCACCACCAGCGATATAATTATGCTGTCCACTTTATTGAAAACACTTCTAACAGCCTCTAACTGCACACAGGAGGGGTGACTAAATCCTCATATCAGGCCAGGAAGTCAGTTGATTTCCAACTAGATATCTCTATCTCTAAGTCACGGATACTGGAACTGGTCCAGAATCAGCATAAAAGAGCGAGATCTTCCTAAAACATGGCAACGTAATTAGTCATCAGCGTTTATAGACATGGCCATTGGGTACTGACCTGGAGCCAGTTCTCCTGCTTTAATTAATGCAACACTCATTGAGGCTTGACTTGCGGTAAGAACAGGTCCTGGAGCAGCGTTTGGAAGACAAAGCCTGCCAGCAGCTGATTCAGAGGCTTCGCCATGTGAGGTATGTAAGAAATGTGTGTGGTTAGCCGCTGTGTGGAGACATTAATAGCCCCGTGGCTTCTGTTTATACACAGGAGGGAGACGGCGAGAGATGACTACAGAGTTATGAATGGCTCCATGAGGCCACTGTTTGGAGTGAGTCAAACTTCCTCAGCTTGTCGGCAGAGAGAACGTCGTTTTCCAGCAGACGGATTAAGAAGACACTGCGAGGCTGATTCTACACACTGGACGCAAAGTTGGACACAAACACTTTCTCATATAAACACGGGTGACCTACATAGACCAACAGCAAATACAGTCTCACCGAAGAACGAAACACGAGACAAAACAGCAAAATACTACTGAATATTCTGTTTATGTGTTTAGGATATACTGACGGTATAGTTCCTTCTCACAGGGGAACAACTCCAGGCTCCCTGGTCGGATTTAATGATGTTGTGGTAAAAAAACAGAAAACATCAGTGGAATATAGAACGAGAGAAAGAGAGAGAGAGAAATAGAGAGAGAGAGAGATAGAGAGAGACATAGAAAGACAGAAACAGAGAAAGAAAGAGAGATAAAGACAGATAGAGAAGACAGAGAGACAGACAGCAAGAGAGAGAAAGAGGGAGAAAGAAAGAGTGTATGGGAGAGAGGCAGAAGAGGGAGAGAGGAGAAAAAGTTTTGAGAGCAAGAGAATGAAAAACAAGAAAAGAGCAAGAGAGACTAGAGTGCTAATAATAAGATGAAATGGTAAAAAACAAAAAAGCAAAGAAAGAAGTAAGAAAAAATAAATAAATAAAGAAAGACATTGGGAGGAGATAAAAACTGAAAAAAACGAGAGAAAGAAAGAAAGAAAGAAAGGGTCATTAGAGAGGAGATAAAAAGAGAAAAAAATGAAGAAAAAAGAAAGAAAGAAAAAAGAAAGACATTACAGAGGAGATTGAAACAGAAAAAACAACAAAAAAAGAAAGAAACATTAAAGAGGAGATAAAACAGAAAAAGAAAAAAGGAAGAAAGAAAGAAAGAAAGAAAGAAAAGAAAGACATTAGAGAGGAGATAAAAACATAAAAAAAGAAAGAAAAAGAAAGACACATTAGAGAAGAGATAAAAACAGAAAGAAAGAAAGAAAGAAAGAAAAAAAGAAAGAAAGAAAGAAAGACACATTAGAGAGGACATAAAACCAGAAGAAACAAAGAAAAAAGAAAGAAAGACACATTAGAGAGGAGATAAAACCAGAAGAAAGAAAGAAAGAAAGAAAGAAAGAAAGAAAGAAAGAAAGAAAGAAAGACATTAGAGAGGAGATAAAAATGGAAAAAAAGAAAGAAAGAATAAGAAAGAAAGAAGGACACATTAGGGAGGAGATGAAAACAGAAGAAAGAAAGAAAGAAAGAAAGAAAGAAAGAAAGAAAGAAAGAAAGAAAGAAAGAAAGATTAGAGATGAGATAAAAACAGAGAAACAAAAAGAGAGAGATAGAAGAAATAAAATAGAGAAAGAGGGACAGTATGAGAGAAAGAGAGCGGGAAAACGAGATAGAACGTGAGAGACAGTAAGAGAGTGAAAAATCGAAAGAGATAGGGAAAGAGAGAGAAAGAGAGATAGAGAGATATAGACAGTAAGACAGAGATAGAAGAAGAGAATGAGAGAGAGACAGACACTGGGAGAGAAGATGTGGGAAGACAGAGATAGACAGTTAGTGAGAAAGATATAGGGAGATGGAGAGAGAGATGGAGAGTGAGTGAGTAACAGAGAGATAGACAGACAGACAGAGCGATAGAGAATGAGTGAATGAGAGAGATAGATAGATGAAGAGTGAATGATTAACAGAGAGAGAGATAGACAGACACACAGACAGACAGAGAGACAGAGAGAATGAGTGAATGAGAGGGAGAGAGATGAAGAGTGAATGATTAACAGAGAGAGAGAGATAGACAGACAGACAGACAGACAGAGAGAGATAGAGAGATAGAGAATGAGTGAATGAGAGAGATAGAGAGAGAGACAGAGGAGGGCGTTGATTGACGTATTCTCTGGCAGTGACTCAGTGAGTGGATGGAAGACGTGAAAGTTCACATTGAGAATAGTGTGGATGGGCGTGCGGAGGGGCCGGGGCCAAACTGCCTCCCACCCCACAGCATATGGACTGGCATCTGCACCAGTGTGTCACTCAGCTCGTCACAGCAACCGCCATGGAAACGGCCTCCACGCATGAGTCCTCGTCCCACCTTAGTGTCATACACCTCGTTAGGAGAAGGTTCAGGCAGTAAAGCTCACTCTCTGCTCACTCAGGTTAACAGTGCTCTATATACAACCCCAGAACCAGTATGAATCCACAGAGCAATAGGAATGAAAGGGGGTCCGAGTTTGTTACTCTCCTGTCATTACCCCTCAACAGTTTGGTGACATCAGCAACATGTGGATGAATAGGACACAAATCCTTCAGTGTGCTAGTCGGTATGTATTTACAATCAGTATGTATTCAGTATGTATTAAAAAAAGCATCAGAAATCAGTATGTATGTTGAATCGGTATATATTAAAATCAGTATGAATTCAGAATAAGCAAGTGTTATGAATCAGAATGCAAATGAGAACCAATATGTCATCGCTCCAAAATAACAACTTTATAGTAAAGGACAAAAACCCACTTCAACTTCAATGTAAGCCAATGGAACCAGATTTTTTCCCCAAGCTATTTTAAAGCATTTCTATTGGTCCATTCATCATGAATATTCAACACAATGTAAAAGACAACTATTGAGCTCAAATTGTGTAGAAAACTAAAATTCACAAATAATTGAGGTACATGGTTTTCTATGGACAGTAACGATATATTAGAAACAATAGAAATAAATATATCAGAGTGTATTCTGAATAAGTATAAATTGTGAGTTAGTATATTTTAGAGTCATTATGTGTTGTGAATCAATATGTATTCAAGATTAGGATGGATTCTATATTGGTATGTATACTTAATCAGTATGTATTTACAAATAGAATGTGTGCAGAATCTCTATAAATTCTGAATGTCAGTATGTCTTAAGGATTGGAATGGACTCAGGATTGATATAGATTCATAATCAGTATATTTTAATTACTATGCATGCAGCATGTATTCCAAATCAGTTTGTATTCTGGCCTAATATATATTAGAAACCAGTACATATTTAGTATTAGCATTTATTCTGAATCAGCATGCATACTGTTAGACCCAGTTAAGACCAGTACTGTTAGTAGTTGAGTGTTTATAGGTAAATATACAATTATTGTATTAAAAAATATTACATTAACATATACAAGGTGGCACGGTGATGTAGTGGTTAGTATGGTGGTGTGGTGGTTAGTATGGTGGTGTAGTGGTTAGTATGGTGGTGTAGTGGTTAGTATGGTGGTGTAGTGGTTAGTAAGGTGGTGTAGTGGTTAGTATGGTGGTGTAGTGGTTAGTATGGTGGTGTAGTGGTTAGTACGGTGGTGTAGTGGTTAGTACGGTGGTGTAGTAGTTAGTATGGTGGTGTAGTGGTTAGTACGGTGGTGTAGTGGTTAGTACGGTGGTGTAGTGGTTAGTATGGTGGTGTAGTGGTTAGTACGGTCGTGTAGTGGTTAGTATGGTGGTGTAGTGGTTAGTACGGTGGTGTAGTGGTCAGTATGGTGGTGTGGTGATCAGTATGGTGGTGTAGTGGTTAGTATGGTGGTGTAGTGGTTAGTATGGTGGTGTAGTGGTTAGTACGGTGGTGTAGTGGTTAGTATGGTGGTGTAGTGGTTAGTACGGTGGTGTAGTGGTTAGTACGGTGGTGTAGTGGTTAGTATGGTGGTGTAGTGGTTAGTACGGTGGTGTAGTGGTTAGTATGGTGGTGTAGTGGTTAGTATGGTGGTGTAGTGGTTAGTATGGTGGTGTAGTGGTTAGTACGGTGGTGTAGTGGTCAGTATGGTGGTGTAGTGGTTAGTATGGTGGTGTAGTGGTTAGTACGGTGGTGTAGTGGTTAGTATGGTGGTGTAGTGGTTAGTATGGTGGTGTAGTGGTTAGTACGGTGGTGTAGTGGTCAGTATGGTGGTGTAGTGGATAGTATGGTGGTTAGTATGGTGGTGTAGTGGTTAGTATGGTGGTGTAGTGGTTAGTATGGTGGTGTAGTGGTCAGTATGGTGGTGTAGTGGTTAGTATGGTGGTTAGTATGGTGGTGTAGTGGTTAGTATGGTGGTGTAGTGGTTAGTATGGTGGTGTAGTGGTCAGTATGGTGGTGTAGTGGTTAGTATGGTGGTGTAGTGGTTAGTATGGTGGTGTAGTGGTTAGTACGGTGGTGTAGTGGTTAGTATGGTGGTGTAGTGGTTAGTATGGTGGTGTAGTGGTCAGTATGGTGGTGTAGTGGTCAGTATGGTGGTGTAGTGGTTAGTACGGTGGTGTAGTGGTTAGTATGGTGGTGTAGTGGTTAGTATGGTGGTGTAGTGGTTAGTACGGTGATGTAGTGGTCAGTATGGTGGTGTAGTGGTTAGTATGGTGGTGTAGTGGTTAGTACGGTGGTGTAGTGGTCAGTATGGTGGTGTAGTGGTCAGTATGGTGGTGTAGTGGTTAGTATGGTGGTGTAGTGGTCAGTATGGTGATGTAGTGGTCAGCACTGTCTCCTCACAGTAAGATGATCTGGGTTGGATTCCCGGTCCGGGTGGTTCTATATGGAGTGTGTATGTTCTCCCCGTGCTTGAGTGGGTTCCTCCGGGTACTCTGGTTTCCTCCCACAGTCCAAACACATGCATGTTAGGTTGATCACTCACTCTAGATTGCTCGTAGTGTGTGTTGGTCATGTGATGGACTGGTGAACTGTCCATGGTGTACCCATGGTGCCTTCGCCTGATGATGCTGAGATTGGCTGCAGCCTCCCCCGCGACCCTGACTATTGGGATAAAGCAGAAGATAATGAATGGATGGATAATATAAATAAAACAATAATAAGCCGCTCCAGTATCGCTCCATCCCGCCAGACAGTCCTTTTATCCACACCGACTGCCTCTGCCTGACATTAGGGATGTGGCAGTGACTCTCCAGCAGACCTACATACTGGACATTCTGCAGATATTACTGGTGTTGGCCATCCTTCTGAGAGAATGATGAAAAAAATTGGTGTTAAAAGCACCAGCAGCTGTGATTGGACCATTGCTTTAGGCCTAAACCTTCTGTTAAAGGTCTGTCGGGCACATGTTTAGCTATATTATTTGTTTAATAACGGCCATCAATTCTATAATCAGGAGTGGACACGGAGTAGATGATGATGCTGGGATTGGCTCCAGCACCCCTGTGACTCCGATTACCGGGACAAAGCAGAAGATAATGGATGGATGGATAATATATAGCCTGCAATATTATTCATTATTGTTGTATTATAGTCCTTACATTGTACCTGGGAGCAGTAGTGAGGGCTCTAGTAAGGACTAACCAATTATTAATGTAGGAAACATAATGTACAATGTAAAAAAATCTGATACCCAGGTTTGCAGTCGCATCTCGGCATGTCTATTTGGCATCTCGGCATAGGTGATATCTCATCACCTGAAGCTCATTTCTAGCAAGGCTGAGCTGCTGTTTATCCCTGGAACTACAGGTCCTCACCATGATCTTGCCATCTCGGTCGAGAACTCTCTGCCTGTTCTTTCTGAAGAATCTAGAAGCCTCGTTCTCAGTCCATATTGTGAACCGGACTCGGTCATGCAGATATCTCAATATCCGACCCTTCCTCTCTCAGGAGGCCACCCAGGTGCTTGTCCAGTCTCTTGTCAACTCAAGGCTCGACTGTTGCAACTCGCTCCTGGCTGGTCTTCCTCTACAGGCCATCAGCCTCTTGCAGCTGATCCAGAACTCAGCAGCACGGCTCGTCTTCAATCTTCCCAAGTTCACTGCTGCACTCACTTCCCTGGCTTCCTGTGGCTGCTTGTATTTAATTTAAAACTTTGATGCTTACAAAGCCAAGAATGAACCAGCTCCTCCTGAACTTATGGCAATGGTCAAAGGTCGATCTGTACTTTGAGCCCTTTGCGCTTTAAGTACAGCTCAGCTTGACCCGCCATCCCTCAAGACGCATGGAAGACAAGTGACAAGACTCTTCTTGGTCCTGGAGCCCAGATGGCAGAATGGACTTCCATTGGCTGTCCGAACAGCAGACTCTCTCATGGTCTTCAAACTCAGACTGAAGACCACCGTTTCTTGGTGAAACACTTGTAAACACTAATGTACTGTATTACTGAAATGACTCATATTGCACTTAAGCAGCTGCGCTTAACTCTTTATCTTCTAGGTAGGAACACTGACTGGGCATTACTGGGTACTGCACTTATGCTGTATCTAACCTTATGTGTTATTCTCTTCTTTCTAGGAATTTCTGTCTAGGTATTACTAGGTATTGCTCTTAAACTGCATGTGACCCTGTGTTTTGTTGTTGTCTCTCTAGGTATCAGCACTGGCCCTTGTTTGTGGCTGAAGGGTAGTTTGGACTTAAACCTGTTTGTACTAGTTAGAGATACATACTCTGACTGAACACAAAGCACTCATGTAAGTCGCTCTGGATAAGAGCTTCTGCTAAACGCTGTAAAAGTAAAACACTAAAAGTGCAGTGTACCCCCACCAGCCACTACAGCTAATTTACTGTAGTCTGAATAAATGCTACTGTCATAGCAATGTGTCTAGGCAGGCATATCAGCAGAGCTTCCAGTTACCTCAGACGGCTGGTCTTCACAACAATTTCTGAGCCCACCTTACCCCGAGAAAAGATCGAGACCGCTAGTATTTTTGGAATGGAAAGCACTCTTGAGTAGTACTACTACACTAATTCATTTGTAGTCAGGAATGATATGTATGAAAAATTATGGATTCTGAATCAGTATGTATTTTAAACCAGAGCGTATTTTTGAGGGTATTTAGGATCAGTATGTATTTAGGATCAATATGTATTAAGGACCACTATGTATTTAGGATCAGTATGTATTTAGGACCAGTATGTATTTACCATCAGTATATATTTAGGATCAGCATATATTTAGGATCAATGCATATTTAGGACCAGTATGTACTTAGGATGAGTGTGTTTTAGGATCAGTATGTATTTGGGACCAGTAGGTGTTTAGGATTAGTATGTATTTAGGATTAGTAGTTATTTAGGACCAGTATGTATTTATGATCAGCATGTATTTAGGATCAGTATGTATTTAGGACCAGTATGTATTTAGAATCAGTATGTATTTAGGACCAATATGTATTTAGGATCAGTGTGTATTTAGGATCAGTGTATATTTAGGATCTGTGCATATTTAAGATCTGTGCTTATGTAGGACCAGTATGTATTTAGAACCAGTATGTATTTAGAATCAGTATGTATTTAGGACCAATATGTATTTAGGATCAGTGTGTATTTAGGATCAGTGTATATTTAGGATCTGTGTATATTTAGGATCAGTATGTACTTAGGACCAATATGTATTTAGGATCAGTGTGTATTTAAGATCTGTGCATAGTTAGGATCAGTATGTATTTAGAACCAGTATGTATTTAGGATCAGTATGTATTTAGAACCAGTATGTATTTAGGATCAGTATGTATTTAGGATCAGTATGTATTTAGAACCAGTATGTATTTAAGATCAGTATGTATTTAGGATCAGTATGTATTTAGGATCAGTATGTATTTAAAACCAGTATGTATTTGGGATCAGTATGTATTTAGGATCAGTATGTATTTAGGATCAGTATGTATTTAAAACCAGTATGTATTTGGGATCAGTATGTATTTAGGATCAGCATGTATTTAGGACCAGTATGTATTTGGGATCAGTATGTATTTAGGATCAGTATGTATTTAGGACCTGTATGTATTTGGGATCAGTATGTATTTGGGATCAGTGTGTATTTAGGACCAGTGTGTATTTGGGATCAGTATGTATTTAGGATCAGTGTGTATTTAGGACCAGTATGTATTTAGTACCCGTATGTATTTAGGATCAGTGTTCACTGAGATCATTCCTAAACCGATCTCCTTTATGAAAAGTGATGGCCCTTTGAGACTGCGTCCTTAAGTCGGTGTCCTGTACGGGCCCCTGGCTGCCTGTGACATTTAAGCCAAGGTAGCGCTGCAGCTCCATTCGAGTGCTGGAGAATGTCAGAACTGTGAGCCGCATCCTCGAAGATCATTTCCTTTGACATTTCACCAGCCGGAGCAGGGCCGTCAGATAACAGTAATTGCCCTCCACGTGCAGCGAGGGGGTAGAGGGAACAATTTCGGACAAGAGTGGGCATCAACACGACACTGCCGGCCTCCCCACCCTGAGCCAAGGTCACTCCACACCAGTCACACCTTGCTACGTCCACATTATCATGACGTGGAGGCTAGGGGAAAGAGCCCCAGCTCTGCAGCCACTGTCCCACAATGCACCGTGCTAGGGCGCAGTATTAGCCCTGAAGGGTTCATTATTTGCATTAACCTTTTGCTTTAAATTTGGAGCCGTAGTGATGTTTATTTCCTCTGGCCCTGCAGCGTTATGTTTTAAAAACAAATACAGCGATTGCATAAAAAACACCAGCAGAGGGGTTTCGTCCTGAAAACAGGAAGCTGAATTTTTATTTCTTCATTGATTTATTTGAGTTATAATTCAAATCGCCAAGCTTTGTAGAAAGAAGCACAAAGCTTCTAGCAAGAGTTACAGCCAGCCAGTCTTTACTACTTAAACCTAATTACATGATTAACATCAAGTCTTCAGTTATACAATGTATTTAATTGAGATTCACATACTGCACGGACAAGTGCTCACCAAGCCTTCTCCTGGAGCTCTAGTGTCTTTAAAGACTTTAGTTCCAGTCTTCATTTACCATGTTCCCCCACCAACCACCCCAACCAACATCACCCCAAAAACCAACCCCCATCATCATGATATCATGATTAAAACGCCGGTGAAGCTCACAACGGAACCAAACTTCACCGGTCAGTAAACTGCTTCCAACAAGACCTGGATTGCATCACTAGCCTTTAGTGAACTGGAGATATGGACTCTCACGAATGTGTACCTGACTCACTCATGAGGTCCAGAGAGCCAGGAAATTTACAGCACCATATCTCAGCAAAAGTGAGAGTAGCCAACTTCAAACATTACATGATTAGACTGAAAAAGAGTTCTTTGAGCAAAATATGAATCACTTCTGGTTCTCTAAAGAACCTTTGGTACTTTCAAGTGGAACCCCCCAGGTTCTTTCAGGATATTATTTGTTTTTCAGTCGCTGAGGTGTAAGCAGAGTTATTTCAGAGTGGTTTGATGTGAAATGGTTCGCTGTAGAGAAACTTAACAACCCATATTTCTTTACTGTGGTGGGAAATGGAATCAGACGTTACAATGTCTACAGCACAAATACAACTAAACCCACCAGTGAGTTTTTATATATGGTCGCTGTCCCAAGAAAAACAAGTAAGAAGTAAGAAGCACTAACACGACAAATATTGCATTTAATCACCTCACAAGCACATATATATCCAACATGGCAACTTTACAGCAGAGAACAAAAACTGGCTATACTTTTAATGAAAGTCAATGGAACCAGACTTTTTCCCCAAGCTATATTTTTGAGCATTTCTATTGGTTCAATCATCATGAAATTTAAACACAATGTAAAAGACAACTATTGAGCTCAAATTGTGTAGAAAAGTAAAATTCAATAAGGTGATTCTACAATCAGAATGTAGAATCACTATAAATTCAGAATCTTAGTACGTCTTGAGGATTGGAATGTATTGAGGATTGATATAGATTCATAATTAGTATATTATTAATTACTATGCATGCATTCAGAATCAGTATGTATTCCAAATCAGTTTTTATTCAGGCTTAATATGTATTAGAAATCAGTACGTGTTCAGAATTATCATTTATTCTGAATCATGACGCAGCGGCTGTGTTTCAAGGCTGTAGAAAAACAACACAATATGCCAAAAATACAGCAATCAGATCAAACCAGATTAAAGTAAATAACTAAATAAACTAAATAAAGGCAAATTTACACATACTTATTCATACACAGCACATTTAACACATTTTGTAAATTAATGTGGGAACCTTCATGGCCCTTTACGCCCTGTCAGAGGGCCTAAATATTCTTAACACACACACACACACACACACACACACACACACACACACACACAGATACATATATATATATTATTTTATTTTATCTTCTTACAGTTTGACAATCAACATCTAAACAATAATTTAAAAAAATATATATAGGCAAATAAATTATTCAAACGTGTTTATTCAATCTGTGTTGGAGCGTGAGAGGTTAAGTGGAAACCTGTGAGTCTGTGTCTCCCCCTATAAGGACTGTGATGCCTCAGCAGAATGTTGGTGATTGGTGGTCCTGCTGTTTATGTACAGAGGGGGCCAGGCAGTAATAATTCACCATGAAAGCAATTTTAAATTACAGTAAAATATATATATATATATATATATATATATATATATATATATATATATATATATATATATATATATATATATATATATATATATATATGCATGTAGATAAATTTACATAATATATTTTATATTTCTATATATAATTTTTTATATATATTTTTTCCCCAGATATTTTCAAGCATTTCTATTGTTCCATTCATCACAAAATTTTCAGATGTGTTCAGATTAAAATGTAGAAGGACATGTTTTTCTTTGGACAGAGACACTACGTGGTGTTAAAATCGAGAGTTTTCTAAAAAGCTTAACTCTTAAGTGTCAAGCATAGTATTAATAACCAGTGTACATAACAACTTCCTGTGTGGGAGCTTTTAGAGCTGGACGGCTGGTTTCCATCACCGCCACTGTGAACAGTTCTGACTACAACAAAGAATTCCCCATCAAGCTATTCTAAATGACTCTGTTTACATGTTGACAGCTGAATCAAGCAGGAATTCTGAAAACGAATGATGGAATTCCTCACTCAGGAAAGACGAGATGCTAGGATAGGATTCTGCAGGCAGTAGACTGCATGTAGGAGCGCTCGCCTATAGACTTCTATAAAGGGAACCAGAATCCAGCACTAGAATTGGGAGTTCCATTTTTATGAGCAAATCTAGGCCATCTCTGTTGCTTTCCACGTTCCGATTAGCGCAGCGCCCACTCAAAGTGAGCGGCGTGGCATGAACGCCCAGCGAAAACAAGTGTGGAAATGAAGCGGAGTGCGCTCGACACATTCTAGCCAGAGGTTAAACATCTCTATTTGTGGTGCAAATCCATCCCTTTGTAGCGCGGAACAGAATTTACACTTTGTGTTCAATTAAATCCTCTGTGTTCCCCTCCTGCTGTTTTTTTATGTTTCTGTCTTTTTCTCTCCCTCCTCTGCTGCGTCTCTATGTCTCTCGTCCCCTCTCTCGTTCTCTTTCTCTCTTGTTCTGTTGCTTTTCTGCAGAATTAGCCACAGTCCAGTGTACAGCTGGCCTACTTCTCCCCACTGCGACTTTCCCCACGCTGATGTGATGGAGCGGAGCATCCCTGTCTTCATTATTCTCCCCACCGTGTCACACACACTTTTCCCAGTGGGAGCATCTGCATCAGCATCACTAGGAGTGTCCATACCCTAACCAGTGCTCTTCTCAACTCATCTCAGGGTCGTCTCAGGTCATAGTGAGGTTGATTTTGTTCTCTCTTTCGTGTGGTGTGAGTGTGTGAAGCTTGGGAAAAGTGTGGGTGCTCTTTCTTTCACCTCACTCTAAACCACAGCTAGTAGAGACTGAGCTGAATAGTGGGAATCCTTCGTCAGATGTTTATGCTGGGTTGCACAATCGCTCTTATCAGACAGCCACACACTGCATCAGCCTTTGCTGGAAAGCTTGCTTAGATATAAGATGACTCAGTTTTAGAGGTCAGCATTAGGGCAAACCAGAACTTATCTTCAGAGAACCTGACGCGTTTGATCTCTAATGTGGCCAAAAACACATACTTTGGCAGGAAAGGGTCGTTCCACTGACGCTGCAGGAGACACAGTGACTGCAGCTGATAGCTGTGGCCCTCTGCTATAGATGTGGGTGGAGTGTCTAAGGCTAAGGCTAGCATTAGTTCACTCTGTAATTAAAGCTTACCATCAAGACCATCAAGATTTACCACAATTTGACCACCACCTAGACTATCTGATCCACTAGGACTATAACATTATCACCAACAGGACTGTAACATTACCACCACTATCTGATCCACTAGGACTGTAACATTATTACAAACAGGACTGTAACATTACCACTACTATCTGATCCACTAGGACTGTAATGTTACCACCACTAGAACTGTGACATTACCACCACTAGTACTGTGATTTTACCACCACTAGGACTGTAACATTACCACCACCCAGACTGTGATTTTACCACCACTAGAACTGTGACATTACCACCACTAGTACTGTGATTTTACCACCACTAGGACTGTAATGTTACCACCACCCAGACTGTGATTTTACCACCACTAGGACTGTAATGTTACCACCACCCAGACTGTGATTTTACCACCACTAGGACTGTAATGTTTACCACCACCCAGACTGTGATTTTACCACCACTAGGACTGTAATGTTACCACCACTAGTACTGTGATTTTACCACCACTAGGACTGTAATGTTAACACCGCTAGAACTGTGATTTTATCAACACTAGGGCTGTGATTTTATCAACACTAGGGCTGTAATTTTATCAACACTAGGGCTGTGATTTTATCAACAATAGGACTGTGACATTACCACCACTAGGGCAATGCTTTTATCAACACTAGGGCTGTGATTTTATCAACACTAGGACTGTGATTTTATCAACACTAGGACTGTGATTTTATCAACACTATGGCTGTGATTTTATCAACACTAGGGCTGTGATTTTATCAACAATAGGACTGTGACATTACCACCACTAGGGCAATGCTTTTATCAACACTAGGGCTGTGATTTTATCAACACTAGGACTGTGATTAAATTAAAATCATTTTATCTCAATCTTACCGTCATTAGCAATGTGAGTTTACTATTATTACGATTGTGCTTTTATCATTAGCACAGTGGGTTTATTACACCTATCAACATATTCATTTTACCAGGCCCAATGAATAGAATACCATAAACAATCAGAACTATTTAATAAGAAGAGCTATATGCTTAAGAATGAGACTTGTAGTCGACGTGTTTTGAAATAATTCTTGTTTACTCAATGGGAGCTGTTCCTTTGCTGAAAAGTTTGAATGCTGACTCTTTGCTAACCTCTCGCTAACAAGTTCACCCCCTTTTATTTATAATCAGCCAGAAAAGTTTCAACAATAACAATCAGACGGAGGCGAAGGCGCTGTTTACTGCAGCGTCTGGGTCACATTTGACCCCCTGTCCTCTCCCAGTGGAGAGCGGAGAACTGAGAAAAGTCAAAAGTGCGCCTGCCGCCTGTCTACCTGCGTTGGCCGCTGCAGTAATGCTGGACGACAGCGCGCGGCTGGACGTGGCAGCAGACTGGGCTGACCAACGGCATGTCACAGCGGGCGGCGCAGATCTGCAGAAGGAGCCTTCATCTTTTTAATGGGGCCCGCGGAGGAGAGCCATAGGCAGAGCCACTCTGTGACTTAATGTGATGGCCGGCATGTCCCTCAGCATCGCCTCTCCATTCTCTCCAAGCGGTTACACTTCCAGGCCTAGACGCAGCGCAGCCGCACGCCGGACTTCTCTCCATCGCTCATGCTCTTCCTTCTCACCTCTCGTCTTCTTTCCTTGTTGTTCTATTACACTTCCAGCTGTCTCCTCTCCTGCGCTGACCCCTTGCTGACCCTGTGTGCTCTCCCACTTCCTCTTTTCATATTATGCCACAGATGCCTTACACTGAGTTGCCAGTCTATTAGGTAAACGCTGCCTTCTTTGTGCCTACACTAACCGGCCAGTTTATTAGAAACACCTCTAGAAGCACTGTGACCACAAGGTCACAGCGAGAAATAAACATTGCTTTGTTATCCTCCTTTCACCCTCTTCTTCAATAGTCAGGACCCCCATAGGACCACCAAAGGTATTGTATGGGTGGTGGGTCCTTCTCAGCACTACAGTAAAACTCACATGGTGGAGATGTGTTAATGTTTGCTGCCCTGTTACAAGTGAATCAGACACACTGTCCTGTAGGCAGCGTCCTGTAGGCAGCGTCCTGTGGGCAGACGCGAACTCCAAGAGCACTGCTGATCCACTCACATCAGCACAGCACACATTAACACACCACCACCACGTCAGTGTCACTGCAATGCTGATAATGAACCACCACCCATACAATACCTGCTCTGTGGTGGTCCTGTAGGGGTCCTAATCATTCAAGAACATGGTAACAAAGTATACAGAGAATCAAATTAACTACAGTCTGCAAGTGTAGAACCACAAAGTACTCCTTTACGGTCAGTGGAGCTGATAGAAGGTGGTTTCAATGTCATAGACTGGAAATTGCTTCTACATGTACAGTCCTGTATGTATAGTATAGGGTTACTCTTGACCAGGGTTGCAGGCCGCTGCTGTAGAGGAACCATCATGTAGCGTTTGCTTATGTTTCAGCCTGATGGACTGTTATGAAAAGCAAAATCTTCCTTCCTGAATTAATTTGTTCCTGTTTGGCCAGCTTTGTTGGTTTCAGAGAGACCGTGAAACACTACATGCGTCACGTTCCTCTCGAGATGCTTCACCATGAAGAACTTCCTGTGGCTTCTCGCTGAGGTCAACACTAACTCACTTAGCTCTGGAGAGGAAACTGCGTTCGCTCATCTGCTCTCTTTAACCTCGCTGTGAACTCAGAGGTTTAGGAGTTAAAGTGGGCCACAGACTATCATCAGCCATGTTCTTCAGAATGCCTCGTTATTCGTAAAGTCAGTCAGGGACGAACATAAGAAGATCTATACACAGTAGGGGTGCAATAAAATATCGAAATATCAGATATCGGGATATTATGTTTGGTGATACTGTATCGATTCTCAAAAACACAGTATCGATACACAGATTCCTGGCAGACAGTGAATCAGTGTGTGTTGTGTTTAAACCTCTGAGCACTAGATGGCAGTGTTGTAATCTATTTTCAGCTCCACTCCAACATTAACCAGCAGTACAAGTGCGCAGTGCTGTTGTAAGCACTGGCAAACCTGTTTATATGGTGGTGTGTTGAAAAATCAGTATGCAGTATCGCCATAAATCGTGAAATATTGAATCGTGACCGCTGTATCACGATACATATTGTATCACCAGGTTCTTGCCAATACACAGCCCTAATACACAGTCACAATATTATGACCACTTCCTACTTTTGATGGCGGCCATACGTAGATGGCAGCGTTATGACCCATTCATCCATGTGGAAGCCACTCTCAATTTAGGGTATGAAGACAATGTGATACATCACATGGCTAGAAATGTCCCACATTTGTTGGAAAATCTGACCAAGTACTACCCTGGACCCCTAATTCCCTAGACTTGAACCCAATGGAGCATCTTTGGGACCACCTGGATCATTTAGTTCTCTCTATGGATTCTTCTCCACTTCATGACTCCAGCTACTTGTGACAACCTACTAGGACCTTATTAAGTCTCCCAGCCCATCTAGCTGCTGTCCATGCTTACTCTGGATATTATAATGGTCATAATAATGCGACTCGACTGTGTATTAATTAGTATTTATTAATTAATTAGTAATTAGTATAAAGAGCTCAAAGTAGTCAGTAGCTCAAAGTAGTCAGTAGCTCTTTTTAGACTCAAACCACAAACATACCACAAGTTCCACCTGCCCATGTGACAGCCTTAACTCATAGTGAGACAATGAGGAGTGTATAACATGTGAAGCCACTGCCTTTTGGGCTACAAATGCAGGTAGCAGCGTTGCCTTGTACTGTTAATACGTCAAGCCAGGAGCTTTATTGTGTATGGCAGAGTGACATTTGAAGTGACATGAGCCATATCGTTTTCCACGTGCTCATTATGTGCCTGAGTGACCTAAATATTAAGAAGGTTGCTGTAGGAAAAAGAATCCTCTCAGGCAATTTAGTGTGCTCCTCATTAAGCCTTCAGAGGCTCATCTCAGGCCACGGCCGGGAAGAGGACTATCATCATCATCATCGTCTGCATGGCAGGCTGTGCCGGTAAGTTGCGGCGCATGTGTTGCTCCTTGGAGTGTGTCATGCCACAATAAAGCAACGGGATGATCCCCTTCATCGAGTCTGATATTAAAGCAGAGACGTCACTCAGCGCTAATAACCCGGTACTCAAGGGCAGTCATCTGCAACTGATAACGCTAACGGAGATTAGGCTGGCACAGGCTGCGTCACAGCCGGCCACTGGGAGCCCGTAATAAGATCAGTTAAAGGTCCTTCGGTATTAACTGTTATTGTGAAGGTGGGGGTGGGGGTGGGGGAGGGTCATAAATTGACACATTGGCCTAACACATAGGCACAGTGCAGATAGAAGGGTATCTGAGACTTAACAGAGGATTTGACAGAGGATTTACACTCCACGTATTGTCTTTGGGCTTTGCAATAATAATAATAATAGTAGTAATAATAATAATAATAATAATAATAATAATAATGATCTCATAAAAATGTCTTAAAGTAATTATTTAATAGTTTATGTTTATCATAATGATAGTATGGATAGCATTTATTGATGCTGGATTTGATATACATAAAATGTATAAATTATATAAAAAATATATATAAAATATATGTACTGTATATAAAGTCTGAACATCTTATATTCATATATATTTTTCTACTTTTTTTGTAACGTGATAGATAGATAGATAGATAGATAGATAGATAGATAGATAGATAGATAGATAGGTAGATGAGAAGGTAGGTATGTAGGTGAGAGGGTGGGTGAGTGGGTAGATATGTACGTAGGTAGGTAGATAAGTGGGTGGTTGGGTGGTATTATGTAGGTAGGTGCGTGGGTTATGTATGTGGGTGAGCAGGTAGGTATGCAGGCAGGTTGGTAGGTATGTAGTGGGGCGGGGGCATGCAGGTAGGTAGGTAGGTATGTAGGTGGGTCAGTGGGTATGTAAGTAGATAGGTTGGTGGGTGGGTGCTTGGGTTTGTAGGTAGGTAGGTAGGTAGTTAGTTAGGGGGGTGGATAATGTAGGTAGGTAGGTAGGTAGGTATGTAGGTGGGTCAGTGGGTATGTAAGTAGATAGGTTGGTGGGTGGGTGCTTGGGTTTGTAGGTAGGTAGGTAGGTAGTTAGTTAGGGGGGTGGATAATGTAGGTAGGTAGGTAGGTAGGTATGTAGGTGGGTCAGTGGGTATGTAAGTAGATAGGTTGGTGGGTGGGTGCTTGGGTTTGTAGGTAGGTAGGTTGGTAGGTAGTTAGGGGTGTGGATAATGTAGGTAGGTAGGTTCTATAGGTAGGTAGGTATGTAGGTGGGTGGGTAATAAAGGTAGGTTCATGTAGGTGGGTGGTTTGGTGTGTAGGTAGGTAGGCTGGTAGGTAGTTAGGGGTGTGGATAATGTAGGTAGGTAGGTTCTATAGGTAGGTAGGTATGTAGGTGGGTGGGTAATAAAGGTAGGTTCATGTAGGTGGGTGGTTTGGTGTGTAGGTAGGTAGGTTGGTAGGTAGTTAGGGGTGTGGATAATGTAGGTAGGTAGGTTCTGTAGGTAGGTAGGTAGGTATGTAGGTGGGTGGGTAATATAGGTAGGTTCATGTAGGTAGGTGGGTAAGTGGGTATGTTAGCAGATAGGTAGGTGGGTGGGTGGTTGGGTGGGTAGGTAGGTAGGTTGGTAGGCAGTTAGGGGGTGGGTAATGTAGGTAGGTAGGTATGTAGGTGGTTTGTAATATCGGTAGGCTCATGCAGGTAGGTGGGTCAGTAGGTATGTTAGTAGATAGGTAGGTGGGTGGGTGGTTGGGTTTGTAGGTAGGTATGTAGGTGGTGTGTAATATCCGTAGGTTCATGTAGGTAGGTGGGTAGGTAGGCAGGTAGATGAATCGGTGGACAGCTAGGTAGGTAGGTAAGTAGGTAAACATCTCCTGAGTTGCAGAGTTTGCTTGGGCAGTCTACTGATCAATGGCCTGCCTCGGCCTGGCCTAGTGTCCACTAAATCTGAAACACAGCTTACTGTAATCAGGTGATTAGAGGCTGGGCTATTTAGAAAAGACTGAATGGAAAGTTAGAAAATACAACTAATAAAAAAATAATGCTATGAGGTGTACAATTTCACTAAAAAAAATTTCACTAAATATCACTAAAGTAAAAATGTGAAATAGGGTGACAAATGAAAAAACATGAAGTTGCAAGGTGGTGTGTTTAAGTTGCAAGATGGATGTTGTCAGGGTCGCTTTTACTTCTATATAGAACACATTCTCCATCAATCTGAAGAACCATTTTATGATGCAAAGGGTTCTTTGAAGGTTTATCATTCTGTATAGAACCATTTTCATTTGCTAAAGAACCCTAGAAGAACCATTTTTTCTGACAGTTGATGGAAATCTTAAAATGCATTACTTAGAGTAAATACGCACAACATCTGCAAAATCTGTCTAGTGTTTTTTTATCTTACATTTTGGGGTCTGCCAGGACATGTTTTGAGATCCTGGTAGCCTCTTTTGCCCTCCTTTTGAACTCTGACAACACATTCTGGACGTTTCATTTTTTATATTGGACAAGCATTCAAGATGGTCCCTGCTGTGCACCTGTGCCCTGAGACTAATAGTCCATAGCGATTTGTTCACGAAAGAGCTGTTCACTCACAGCTGGTGCTCAAGGTAGTTCCCAGGTTCCTTCTCGTAACAGTGATTCCACTATTCCGATTGTTCGCTATACAATGTCGTGGCAGCTATAGCAAATTGCTTTTTCATATAGACTGCTATTACATCATACTGTAGTGTTTTAGCCACAGTCTTGAACTTTTCACTGCGACCACTGAAATGACCCCAAATGGTCAATCATGTCAGTTCAGCACAGCTTGGGTTTAGATGATGGCTAAATGCTCAAATGCTTTTTCTGGCTATGGAAGTCAAAGAAATCAGCACACAATGAGTTAGAGAGGAGAGATTTCAGTGGAATCATACTGTGGACGCAAATATGCTCTTTTAAAGCCTGTTCTGAGACCAGACGGATCTACGAAATGTTGTCCAAAGTCTTATTGGAGCGAATTGTAGCGAGTCACTGCACGGTGTTGAGTTCTTAGTTTAAAACACTTCCCACCGTAGCTGGACTATGCTGTTGTGGCTAACTGGGTCAGAGGGTGGCTTATGTAGGAAGGTAGGCAGGTGGGAGGCTGGGTGGGTGTGCATGTAGGTTGGTACATGGATAGGTTGGTGGGTGGGTGTTTATATAGGAAGGTGGGTGGGTGGGTGAGTATGTAGGTAGGTAGTAGGTGGGTGGGTTATGTAGGTAGGTAGGTGGGCAGGTATGTAACTAGGTGGGTAGGAGTGTGGGTGGGTAGGTAGGTATGCAGGTAGGTTGTTACATAGGTATGTGAGTAGGTAGGTGGTAGGTGGGTGGGTTATGTGTTTACGTATGTAGGTGGGTGGCTGGGTGGGTATGCAGGTAGGTTGGTAGTTGGGTGGGTGGGTGTTTATATTGGTAGATAGGTAGGTGGGTAAGTATGTAGGTAGTTAGGTTGGTAGGTATGTAGGTAGGCAGGTAGGTGGGTGGGTCGGAGGGTATGCAGGTAGGTTGGTACATAGATAGGTGAGTAGGTAGGTGGGTGGGTTATGTGGGTAGGTGGTTAGGTTGGTACATAGGTAGGTGAGTAGGTGGGTGGGTGGGTTAGCATTAATAGTAAGTTGGTAAATTATCCTTTCTGATAATAATAATAATAATAAAAATTACATCATCATCTTTATTTATAAAACACTTTTTAATACCAGCTCAAGGCTTTACAGACATCAGTAACAGCAGAAACTATGAGATATTATCAAAAATATTCTGTCTGCCAAACTTTCTAAAAAGCTATATGTAATTTTTATTCACAAAAAGTCATAAAAAATGAATACTAGTTACACACAGTTACTTCCCTTGTATGTGTCTGCTATTTGGAGATAATCCACTGTTTTGATCAAAATGTCACTAATGTCACAATCACTAGAACACCAGTGTCAGACTTTTACTTCATTTACAGTCATGCATATTTAAGGCTCACAGTCTAATTTGAACATCAGTTCATGGTGAATTTGTGTGATGGGCACTCAATAATTTAGTAATGTTCCTGTTCTGGCTAAAAGCAGCTCACCACCACTGGTTTCACACCACTGTGTTACTGTGTTTGCAATTCTACAGTGACTGGCCCAAAAAAACACACTTAATATTTTGTGTAGCACCTTTAGCTTTAATTACATGCTTGTTGTTTAGTCAAACTTATGCAATGTCATAATATTTCCATCCAGAGCTACATGAATGTTTGGCCCAGGTCTTCTCTAGCTCATCCCAAAGACTATCACTGTGGTTAAGGTCAGGACTCTGTGGTGGCCTGTTCACATGTGTGGAAACGATTCCTCATCCCTGAACCGCTCTTCCACAATCTGGGCCCAAGAATCTTGGCATTGTTGTCCTGGAGTATGGCCGCACCATCCGGGCAGAAAATTCCCCCATTGATGGGATAATCTGATCATTCAGTACATTCAGAGAGTCATTTTATTACCACATAATGTTACTGAGCCTCCACACAACCAACGGAAGCACCACCGGATGATTTTTTTTTTTTGCACAAAGCATTGCACTGATGACTTTACTACCTCACTGGACTCTATTTATTACACATTGCACAATTTGCACACTACCAGCAATTATTTATTATTCTCTGTCTGTACTTTGTTATGTTGTCTGTCCGCACTTGTTTGTTTGTGTTGCACTTGTGTATGTATGCACTGTCTATGTTGCACCATGGTCCTGGAGGAACGTTGTTTCGTTTCACTGTGTACTCTGTATGTAGTTGAAATGACAATAAAACCCACTTGACTTGACTTGACTTGACACTGCCTCCAGAGTCTGGTACAGTGGGACCTATGCACAATAGGCAGATCACTACATGCACTTCCCTTCTTACCATGATGCCCCCTCTAGCTTTGGAATAGGGTCAGTCTGTGCTCATCAGAGCCCATAAGCTTTTTCCATCACTTCAGAGTCTGATCTTTACGCTCCCTGGCAAACTGAAGTCAGCGGTTTAGTCCCAACTTGGTGAATTCTGGTAGTGTGGAATGTTGTTGTGAGTCCTACTGTCCATTTTTTTACCATTGTATGGTCATTCAATAGTTTTCTAACCACATTTCTTACACGAAGTTGAGATTCTCCACTGTCCATCCAGGTGTTAATCATGTGCTGGACAGTTCTGAATACAATTCCAGTAATTTCAGCTTCTCTTTAAACTGTAAATAATATTCACTGTAAATTAACAATAAAATACTGGCAGTTATTTAACAGTGCATCTACTATAATTTTAATAGTATTTTACTTTTTTCATTTTTTTTTATTCGCCCGCCACCACCATCCCTCTTCGGAGGACCAATGTTTCTTTATTTCTAGTATTACAAGTTTTCATTTAGTATATGCAGTCATCGTGTAGAGTGAGGACAATAAACATACAAACAAATACACAGGGATTAGCCAAAGAGAATAAAGTATATTTAAAAAAAAAAAAGAAAATTGGGAGAGATGAAAAAAGCAAACAAATAAACATAAGCATATATACAAACAAACAAGCAAACATACAAAAAAAGGAAAAAAGAAGAGAAAACAGAAGTTCTAATATTTTATAACAGTATTTTACTGTATATAGACAGTAGAATAACTACATTTCAATGCTAATTTTACAGCAACTCAAATTTAACATGACATTAATGCATATTGAATTTTAATAATGTGTATTGGAGAATAAGGATGCAAATACCTTATTTACAGAACTATTTTATAAAATTGACTGCTGGGTTACTGGGCTAGCTTATATTTAGTCCCTGTCTAAAGTAAAACAAGTATCTCCAAAATGGAGTGGCCCAAACGCTCTTTACTTTCAATGTAAGTCAATGGAACCAGAATTTGGAATTTGGCATTTAAGTGTTGTAGAAAAATAAAAAAATGACAAACATGGAGATACATACAAATTTTCAACACATTTCAAACAAAGTTACATAAATAAATAAATCAATAAAGATGTCCTCAAAAAAGTTTACAAAGGTCAGAAACATGCTTGCCAGCTAACACTGTTCGAGCTACAGAGCTTCTTTGATAATGTTTGTAATTCAGTGAGGGATGCTGCGAATGTCAGGAGAACAGAGTTAACAGCCTCCCTGCTTGAAAGATGTGCAGTCCAACGTTGTCGCTTGCAGATGAGTCGTCTCGTCTATTTTACATGAACGATTTGTTTCTTTCATTCTTTTGTTGATTAATACACACCCTGCTCGGCGCTCCATTCACTGACTGGACGTTGTTCTGGAGACGGTCTACAGAGTACAGAGACTCAAGGAGTGCTAACAACCAAACATAGCTACAAAGTCTCACGTGCCAATCACAGCCAATCACACTGGCCATACTGGTGTTACGGACTCCAGTAGAGAACGTGATTTAACCCTTTCTGCACCTCTAGGTTAATGAGACGTTGACAGATCTTGGGTCTTTTTTCAAAGGGGATCAAATTTGGCACATTGGAGAGACGAGGTGGCAGGGTGCAAGTGCATAACTGGATGGCAGTTTAATTAGAAACAAAACAAAACTTAAACCAAACCAAGAGAACAAAGAAAAACAAGAAACTAGAACAATGACTCACAAATTACAAAGACAAAGACCAGGTTAACATAAATCCAATAATCAGGTAACAAGGCTTATAAAGACACAAAGCAAGACAAAAACACCAAGCACAGACTAACCGGACAACCAGGGATAAATACAGGAACTAACAATGAACACCTGGGTCTAACAAGGGGGAGACAACACCAAGCAGGTGGGGGGGCTGAGACAAGGATCACATGACAAAACAGATCCACATGGTGGGGAACGTAAACACAAGCACAGACAAGGAAGTGTAAACAAAGACAGACAGACAGACAAGAGATAGGGCAGACATCACAAAATTACTGGTGGGGACAATTCAATAATTGCTGGACATTGGTGGGGACACATCACCTCCGTCCATGCTAATTCTATGCCCTGCTTCTGATGGAATACGTTGTCCCACAGTTCCTGTTTCAGTCACAGTTAAAAGAACTGTTTTGAGCTGAAACCTTTTAATAACTGCAGTAATTATCCAATTTGTTTACCGCTTTGCGTGTTCTGGTGTTATACGTTGTCACTGATCTTGATAGGATTGCTCATTAGGCCGAGTGGGATCTTTCACTGCTGTTCTGTGAAGCTCGTCTAGCCTCCCCACCAAAGAACGCATTTGTGGACGGTTCCTGGCAAGATCGAGCGCAGTGGGCATTTCTGAGTTGTGAGGAGATTCTGTAGGAGTCGAGATGCTGGAGAACACATGAAGCAACAAACTAGGGAAACGGCCAAGAGACCGTTCGATCGTGACTGTTTGGTTTTTATTTTTGTTGGAAAAAAAGGGAAAAAAAAGAAAAACAACTTCGAGCGAAGAAGGGACTCCGCTCCAAGTGGACATGTGTGTTTATCTGTCATATGCAAGTGTCATATTCAAGGAGCGACGGTTTGTTAGCCACAGAGTCTGGTGTTAATCACCATTGTGAAGAAAACATTTCAGGCAAAATATATCTCGCCCAAACTCAAACTGTTCGATCCGAAGAATGTTTTTCTGGATGGGTTTCGTTTCTTCTTTCCTTTTTTAAACCTCTTACTGACCAAGCTCAGCTCCCAGGACCACATATCCCATTGTCTTACTTACGGACCTCTTGGATCTCTAGCCTTCGCCTCATCAAAGACGCAAATGGGATCTTTACAGTAAGAAAATCGCTTGTCACTAAATACGCTCATTAGCCATATTTATTTCTTCGTTCTCACTGTGAGCTAATTGCTGTATGTTCATTTGATCTTTATATGTTTTCCCGCTATTTAGACATGTTATGTAGGTCAGGCCAGTAGAAGAAAAAACCACAGGTTTAATCTGTTTTAAGCGCAGGCAGTGAATGCGAACTCAATGGCTAATAGTGAAATCCCTTCACAGACCGAGAGCGCATCCCCTGCAGGTAGGGAGATAAGGCCTGTTCCTCACAGCCCGCTACTGCTCGCCTGCCTCATGCTCTCAGCGCCGTCATATCAGAGAGGCAGGAATCTATATCACTATCCATTAACACTGATCTAGTTCAGAATAAAGGAAACAGCTGGAAGCTACATCAATATCGATTGAAGGGGGTGTTTTTTAACAATGTCTAGTTTAAAACTGAGAAAAGATTAATGTTGGTGAATTTAAACACTAAGAAATGCCCACGGCGGCACTGTGGTGTAGTGGTTAGTACTGTCTCCTCACAGCAAGACGATCCGGGTGCTTGAGTGGGTTCCTCCGGGTACTCTGGTTTCCTCCCACAGTCCAAACACATGCATGTTAGGTTGATCACTCACTCTAAACTGCCCATAGGTGTAAGTGCATGAGTGAGTGTTGGCCATGTGATGGACTGGAGAACTGTCCATGGTGTACCCCGACCTCGCCCGATGATGCTGGGATTGGCACCAGCCCACCCGTGACCCCTACTAGTGGGATTAAGTGGCAGATAATGAATGGATGGATGGACATGCCCACACGAGATATCATATGATTGCTATTGGAACAAAACCTGGGATCCACACAATGAGAACTTTACACACACTTTCAATAGAAGTCAATGTGACCAGACGTTTTGCCAGGTCAAGTTTATTTGTATAGTGCTTTCACTGTAGATGTTCAAGTTTGAAAACATAAATACATGAAGTCACAGCACGTGTCCCTCAGTGAGCAAGCCAGAGACCATGGTGGCAAGAAAAATTCTCTTAAGACTGGAGGAAGAAACCTTGAGAGAATTCGAGATTCTGGTCAAAGAGTATTTACAGTTTATTAAGCCAGGTTCAAAATAAAAGCTGAGAGAAGCTCTGTTTGAGGTCTGGATGGTAAAAGCTTTAGATACTGCACAGGTAGAGGCAGTCTCTGACTGAGGCAGTCTCTGACTGTGAGCTAAATGCAGTCCCCTCATATCTCAATGCTGACACAGGGATGCAGTCGAAGGTGTGGCAGATGGCTCGAATGAAGAGGGGAACTGGTTGGAGTTAGTTGAGGAGGAGGCCCTGATGGTCAGGCGTCCTCTACAAACAAGTCTGAGCCACTTCTTTGGGTCTTGTATATAACAATAACAGAATTATAGTGATTATTGTGATATTGTTGCTGTCTAAAGAAACAGATTGGTAATAAGTGAGTTATGATATAGTAATATGGTAATATGATGGTAACACGTTGACCTTGCATGTACATGCTAACTTTCTAGCTGTGACTAAATTATAAATAATTAATTGCATTAATTGTTTATTTACAAGTTATTAAAGTCTATTTAAGTTAGTATATAAATATGAGCTGCTGTAATTGACCACCCAGTCAAATTTAATGATTAAAATATAACTAAATATATACAATTAGGCTTAAAATTGGTGAAAAATAAGCATTATTTTCTGGTCTAACCTGCTGGGGCATGTCCACATAAAGTAATCCAATGGGCTGACAATCAATCTAGTACATGCAGAAGTGGAACAACACACACATGTAGGAAAATCCTGCAAATTAATTAATGACTATGTTGTGGGCAGAAGAGGGATCAATATTTCAGAATTTTGTTGTAAGCGTAATGTTTTCTAGTCCCACGCAGACCTCTACATCGCAGTGCGAGTGGGGATAAACATTAATATAGATTTATACTCGAATCATATAGATTTAATAGAATGAAATATAATAAAAAGTAGATTTATCACATTTGAAAGCTGCTAACTACCTCTGCACAGATATCTCAGGAATGCCAGGATGTAACTCCTGCATTCTTTAAGGTAGGATTGAAAACAGGAATTATGAAGCTGCCCAGCAAAAACAAATCCCATCATTGTGCTACTTGCACTTCTGACCAAGAAACTTAATGTTTACTTCTGAAAATATACAGTATTCCAGCTAGATTGGAGCTACGAGGTCCAAGGTGAAGCTACATTCACTGAGCTTACAGATGATTGGCGTTCACCTGTTTCTCCCATATGAATACAAGATTTGATAGATTTTGAGGAGGTGTATATGGTGTATATAAATACAGCAATACTGTTGTTAGCTTGGTATGTATCCTCAGCTCTCTATCAACATGGTTCTTCACAAAATCAAAAGTTCTTCATCGGTTAACAGGAGCCACGAAGGACGAAGAGCGGTGCTGGACCAAATCTGGCCTCTGATTTTGGTCCTAACGTGAATCTAGCCTGAGAATACTCTGTCCAAGAATAGCCAGTGTTGAGTAATAGGATGACTCCACTCGTAATCATTACTGCTCGTTTCTTCTGGCGCCATTGAAAGACAAAGACGGGTGCTGGACTTTTTTTGTTTAATGTCTGGCTAACCCTAGTGTTACATTTTAGTATGAACTAAAAAACAACTATTTTAGCTGCATGTAAATAAAGTTTGTTAACATTGTTTTCCATTTTCTTAAAGACTTTTATACCCCAAAAATATTAAGTATATATATTAAGTATATAGGCTGCAATTCACATTGTGTCAATAAAATGTTGACAAATAAACTAATTAAAAAATGCTTCGAAATTGGATAGAATATGATATCTGGAGGTTAACTTGTATTATAAGTAAATATTTTGTCTGGAGATTTTTCTTTTTCTTTGATAACTAAAGTTTTCAGTGTAAGGGCCCAAATTCCAAATTACACATAAGCAAACATTTTTTTTTCTGACTGTACTACTAATGTTGAGTACTTGTGGTAATAAAAGGACAAATAAATAAAGAATCTTTTTTATTCTTTATTTTTATTTTGTGTAAAATTAGAGCTTTTCTTTATTTGTGAACATATACATCATAAAGCATGTATGAAATGTAGCTTGTGTTTACATATCTTTTTGTGTTTATTGTGTTTATAACATGCAATTATTTGTAAATACAATCTTAAGAGTTCTTGACTTTTTATTATGTATATTGTATATACTGTACTGTTTATTTATCTATTTTTGTACTGAGTTCCTTGCTATCCCTTTGCTGCTGTAACTCTGTGAATTTCCCCCACTGTGGACTAATAAAGGATTATCTTATCTTATAAAATGTACAAAAATAATTCTATAATAAATTAAGAAAATTAAACTATATGCAGTGATTGTGTTTATATTGATAATGTATCATTATTAAAAATTTTTAAGTGCTTTGTTATTTTTTGTCAAAATGTGACTAATAGTAATACTAATGAAGGTATTGGTAACTTAAAATGTTTTTTCATTGTATTTTTCAACCTACATGTTTGTAATAAATTACAGATCTGTTTAGAGTTTATCTGTTCACAAACTCGGATACTGTAAGTAATCACTACATATTACAGCAAATACTCCTTCAAACCTGCACCGATATAAAACCGCCAGTTTAGTTTCCTCAATTTGGCCTAAAGGACATCATTATGTTGTGTTTTCTCATCCATAAAAAGATACAAATGAAGTAGACCTACATGCATTTATCTACAGGGTATCTTTTACATGCATATTCATATTCACATTCTCTACAGTTGTAAAGGAGCCAACAATTAGAGCCTAATAGAGATAATAACTGAAGCAAAATGCAACAATTTATTCCTAAAATAAACACAAATGCAATAGATATGATAAGATATAAAAATATGTTGACATTATGACATTAAAAAAGAACAAATAACACTGAATTTATAACTATCATATATTCTAACATATCATAATATCTTTAAAAAACAAGATAAATAAGCAGCTCAAGACAGAAAGCAACATGAACGTTAATAATATAAATAAAATAAAAATATACACTACTATTTAAACAGTAGAATGCCAATGCTTGGATGCTGCCACTCAAATGTGGATAGAAGTGAACACATCCTTATATATAACATATATATAAACATTTTTCTGTATGTTTCAGAATACAGCTGGAATGTATTAGGAAAAAAGTCATAACTTTATAACGTTAACATAAATAAGTCTCATTATTTATTCATGTATTTATTTCTTTTTTTATTAAAAAAACAATATAGTATATTCAGCAATGTTTTGTTTTCAGTCACATGTTTACGATACAGGTAAAGATGGAGATGAAGGTGAGGTGTACATGCTTTGCTAGTTTAAATGACATGAGAGAAAGATACATACAAAAATTACAATGTTATGAAGAGATGCTGAGATGCTAATTCTAGCTGAAGTAAGTTACTTTCGACGCAGCAGATCAAAGAACTACCAAGTAAACAAACCAAAATATACAAGTTTTGAGACATACAACATGTTTGTTAGTGGTTGGGTTGACTTTGGTACAAAGAAGCTCCTTGGAAAAAGAGCCGAAATGAAAAATTAAGAAATATGAAGACATACATGAGAAAGAAAATAGCAAGAGATGAACAAAAAGATAAATTATTTTGGGTCCATTTGCTGAAAATGACACTCAACAATTATCACAATTAGACACTGACCCTGAATTAAGCCCTGACCACCGGAATGGTTGGCTTAATCTTGACAAAGATGCTAATATGTAGTGTATGGAATGTAATGGAGAAAGCGTAGTAGAATGATTTTACCTAGAAGTGACGGCTCCATGGTGGCCAATGACCTTCTGATCTCATTACTGCAGTCAGTGAGAATCCAGACCTGAGTTGCTACAGTATAACCCAGCGTAGGATGTTTAGCGGATGACATATTGCATAGTTATTGTTTCAGAAGCAGTAACATAATAAAATATAGAATCAAGTTGGAAATGTCCATGTGTTGTTTATTCACGAGCATGATACACACATACTGTAGAAAGTGTATATAGTGTATATAGTTGGATGGAAACGTTTGAACATACCTGGACAAATTCAATGATGATGATAAGATAAGATAATCCTTTATTATCCACAATGGGGGAAATTCACTGTGTTACAGCAGCAAAGGGATAGCAAGGCACTCAGGACACACAATAGATAAATAAATAGTACAGTATATACAATATAAATAATAAAAAGTCAAGTACTTTTGAGATTGTGTTTACAAATAATTGCACGTTGCTTCTTAATTGCACAGGGTAATGATAAAATATTGCACATTACATTACACTGAAAAAATTATATTTTCTGTAAGTGTGTAGAGTTTAAGTGTGTGTGTATGTAGTCCGCTGTGTGTATGTGGATCTTTGATACCGCTCCTTCACACACTTGGGGTTGAAGCAGCCTGTCGCTGAAGGAGCTGCCCAGTGCTGCCAGAGTCTTATGCATGGGGTGGGAGTCATTCTGCAGCATGGATGCCTGCTTAACTAACATCCTCCTGTCTCCCACCACCTGCACTGGTTGATTGAGAGTAAATAAGTTATCAGACATATTAACACATTTTCAGTACATAGTTTAATACAATAGAAACAATCAGCCATATGATTTGCACAAACCACATTTCATGTTCATTTTGTCCCAAACAGTAACTGGGCTACCTCCTGTGCTAATTTTTATATTGTCACTGTCCAAAGACAATCATATAGCTCCATTTTTGTCCATTTCCATTTTCTATATCATCTGAACACGACAGCTGCCGTTTACATTATGTGAAAATTCCATGATGAATGGACCAATAGAAATGCTCCAAAATAGCTTAGAAAAATTTCTGGTTCCATTGACTTGCATTGAAAATTAAAATGTTTTTGTCTTCTCCTGTAAAGTTGCCATTTTGGAGATACTTGTGATACAAAAGATCACCAAAATGTAATGGGATCAGGGCGCCCAAGCTTTTTCATTAACCTGTACATAAAGACCAATAAAGATGATGAGATATAAGCACAAAGCAAGTCAAGTGCAAGACTATTATTTAATTGTTTCCTTATATTGTTATATTTTACTTCCCACTGTAAACAGACGATATTTACAAGAAAGGGAGCTTTTATGTCCGTAACTGCAGATTGCGTTCTCTGATTAGCCCAGAGCTTTCCTACGGCACGACACCAGAGAGGCTCAGTCAGTGAAACATGGGCCAGCGCGGAACATATGGGTTGGAAAGAGGCACGACCCCGCGCGTCTGACGCTTCAAAAGTTCAAGGCTGTAATTACAGAGTGTGTGCTGCCCCCGGGGGGGAACGCAGCGTGATGAGCAATATCTCTCACTGATGCAGCTCGTTCAGAAGTGACACTGGTGTGCCCGGCAACTCTGACATCTGTTAACAGGAGCCGCCAAGAGACAAAGCAGTGCTGGACTGTAGCTTTAATCTGGCCTCAGATTTTGGTCCTAACTTGAATATAAGATGAGAATACTCTGTCCAAGAAGAACCAGTGTGTTGAGTAATAGGATTACTTCACTTGTTATTTTCTGGAAACATGTAATCACTGCAGCTCATGTCTTCATGGTTAATCTGTAAAATCTAAACAAATCTGTGCCGAAAGTACAACAGAAAACCCAACAGGCAGTGACACAGTCAGCTTACAAAGCAGTCCGGAAATGAATACCAAATCTGGCTTGTATCAGTGAGTTTTGTTGCAGGTAGTTACAGTTCCCCGTAATCACAGCAATACATAATGTAATGTCTACATAATGTTATGACACAGGGTGTGTCTCAAACCTAGTGAGTGTGTAAGTAGGCTGTCTAGGTAGCAGCTATTTAAGTAGCAGTGTTCTCTCCTCATCTCTCCTCATAAACAGATTACTGAGACGCTCTAGTTAGAGAGAGACTGCTTAAAGACTTGTTCCTGCCCACTGTAAGTATTCAGTGTTTGGCTACCTGGCTAAGCTTCCAGCTGGCTGCTCAAAACAATAGCCTAGCCTAAATGCTAATCTCTGGAGTCTAAAAAGGCTAAATGGTCAAAGACTCGACGTAAAGTTGTAAATAAAATGCTATCATGTGTGATTATATGACAAGAAACACATTAAAACACCAGAGAGAATCAGAATAGCCTTCATTAGAAAATGACTTCTCCGCTAGCAGCCCCGCCATGCTGGAAAATGTTTTGTCTACATTGCTTTATGGGATTGCCTTAGTGGCTGGGGAAGCGTTCGATGCATCCTTACGATTCAGCCAAAATAAGGTGTCTCAGTAGACAGCATGTTTAAGGTATGTAAGGATTGGAACAGCCTACATGGCGGGAGCGCATACTATGACGTAAAATTCTGTCTATGTAGAAACTCAGTAAGTTTTAAAGCAGACAATCATAAAGTACTAACCTTAGTCATCTAATATATCATCACTAGAGATGGACTGATCAGCGTTTTTGAGGCCGATTCTGATCACCAATTACCTTTCAGCACGATTGGCCGATAGCTGATATCGATCGAGGGAGGGGCTATACGCCACAGCAGAGCTACATGTAGTTATAAGAGCAAGCAAGTCATGAAACATGGTCTAAACTGGTTTATTACCATTTTTAATGAGCTCATATGAAACAGCATAATATTTTTAACAAAATTAACAGTAAATAAACAAAGTAAATCAAACAAATACCCCCAATACTGCAATCATTACATTTAGACCCTTAATTTAAAACTAAAAAAGCTAATTAAATAAATGCAGGTAAAAGTGCAGTCATTAAACGCAGACTCTGTTATTTAAAACTAAATCTGTAATCATTAAATGTAGAATATTGAATTGTTGCTGCTGTTCTGTTTGTACCAGTCAGATCTGGTCTGCACGGTGTTCTGGGTTATTTGTTTTGTGCTAGCTGTGCGTGCTAGCTCTGCTGTTTGGTGATACTCACTGTAGTAGTGTTAAATGTTTTGGTTCGCCCACGAGACACGTTGATTTTACACCCTGGATGAGTATGCATCACATACGGTAAAACACTGCCAGACTGACGACATGTTTTCTATCCGTGCATGCTTTTCTCGTGACGCCGCTGCTTTAGTCAGTCTGTCTGAGGGGGTTTTAAGGAGGTCTCCTCTTCCTGGATGAAACGCTAGATGTACAAAAATGGAGAAACATGTTTTTCTTTACACAGCAACAATATTTATTTACTTTTAAGTAGTTCAAAAGGAACATATAGGCTAACTTGAGGAAGTGATTTTGCAGAAGGGAAACCTCAGGCCCTTCTAGGCTTTCATACAAGGCCTAAAACACTGCAGTAAAATTATATTTCTAAATACTTTCACTTCTATTTGAGTATGTTATTAAGAGAAAGAATCTACTGTTTACATTTCAGTCATTCATGTTTAGTTACTTATTCCTTTCGTGTGTTTTATTTAACTCTGATTTGTGGTTGGTCACATCTGTTTGACTTTGAAGCTTAGGTTTTTATTTTAGACCAAAATAGTGAAAAAAAATAGAAAAGTGGAGTACAAACTTCAGTTCCAGTGCTGATAGATGCTGGATTTACTAAGACGTTCCATTGCAGTTATAAAAATTATAACACAAGAGAGGTGGATACATGCGCGAGGTTTGTTTATTGGAGACCAACTTGTAACCAAGGACATAAATCCAAAATAATAATAACCATAAATACACAAAACAGTACAATCACAATTTTACAACTTACAAGTTAATAGGATAAACAATGCTAGAGAAAGGCAAGGAGGAAACCAGGACCACCTGGGACAACTAGGAGCATGACAAAAGGGTGGAGCCAAGGAAGAGCAAGCAAGCAAAATAAACAGAAGCACATGGAACATGTCACAAGAGTGTAAACAAAAGCAGAGAACAAACAGGAGGAGAAGCATAACAATAGTTACTCAGTATTTCTTACTCTTTTACTCTTGTTGTTTTATATGAAAGTACTTTTACTTGTGACTTAATTTAACCAAGTTTTGTTACTTTTATTTCAGCATAGTTTTAGGCTACTCTACCCACCTCTGGATATACCCAAATAAACCCACCTATTGATAGGTCTTCAAGAGCTGAAGAGAAGGCCTAATGCAATGTGTAATCATTAGAAAGGGAAAACTAAGAAAGACAGCACGATTCCAAAACTCAATACAGAGTCTATGGGTAAAATGCAAAATGTGTCTGTAAAATCTTTTAGAAGCTTTGCATCAGTTTGTCTTTAATGTGTTCAATCTAGAACAGTCATTGCTAACTTAGTGCCAACAAACTACTAGAATCCCATGGAAATAAAATAAGCTTAAATGTACTTATTAATTGTTTTGGCCTAGTTCTGAGAGTTTTGGCCTGAAATGATGGCCTCGCCCTAATAGTCATGATTTCCCACTGTTGTTTTCTTTTTTCATAGGCATCAGTTATATAGTAATCTGTAGCTTGTAGAACAGTGTACATAGCATGCTTGGCATTGACTTACATTCTACGGTGGTCCTTGTGCCATTCTGTGCTCCTGAAAGAATCCGTGAAGGATTCATTCATGAATGAACCTTCGGAAACAATACTAATGCCCGCCGGTATGGAAAAAGATCCAAAGAGTCTCATCCGAATCAACAGTAAAATTGTTTTGCTGTGTTTTGTAATGAAATTGAATTCCAACTTGACAGCGAAATCTTTTCTCTCAAGAGAAAAGATCAGGACTGATTCTTGATAAGATCCCATGCCCCCCGCACGCCCCCTCAAATCCAAGTATCCAAGCATCAGCATCACACAACGTCGTATTGTATTCATCAGAGCAGGCCCCCCGCTTACCAAATCAAACTAATAACCAAAAGCCCAAGAGCAGGACGATGTTCCGGGCGTTCCAGAATCCAATTTGACAGCAAAGAGCTTCTCTTAAAGCATGGAGACGAGTGGTAGAGCAGCAGATCGAAAATAGAAGCAGAGCAGGGGCACGTCGGGGTGGAGGTCGTGGGTTCCAGGGTTTATGAATTGCTCAGAGCAGATTCTCTCTGCCAGTTGTATTTGCATTAAGCCCACAAATGATGAACGTCTGTCCTGCTTGTTCATGCTCAAATGCAAAAAAGAGGGAGCTGGAAAGAAGAGAGCGCTCTAGCAACTCTGCCCTTTGTGTGTTCGTGTGAGGAAATGAGTCTTGGTTATGGCAGATCTGGAGGCCCTTGATTCGAGGCCACGGTCTGATGTGCTATTCTTTGTTTTGGAGAAGCCAGTAATGCAACGGCCTAAATGTTTTGTTGCTATCGTCTGGAGGAGAACAAGTTCCAAGGAGTTCCAGGACTGGGTGTGCCTGCTTGGCTTTAAATCTGGCGCTGGTGACACCATCACACATTGATCAGCGTGTGATTTGTACCCTGCGGGGTTTGTACGATGAATCTTGTGAAAGTCAATCGTAAACACTGGCCTGTTTGGACAGCTGTTTGGTCAAGCGGACTTGGGAGATGTCATAAATATGGTAAATCTCAAGCACAACTCGTCAGCAAAATGCCAAATGTTCTGCAACAACCCATCATTCTAATGTTGGCAGCTGTTCCATTCTGAAAATACCTGGAGGCCACTAGACAAGTATTCTTACCAAAACAAGGTGTCACGGTTGGTAGGGACGAGAAGACAGGATGCAAGTGCAACACCGGATGGTAGTGATGGGAAAATGATACCGATGCTTCGGAGCTTCCAGAAAGTTGTTTATGAAGCGCGTATTGAGGCTTGCTTCGTTAAGAGTGACGTCACTGATGACGTCTGAAGCCTCGCTGGTTCAGGACTTGGTTCGAGTATTGGTATGATTTATTGTTTCTTAATAAAAATTAAAGTCAACATCACCACGCAATCACTGTCCCATCTCTTAAAACCACTGCAACAGTTTTAACATCAATATCTCACGTCATATTGGATTTATTTACTGACTAAAATCATACTGGCAAGTTTTCTTAAATCAACAGACCTCTATTACCCACACACTGAAACACAGGTTAGATGAGCAAATGTATTAACCACAGAAAATTAAATTTAGGTGTTTTATGTATGTACTTGTTCCCAGACTGACAATGTTGCAAGAGGCTATCGCAAATAGTTTAAATGACAATAAAATTTTGGCCAGCAGGGGGATTTGTGTGCACATGATGCTTCGAGTAATGAACTTTTTTTGAACCATCTGAAGGGAAAGCTTCAACGCTTCAATAGGCTTCATCTGGCCATCACTACCGGATGGAAGTTTATTATAAAACTCTAAACACTGACAAACTGGCAAAGTAACAAAAGACAACCAAGACAAGTTAAACACTGAACCAAAATCAAGGAACAAACAATGCCGCAAGACAATCACCAAGCCCAGACAACCAGGGATAAATACAGGAACTAACAATGAACACCTGGGGCTAACAAGGGAGAGACAACACAAAGCAGGTGCAGGGCGGAGACAGAGGGCGGAGACATGGAGCACATCAGAAAGGTTGCAGATGCTTGTGGTTCAAATAAAGCAAAGAAGCTATATTACAAAAACTACTGTTCAAACCCAAAAGTCAATTTAGACATTCAGTAAGAAGGCAAAGGTCAAAACCAGGAAAACACTTGACGAAAACAATGCAGGATATTAAGAAAAGAACCAGATAGGCTATCCAAAACAATGAAAGACAAAATGGCAATCCAAAAAACAGAGTTGGGAAAAACAAACTATGGTCAAAACATGGACTAGACAGAGAACAAGGCAAAGGCTCAGTGTGCCAATACTTTGTAACAAATCACAAACAAAAACATCTTTATAGACCGTATGACAAGACTCAGGTGAAAACAGTTAGCATTTCAGGGACCAGCCCAGGAACGTGTTGAGGGATTGGTGGATTCATCAGGAGTGATTTCCTGGAGGATTCTGGGACTTGGTGTCCTGAGTCTATGGGTCTGTCCGATATTGCCTACTTGTCTGCTACTCAGTAGGCGAAACCAGTAAGCGAGCAGGTCTACTGTGTCCGAATACTTAGTAGTCATCAAGTAGTACCCGAATGTTGCCTGAATGACTTTATGAATCAGGAGACATTTCTATGTATGTAACCGCAGCACACTGTGCTATCCCATAATTCAACAGGATCCACGGATGAATCGGAAGAAAAAAACTAAATTAACTAAATGTAACTAAATTTCTCCCGATTCATTCTCTCCGATCTACTGCTCGACACCGTCTGAATACAGATTCAGAAAAAAAAGCAGGTCAGCGTCACAAACTGTACCTAAATGAATAGCAGGACGTTTACAGTGGTGGTCATAGTATGTCTGAGATACTAGATACTAAAAACTCATGTACTGAAACTGCCTCCTAGTCTACCACTCGAGCAGTACGTACTGGCTCCAATCTAGAACCTACTGACTTAGTAGGCAATTTCAGACACACCTATTGTCTGAGGTCTTGTTGACTACTGAGCCAGAAAGATGTGTGACAACATCTAGCGCCAACAAAGGTTATGCCATCTAGTCTGAGCCATTTGCCTGGGGAGGCTGTGGCACCAGAATGCACTATGGGAAGATGTGGAGGGAGCGTACTGTGGAGACTGGACATTCATGTGGACATCAGTTTGGCCAGTGCCACCTACCTAAACATTGTTGTGGATCAGGTACACTCATCGGAATGGCATTCCCTCATGGTGTTGTACCCCTGAAAAGGGGAGATAATAAATGAGAAGAGCCAAACACAAAGTTTTCTCTTTGCGCTGTATTGCGAGTTGTGTGTACATGAAACAATAGATGAATAAAACAGTTTCAGAACGTTCTCAGTTTCTCAGTATTAAAAATCATCAGTACCACACAGTAATAATCACACAGTATTTCATCAAAACGTATGTATATATTTACTTGAACAGCTTCTACCTTGCAGCCCTCAGCTCTTTATGCTAATGCTAAACTAAAGCAAAAATATTGTTTTTAACACGATATTAACCACAAAACCCTCAGCTACACACACCAGTCAGGTCTTACAAACTTCAGATTTCCACTTCCATTGTGTACATTGTATTTAATACACTATCATGCCTGAAAAGGGGAGATAATAAAGGAGAAGAGCCAAAAACAAAGTTTTTCCTTTGTGCTGTAATGTGAGTTTTGTGGAAAACTCGCGAAAGCTCCCCTCAGGTATGTTTAAGCATCACAGTCTATGGCCCAGCTGTTCCAGTAAAATAAAATTTATTTCCACAAGGAATCTGTTGTGCTTTTACTTTACAGTAAAAAAGGCTGATTTCTATACTAAGAATACTATCTTACAAAGCTAAAAACTAAAAAAACTAGCTCTTTTTAACCTTATTTTAAACCTTATTACTAACAATGAACTGCGTCTTTATAATCTTGTACAGAGTTTACTGAAGTTCACTTTTTGAAGTTTACTTTTACTGTATACATTTTTATACTGAATCTACTTTTCATACATACCACATCTATTTTTTATACATAACACAATGGCAGTACCTTTTTTCAGTGGCATAATGTGCCCGCCCACATTTAACATTCAGGAATGACTTGGTAAACAAGATGAAGAGTTCAAGGCATTGCCCTGTGTTGGGAAAGTGGGGTGCTGCCATTGTGAAAAATACATTGCATTGTGGGTATTGTAGTGTGTGGAGTTTATTTTATTTCTTTTGTTTTGAACACGGCCACAAGTTTTTTTTAATAAATGCCAAGTACTCATTGGAGTTGAGCTTTGACTACTATTTTTTGGGTATTACCCCAGAACAGGTCGACAATTTGGCTCGTTCTGGCCCTGGAGCTGGTCGGCGAAGCAGCTCCCCCCGAGTCGTTGCGTCCACGGTCGGGAGGCAGTAGCGGGGAAAGGTAACACCTGGCCCCTGAATTCCCCAGCTCTTAATCCTATCAAGCAGTTACGGGGGTACTGGAACAAGTCCGATCCGCAGCATCTTCAACTTGTTACATATGGGACTTAAAGGATCTGCTGTTAATTCATAAGCAAAATGGCATCCCAAGCTCTCTGGAAGTCTGCAAAAAATCTGTATTAATCCCCTACACGCCAGAGAATAGGCAGAATTAGAGGACCCTGAAGGCCCAGCGGAATTGAGTGGCGTGTCTGCTAAGAAGGCCAGAGATTTTTATGAGGCAAGTCTCTTTATTTTGAAGCTTCTTTCTATTCATGTCCATTTCTCAACACTTCAAGAGGAGGTCCAGCCTTCTAGTGTACAGCTAAACGCTTGGTTCTCATGCTACAGTCAAAGAAGGAAGGTATGTTCTGCACAGAGGACGTTCAAAAACCGGCTCTCAGGCCAAATGTGGCCTGCGGATTGATTTTAATTGGCCCTCCTGCAAATACGTTGTAATTGTTGCTTTTCCTTGGCGGTGGCAGCAGTGCTGTAAACCTGTAATTAATTAACAATTAACCTGCAAATTAATTTACTGAAAGACATTTAGTCATGACTGCACACAAACAGTGCAGTTAACAGTGACAACCAGCAATTTCAAGAATGATGGAATACTTTTTCATCGCCAGCCGTAACAAACGTGTGCCTCATAGATCAAGAGAGTCTGTTGGGTTTCTTGATATATGAGGCACATATTTTAATAATTGAAATAATAAAATACTGAAGCATTACATTAAACAAATCAGCAGCCAAGAAAGCAAAAAAAAAAGCCCTCAGGTACTTTGATGGAATCCATTCTGACCCCATTTGAACACCTCTGTTCTACACTGTTGGGCAGGTGTCATGTTTTTCAGCTTTGTAGATTCCTACGAAGGGCTTGCAGTTGAGTGCTAACACAGGAAGGTCATTAAGGAGAAGTGAAAGGGTTTCAGGCGTCTGTTCCGCAAAAAAAAAAAAAAATCAAGATTCTAACCACAACGAGGCAACCGATGGGGGGGTTGCTGCTAGTTCCTTCTTAAACTTCTTCAACACAGGCATGCCTGTAGGATGCCCAATGGCTGATCATTAGTTTGACAGTCTTTGCGCTAATTCAGATGTTATTCTACTGATTACCATGTCTGGATCATTCAGTGAGTTTTATGGAAAACTGGGATTTTTAGGAGCAATTATTAACTCTGTTGACTCATGAAGCCAGTAGCTGAAGGAACTTTGCTGGGAAAAATGAAAGAGTTGGTCATTGTGTTACTGCCAATCATGATGTATGCCATGGGTGGTGGTGCTGGGGGGGTGGAGGAGTGGAATTAGTCATTTCCCCGCTTAAACACTCCAACTAATCCTGTTGTCTTAGAGCAGGAAAATCCCCAAACTGGGCAGGAATCTTATCCTCCAAGGCCACAGTTCTCCATCCCTAATTTCGTCCACATCTTACCTACATGTGTCTTAATTTTTACCACCAATCACTGCTTTGCAACAGTTCAGTAATCATTTCAGGTGAAGTGTTAAGGTTTTTTGGCTATGAGCTTGCATTCCCTTTAAATGTATGGAATCCCTTTAGAACTGTGGATTTCCATGTATTTGAAAGACTTGCTTGGGGGATTTGTAGAAGCAAGACCTAATACTTTAACCAAGTAGAGAACGTCCCAAAAAAAATGAATTCCCAAACCCAAAAGTTGGCAAACCAAAAAAACGAGTTGGGAAAAAAAAACTATGAGCAATACATGGACCAAGGCAAAGACTCAATATGCTCAGTAACACTGTGCCATTACTTGGCACCAAATCACAAACAAAAGCTGTCTTTATAGGGTGCATGACAAGACTCAGATGAAAACAGTTAGTATTCTCGTTGAGGGATTGGTGGACTCAGCAGGATTGGGAGACATGTGATCTCCTTGAGGATTCTGGGAGTTGGTGTCCTGAAACGAGTCATTGTCTGAGGCATTGCTGACTACTGAGCCAGAAAGATGCGTGACAACATTTAGTGCCAAAAAAGGTTATGCCATCTAGTCTGAGCCATTTGCCTGGGGAAGCGATGGCACCAGAATGCACTATGGGAAGATGTGGAGGAAGCATGATGGGAAAGCCAAATATAAAATATCAGCCACCCATGAAAAAAACAACAACTCCTTCATCAAATTATGTCAAAAACTGAAAAACAACAAACATGGAGAGACAAAATTTTGTTCCTCTTATTTATATAAAATTATTTAAACCATTACTTGAGAATTCGGTCTGTATGGGAAAGAGAAGTTGCCTAGATGGGGTTCTACCCTAACTGGGAAACAGAGTGGTTCCATCTCTGTAGTAGTAAAGCTAGCGCATGCACTCATTCACTTTAAGTTTATTCATAGTATATACTGTGCACCATATAAACAGTATGTAATAAAATGTTACTCGGATTCTACAATAACTGTAACGATACTTCTCTTTATATGTTTCAGGACTCTGTGATTCTTGCTATCAGTTTTCTTTAAGAGGTTATTGATGGCAGGAGTTACAGCCACAATGAAAACCACCGTGCTGCACTTATGTTTGCACCTGATTTTAAGATATAAACTCAGAATTGTGCCATTTTAATATGTAACCTGCTTAGAATGCTGCACTGCACGTAATAACAAGGCATTATTTTCCTAACAGCTGGTCTGTTATAACCAGTTATGAACAATTGTTTTAATACCACTCTTAGCTTCCAGTTTTGCCCTTCCTTGCTTTTCCCTCTATGTTGTGCATTGTATGTTTTTACATACTACTACTAATAATATCCATCCATCCATTATCTTCTGCTTTATCCCGCTAGTCAGGTTCACAGGGGGGCTGGAGCCAATCCCAGCATCATCAGACGAAGGAAGGGTACACACACACACTCACACTAACCACTACACCACCTTACTAACCACTACACCTCCATACTAACCACTACACCACCATACTAACCACTACACCACCGTACTAACCACTACACCACTGTACTAACCACTACACCACCTTACTAACCACTACACCACCTTACTAACCACTACACCACCATACTAACCACTACACCACCTTACTAACCACTACACCACCATACTAACCACTACACCACCATACTTACCACTACACCACCGTACTAACCACTACACCACCGTACTAACCACTACACCACCATACTAACCACTACACCACCTTACTAACCACTACACCACCATACTAACCACTACACCACCGTACTGATCACTACACCACCATACTAACCACTACATCACCATACTAACCACTACACCACCTTACTAACCACTACACCACCGTACTGACCACTACACCACCGTACTAACCACTACACCACCATACTAACCACTATACCACCTTACTAACCACTACACCACCATACTAACCACTACACCACTATACTAACCACTACACCACCATACTAACCACTACACCACCGTACTAACCACTACACCACCTTACTAACCACTACACCACCATACTAACCACTACACCACCATACTAACCACTACACCACCGTACTAACCACTACACCACCATACTAATACTACACCACCATACTAACCACTACACCACCGTACTAACCACTACACCACCATACTAACCACTACACCACCATACTAACCACTACACCACCATACTAACCACTACACCACCGTACTAACCACTACACCACCTTACTAACCACTACACCACCATACTAACCACTACACCACCATACTAACCACTACACCACCGTACTAACCACTACACCACCGTACTAACCACTACACCACCACCACTTCTACTACTACTACTACTACTACTACTACTACTAATAATAATAATAATAATAATAATAATAATAATAATAATAATAATAATAAATAGAAAAAATAAAATTAATAAAGAGAGGTAAAAAAAGACACAAGACAAAAATAAAGCTGCTTATATACAAATGCACAAGGATACATTTTCCCAGAATCCTCAGTCCGAATAATCACAGTTATGGGCGGCATGAAATTTTTTATTTTTAATACTGGCATCAACGTGTGGCTGATGGCTGAATCTATTGACGCTACAGTGAATATGTGTGTTTGTATGTAAGTGAGAGAGAGAAAGAGAGAGAGAGAAAGAGAGAGAGAGAGAGAGAGAGAGAGAGAGAGAGAGAGAGAGAGAGAGAGAGAGAGCACTGACCGAGCATGAGATCGGCCGAGTGGAAAGGAGGCCCTGTTCATTTGCAGCAGTAACGAAGCTGCAGCGTCTGACTGAAACACACTCTGACACGAACTGTCTGCACCTGTCTGTCCTCCACACACGCACACACACACACACACACACACACACTGTACACACACATACATCACGTCACATCACCATGAGGCTAAAGCCGCTCCTCGGAATCTGAATGACACACACACATAAACAATGCACAGGCAGCGCTGAGATGATGTGAGCTGGAAATATATACAGCTGTAAATATGCACTCCACTCTTTTTCCTCAGATGCAGCTGCTTGAGCACCAAAATATAGAGAAGCAGACAAAGACCTGAACTTAGACCCCTGAAAAGTGAACCTTGCTTACTTTGCATAAACATTTTAGAAATATTGATAAAGTTTCATGTCCCAGTCAATATGGTCCATATACTTTATGTATACTAAGCTGCAACAACCACCTGTTTTCAATTCACTGTTTTTTTTGTGATGTCATAAAAACCAATGCGTTTTTATATACAGTCCTGTTCATCCAATCAGAACAGAGAACAGCCAATCATTTACATGTATCAGTCTTAAATGCACAGCAAAAAAAATACAACAATAAATAAATAAATAAATAAGTATGAGTAGCGAATGGAGTCCATAGTTTCCATTCCATACTGATGTCCATTTAAAATGACCTTTCACAAAACATTTCATTCTACATTTCTTGGTTCTAATTATATTCATTTCCAGTGATCACTTGCTCGAGGGGGGCACTTAAAGCGTCCCTCGGCTTTTACGTCTTTGTTTACGCACGAGCGCAGAACAATACAACCAGGCTGTTGTCATGACCACCAAGTTGAAGCCAATCAACGTTAACCAATAATTTCTCTAGCATGGTCCATCATGTGACATTTATGACTCATATCATCGGCTAACATGCTTAATACCGTGAAGTAATGTTGGGATCCAGGTGGACATACATTACTGAGAAAATCCCATTCATATAAATAGCCACTAAAGCTAATGTATTTTTCTATGGCATATATTTCCTTCATGGTAAGAGCAAGCAACCCTTGAAATGCAACAAACACAGACCCGCATGGAGTGGTATGCACTGGGTCAGCGGCCACCGAGAACAGGAAAATAATGGGTTTGTGGGTTATACAGTTTGAACAGCTTCTGTTTTGTTGATTATTGCATATGACTGTATCTCAGTCATGGTTATGATTGTTATCAATTGCTTGCAACCTGTGACTACACATAATTGAACTTATTAAATCTTTAATAATTGCAGTGCACAAAGTGATGCATGCACATACACTATATCACCTGTATTTGCTGTATTCGCACGTCTGCCTTCAGACACATATGAATGAGTGACATCCCATTCCTAAGATGATGTCAGCCCAACCTTTGCAGCTATAACAGCTTCAACTCTTCTGGGAAGGCTCTCCACACGGTTTAGGAGAGTGTTTATGGGAATGTTTGGCCGTTCTTCCAGATGAGCACTTGTAAGGTCAGACACTGATGTTGGACGAGTAGGTCTGGCTTGCAGTCTCCGCTCTAATTCATAACAAAGGTGTTCTATCGGGTTGAGGTCAGGACTCAGACCAGTCGAGTTCTTCCACACCAAACTCGCTCCTTCATGTCTTTATGAAGTCATTTTGGAGCAGGAAGGAGCCGTCCCCAAACTGTTCCCACAAAGTTAGGAGCATGAAATTGTCCTTTGAGAGTTCCTTTCACTGGAACTAAGGGGCTGAGCCCACCTCTTGAAAAAAACACCCACACCATAATCCCCCCTCACCAAATTTTACACTCTGCACACTTTGCACACTGCAGTCATACAAGTACCATTCCCCTGACCAAACCCAATGGACTGGCAGACAAGAAAGCGTGATTGGTCAGTTCAGAGAGTCCAGAGGCGGCGTGCATTGGTTTGCATCGCGCTTGGTGATGTAAGGCTTGGATGCAGCTGCTTGACCATACAAACCCATTCCATGAAGCTGTTCTTGAGCTGATCTAAACGCCACATGAAGTTTGGAGGTCTGTAGTGATTGACTCTGCAGAAAGACTATACATGCGCGCGGAGCTGCCCTGCAGTCTAAAGAGTCCAATAAAGATCCAGTAATCATATCACTTACCCAATTAGACAACACGGCTGAATGCTTCACTGTGCTCTACTGTGCTCTGATGAGATGTGCTTCGTCGTGGAGCACTGCTGTCTCGCTACATGGAGGCAATGGCAGCCTTGCCTGGCCCTCAGGGAGCATAGCAGCCCCTTGTTCTTTCCCTTCCTGCCAAGCAGCAGCAGACTTCAGGTTAATCTAACCAAGATCAGCACACAGCTGTATTAATTCATCTCGACTCGGGCCAAGGGTTTACCTGGAAGATGCTCTGTCCCGATGGGGTTACTCTCATTACATCCTGACTTGTGATAAAGCAGCAGTTTGAGTCGGGATCAAAGTGTCTAGGTGGTCTGCAAACTGTTCTTAATAATATATATATATGTAGAATATATGCTCTGCCCATAAAATATATTCTTGCAGAGTTATGTTGGCATGGTGGTGTAGTGGTTAGCACTGTCGCCTCACAGCAAAAGCGGGCAGTAGGTGTGAGTGTGTGTTGGCTGTGCAATGTACTGGCGACCTGCCCATGGTGTACCCTGCCTTCGCCGATAACGCTGAAATTGGTGACCCCGACTAGCGGGAAAAAGCGAAAGATACTCAGTAACTGCTTTATGTATGTATGTATGTATATGACTGTGTTTAGACTGTTTACTCTAGTACTACCTCAGTAACTGCTGTGTGTATGTATGTATCTGACTGTGTTTACACTGTTTACTCTAGTACTACCTCAGTAACTGCTGTGTGTATGTATGTATCTGACTGTGTTTACATTGTTTACTCTAGTACTACCTCAGTAACTGCTGTGTGTATGTATGTATCTGACTGTGTTTACATTGTTTACTGTAGTACTACCTCAGTAACTGCTGTGTGTATGTATGTATGTATCTGACTGTGTTTACATTGTTTACTGTAGTACTACCTCAGTAACTGCTGTGTGTATGTATGTTATCTGAATGTGTTTACACTGTTTACTCTAGTACTACCTCAGTAACTGCTGTATGTATGTATGTATCTGACTGTGTTTACACTGTTTACTCTAGTACTACCTCAGTAACTGCTGTGTGTATGTATGTTATCTGAATGTGTTTACACTGTTTACTCTAGTACTACCTCAGTAACTGCTGTGTGTATGTATGTATCTGACTGTGTTTACTCTGTTTACTCTAGTACTACCTCAGTAACTGCTGTGTGTATGTATGTATCTGACTGTGTTTACACTGTTTACTCTAGTACTACCTCAGTAACTGCTGTGTGTATGTATTTGACTGTGTTTACACTGTTTACTCTAATACTACCTCAGTAACTGCTGTGTGTATGTATGTATCTGACTGTGTTTACACTGTTTACTCTAGTACTACCTCAGTAACTGCTGTGTGTATGTATGTATCTGACTGTGTTTACACTGTTTACTCTAGTACTACCTCAGTAACTGCTGTGTGTATGTATGTATCTGACTGTGTTTACACTGTTTACTCTAGTACTACCTCAGTAACTGCTGTGTGTATGTATGTATCTGACTGTGTTTACTCTGTTTACTCTAATACTACCTCAGTAACTGCTGTGTGTATGTATGTATCTGACTGTGTTTACACTGTTTACTCTAGTACTACCTCAGTAACTGCTGTGTGTATGTATGTATCTGACTGTGTTTACACTGTTTACTCTAGTACTACCTCAGTAACTGCTGTATGTATGTATGTATCTGACTGTGTTTACACTGTTTACTCTAGTACTACCTCAGTAACTGCTGTGTGTATGTATGTATCTGACTGTGTTTACACTGTTTACTCTAGTACTACCTCAGTAACTGCTGTGTGTATGTATTTGACTGTGTTTACACTGTTTACTCTAGTACTACCTCAGTAACTGCTGTGTGTATGTATGTATCTGACTGTGTTTACACTGTTTACTCTAATACTACCTCAGTAACTGCTGTGTGTATGTATGTTATCTGAATGTGTTTACTCTCTTTACTCTAGTACTACCTCAGTAACTGCTGTGTGTATGTATGTTATCTGACTGTGTTTACACTGTTTACTCTAGTACTACCTCAGTAACTGCTGTGTGTATGTATCTATCTGACTGTGTTTACACTGTTTCCTCTAATACTACCTCAGTAACTGCTGTGTGTATGTATGTTATCTGAATGTGTTTACACTGTTTACTCTAGTACTACCTCAGTAACTGCTGTGTGTATGTATCTGACTGTGTTTACTCTCTTTACTCTAGTACTACCTCAGTAACTGCTGTGTGTATGTATGTATCTGACTGTGTTTACACTGTTTACTCTAATACTACCTCAGTAACTGCTGTGTGTATGTATGTTATCTGAATGTGTTTACTCTCTTTACTGTAGTACTACCTCAGTAACTGCTGTGTGTATGTATGTTATCTGACTGTGTTTACACTGTTTACTCTAGTACTACCTCAGTAACTGCTGTGTGTATGTATCTATCTGACTGTGTTTACACTGTTTCCTCTAATACTACCTCAGTAACTGCTGTGTGTATGTATGTTATCTGAATGTGTTTACACTGTTTACTCTAGTACTACCTCAGTAACTGCTGTGTGTATGTATGTATCTGACTGTGTTTACACTGTTTACTCTAGTACTACCTCTGTAACTGCTGTGTGTATGTATGTATCTGACTGTGTTTACACTGTTTACTCTAGTACTACCTCAGTAACTGCTGTGTGTATGTATGTATCTGACTGTGTTTACTCTGTTTACTCTAGTACTACCTCAGTAACTGCTGTGTGTATGTATGTATCTGACTGTGTTTACACTGTTTACTCTAGTACTACCTCAGTAACTGCTGTGTGTATGTATTTGACTGTGTTTACACTGTTTACTCTAGTACTACCTCAGTAACTGCTGTGTGTATGTATGTATCTGACTGTGTTTACACTGTTTACTCTAGTACTACCTCAGTAACTGTTGTGTGTATGTATGTTATCTGACTGTGTTTACACTGTTTACTCTAGTACTACCTCAGTAACTGCTGTGTGTATGTATGTATCTGACTGTGTTTACTCTCTTTACTCTAGTACTACCTCAGTAACTGCTGTGTGTATGTATGTATCTGACTGTGTTTACACTGTTTAGTCTAGTACTACCTCAGTATCTGCTGTGTGTATGTATGTTATCTGACTGTGTTTACACTGTTTACTCTAATACTACCTCAGTAACTGCTGTGTGTATGTATGTATCTGACTGTGTTTAGACTGTTTACTCTAGTACTACCTCAGTAACTGCTGTGTGTATGTATGTATCTGACTGTGTTTACACTGTTTACTCTAGTACTACCTCAGTAACTGCTGTGTGTATGTACGCATCTGACTGTGTTTACACTGTTTACTCTAGTACTACCTCAGTATCTGCTGTGTGTGTGTGTATGTATGTATCTGACTGTGTTTACTCTGTTTACTCTAGTACTACCTCAGTATCTGCTGTGTGTGTGTATGTATGTATCTGACTGTGTTTACACTGTTTATTCTAGAACTACCTCAGTAACTGCTGTGTGTATGTATGTATCTGACTGTGTTTACACTGTTTACTCTAGTACTACCTCAGTAACTGCTGTGTGTATGTATGTATCCGACTGTGTTTACACTGTTTACTCTAGTACTACCTCAGTAACTGCTGTGTGTATGTATGTATCTGACTGTGTTTACTCTGTTTACTCTAGTACTACCTCAGTAACTGCTGTGTGTATGTATGTATCTGACTGTGTTTACACTGTTTACTCTAATACCACCTCAGTAACTGCTGTGTGTATGTATGTCATCTGACCGTGTTTACACTGTTTACTCTAGTACTACCTCAGTAACTGCTGTATGTATGTATGTTATCTGACCGTGTTTACTCTCTTTACTCTAGTACTACCTCAGTAACTGCTGTGTGTATGTATGTATCTGACTGTGTTTACACTGTTTACTCTAATACCACCTCAGTAACTGCTGTGTGTATGTATGTCATCTGACCGTGTTTACTCTCTTTACTCTAGTACTACCTCAGTATCTTCTGTGTGTATGTATGTATCTGACTGTGTTTACACTGTTTACTCTAGTACTACCTCAGTATCTGCTGTGTGTATGTATGTATCTGACTGTGTCGAGTGTTGTATAGCTCTGGTTCTATGAAAACTAGCTTTTCTTTGTTGTATGAGTGGCTAGGCAGAAGACAACCTCAATAATAACTGGTCAGCTGTGAAAGACAATGTTACTGATGTTTTTTCTGCTTTAATGTGTTTAAAAATGTAACCTGTGTTACGTAGGAGTGCTTTTCAGTTACACTGCTTGTCACTCCATGGACAGCTACCAGGAGGAGCTTGCCTGCGAGACTGGAGAGGCCTAATCTGAACACCCTCTAAGATGGCTACTCATTTGGTGGTTGAATGTGGACGGAAAGCAGCCTCGGGTTTGAGCTCTGTGTGGCTTGAAGTGAACTCCTCGCTCTCCTCCCTCCGTTAACGCTCTATTGTGTCCTTTTGTCTTAAGTACGGGGGGCCGGCGGTGTCTGCCTGTCTGTAATGTGTTTATTTGTGACAGCAAGAGCAGACAGGCAGACAGCTATCGCCCTTAGCCTGACGAGGTCTCTCTCTCTCCCTCTCTCTCTCTCTCTCTCCCTCTCTCTCTCTCATTTTATCTATCTCTTTTGTTTATCTCTCTCCATTGTTTAATCTTTATCTCCTCTCTTTTATCTTTTTCTCCTTTCTCTCTCTCTCGTTGTCCCTCTCCCTTTTCGTCTCTCATCCCTGTTCCTGTCTCGTCTCTGTATCATTTCTCATTTGCCCCCGCCCTTCTCCCATTCCTTTCTTTCTCTCCTTCTCTCATCCTCTCTCTTTCCATCCCTCTCTCTAGTTTTGTCCATCTCTTTTTTATCTCTCTCCATTGTTCTTTCTCTCTCGTCTCTCTTTTCGTTTGCCCTACCCCTTTTTCTCTCCTTCTCTTTCTCCCCCTGCCCCACTCTTTTTCCTTCGTCTCTCTCTCTTTCTTTTTTTCTCATGTCTTTCTCTCTCTTTCTCTCGTCTCACTGTTTCTCCCTCCCACTACTTTTCACCTTTCTGTCTCTCCTATGTCTCTATCTCTCTGCCCCTTTCTCTCTCCCTCCCCATCCCTCTCTCTCTCTCTCTCTCTCTCTCTCTCTCTCTCTCTCTCTCTCTCTCTCTCTCTTTCTCTCTCTCTGGCGCTGATGTTGATGGACAGCCCCCAGGAGGCTGTGATCCGTCTCACCTGAAGCTCTAAATCAGCCGTGACGTTCGCTGGCAAAAGAATGTCCATGTCGCTCACACCTCGCCATGACATGCTAGTTATCCAAGCCCCCCGGCCCGCACGCAGCCACACGCTGTCAGGTAACGAGAGAGAGAGAGAGAGAGAGAGAGAGAGAGAGAGCACAGATTAGGCCTTATTGCACCAGTCTAATGTGATATTCTTAGGCTTTTTAAGGAAAAAAGAGATTTCTCACTTCAGGAAATGTGCATCTTAATATTTAACACATCAGTCTGTCCTTCATATGTTCACCAGGACATCACTGCAAAGCACACTCACGATTCCAGAGTGCTGTGCGTACCAGACATTGCTATAGTACTCCAGGTGTATGCTGAGATGTTTCTTTGACATTACTTTAGTATCCCAGGTGGTTGCTAGGCTGTCGCTAGGACATTGCCATAGTATCCCAGGTGGTTGCTAGGCTGCTGCTAGGGCATTACTATAGTTTCCCAGGCGGTTGCTAGACTGTTGCTAGGACATCGCTCCAGTATTCCAGATGGTTGCTAATTTGTTGCTAGGACATCACTCTAGTATTCCAGATGGTTGCTAATTTGTTGGTAGGACATTGCTATAGTATCCCAGGTAGTTGATAAACTGTAGCAAGGACATTGCAATCATATCTCCTATGGTTGCTAAACTGTTGCTATGATGTTGCCTGAGTATTCTAGGTAGTTGCTAAGTTGTTGCTAGGACATTGCCGTAGTATCCCATGTGGTTGCTAGACTGTTGCTAGGACATCGCTCTAGTATTCCAGATGGTTGCTAATTTGTTGCTAGGACATTGCTATTGTATCCCAGGTAGTTGATAAACTGTAGCAAGGACATTGCAATCATATCTCTTATGGTTGCTAAACTGTTGCTATGATGTTGCCTGAGTATTCTAGGTGGTTGCTAAGTTGTTGCTAGGACATTGCTGTAGTATCCTATGTGGTTGCTAGACTGTTGCTAGGACATCGCTCTAGTATTCCAGATGGTTGCTTATTTGTTGCTAGGACATTGCTCTAGTATTCCAGATGGTTGCTAATTTGTTGCTAGGGCATTGCTATAGTATCCCAAGTAGTTGCTAAACTGTTGCTAGTACATTGCTAGAGTATTCTATGTGGACGATAAGCTGTTTTTGGACATTGCTACAGTATTCAAGGTGGTTGCTAGACTGTTGCTAGGACATTGCTCTAGTATTCCAGATGGTTGCTAATTTGTTGCTAGGACATTGCAATTATATATTATATGGTTATTAAACTGATGCTAAGACAATGCTAGAGTATTCTAGGTGTTGCTAGGATATTGCTATAGTATCCCGGGTGGTTGCTAGACTGTTGCTTGGTCATCACTCTTAAAATCCTGTAAAGCTGCTTTGTGAAACATCGATGTAAAAAGCGCTATACAAATAAACTTGACTTGACTTGACTATCCCAGGTAGTTGCTACACTGTAGCACGGACATTGCAATCATATCCCAGGTAGTTGCTAAACTGTTGCTTGGACATTGCAAGAGTATTCTAGGTGGATGCTAAGCTGTTCTTGGACATTGCTACAGTATCCCAGGTGGTTGCTAGACTGTTGCTAGGACATTGCTCTAGTATTCTTGAAGGTTGCTAATTTGTTGCTAGGACATTGCTATAGTATCCCAGGTCGTTGCTAAACTGTTGCAAAGACATTACAATCATATATAATATGGTTGCTAAAGTGTTGCTAGGACATTGCTATAGTATCCCAGGTCATTGCTAAACTGTTGCAAAGACATTGCAATCATATATAATATGGTTGCTAAAGTGTTGCTAGGACATTGCTATAGTATCCCGGGTGATTGCTAGAATTTTGCTAGGTCATCACTCTTAAACTTCTGTAAAGCTGCTTTGTGACAACATCATTGTAAAAAGCGCTATACAAATAAACTTGACTTGACTTGACCTGACTGTAGTATCCCAGGTAGTTGCTAAACTGTAGCAAGGACATATCCCCTATGGTTGCTAAGCTGTTGCTAGGACAATGCAAGAGTATTCTAGTTGTTGCTAGAACATTGCTATAGTATCCCGGTGGTTCCTAGACTGTTGCTAGGTTATCGCTCTTGAACTCCTGTAAAGCTGCTTTGTGACAACATTATTGTAAAAAGTGCTATACAAATAAACTTGACTTGACTATAGTATTCCAGGTAGTTGCTAAACTGTTGCTAGGACAATGCAAAAGTATTCTAGTTGTTGCTAGAACATTGCTATAGTATCCCGGGTGGTTCCTAGACTGTTGCTAGGTTATCGCTCTTAAACTCCTGTAAAGCTGCTTTGTGACAACATTATTGTAAAAAGTGCTATACAAATAAACTTGACTTGACTATAGTATCCCAGGTAGTTGCTAAACTGTTGCTGTATTTTCCAAGGGATTGCTAGGCCATTTTTACATTACGGAATACATTGAGGATTTTATTCAGTACGGTTTTCACACTATTCTGCATTTACTCATAGCTATAAACAGTAGCAGCCACACTGAAGACAATTTTGTCATGTTTATAGATAACCGTGTGTCATACAGTGTCAGAAACCACATGATCAAGTCTACTTGAGATGACTTAACAACTTGAGGCAAGCCTGTGCTGATTTACTCATTGAGTTTCCAGTGCGAAGCTACATTACTGTCTTGTCCACAGCTGCAGAGTGATTTAGCTAAAAATACATCCATGACATTAGTCATTTCAGAAGTGACCACAAGTTTTGAAATACACTGACTGGATCTGAAGCTTGTGCAGCGAGACATTACACCACTTTCAGGATGAGAAATGTTGATGAGCTCAATTAAACTACTTCTCTCACAAGATCGGATGCAGTACCATAAATTCCCAACTGCTCTAAGTTCGGCCCGCTAATTCCCCTCATAACGCAGTGCTCCCCCCACCCCCATCCGCTTATGTAAATGGTGGACAGCGGCTGGCCGTGTTTGTGCCGTCCGCCGCTCACAACGTCGCCTCTGTCTGCACACGCTGCTTAGCAGATGTTGCCTTGTTTGCGAAAGTGCTATGGCAACATCACAACAAATATGCAGATGAGACGCTAATGGAAGACTAACAGACCCTGAGCCCGTCCTCCATGACTGAAATCACCATTTCTTTGCACCACAATGTTTGGCCTTTTAAGACTTTATATTTTATGACACATGACTACAAGTTGCCTTGCTTTAATGTGTCTTCACTTAAATCTAAACATACGCTAAACATGAGCCCACAAAACACCAGCACATGGTGAGGTGGTGCCACCCTGGTGTGAAGAAAAACGCTTTGAGTGCATTAATAGACCTGATTGTGTGGTTTGTGGTTTGGACACTGTAGTATATACTGAGGGACAGGCCTATATGCCCTGGCTATATGGCTATAGGCCCAGTCTTTCCTCTGTTTATGTCTGTCACTCTACAGCTATTGCGTAGCATCAGTCAAGCAGAAAAACAACCTGAGCTTGACATCTTCTAAATTAAACTATGAGCTGTGTGTATCTTTTCTTCCATCATTATGTACAGATAAAAAGCAAAAGTTGGCTCAACAATGACAGCGACTAACTTCACTGTTAATAGTTTTTGAAACTTAATTAAGTTTATTTATTAATTTCAAAGTGTTGCTTCTGTGTTGCTATGAGGTTGCTAAAGTATTCCAACCTATTGTTAAAGCATTGCTTAGTGTTTTCCAGGTTGACAGTTAAGGTGTCGTTAGTCTGTTGTTGCTGTATCCCAGGTAGTTGTTAAGGTGTTGCTAGAACATTGCTATGCTATCCCAGGTAGTTACTAAGGTGTTGCAAGGCTGTTGCTGTGCTCACCCAGGTTGTTGCTAAGGTTTCCAGCATACTAGTATTTTAAGCCAATATAAAAAAAAGGTTACATGTTAAATGTTATAAAAATTCAATCAGTGGCCTGCACCGATTTTCAAACTTTATTCATACAACATCCCCCTTTCCTCATTATTAGCAATAGATTATTATTATCAATCACTGTCTGGTATGGCAGCTGCACGGCCTGTGACCGCAAGGCCCTAAAAGGAGTGGTGAGGACAGCAGAATACATCGTAGGCAACAAACTACCAGCCTTACAGGACATCTACCAGTCCCGCTGCCTGAGGAACACACTACCAGCCTTACAGGACATCTACCAGTCCCGATGCCTGAGGAACAAACTACCAGCCTTACAGAACATCTACCAGTCCCGCTGCCTGAGGAACAAACTACCAGCCTTACAGGACATCTACCAGTCCCGCTGCCTGAGGAACACACTACCAGCCTTACACGACATCTACCAGTACCGCTGCCTGAGGAACAAACTACCAGCCTTACAGGACATCAACCAGTCCCGCTGCCTGAGGAACAAACTACCAGCCTTACACGACATCTACCAGTACCGCTGCCTGAGGAACAAACTACCAGCCTTACAGAACATCTGCCAGTCCCGCTGCCTGAGGAACAAACTACCAGCCTTACAGGACATCTACCAGTCCCGCTGCCTGAGGAACAAACTACCAGCCTTACAGAACATCTGCCAGTCCCGCTGCCTGAGGAACAAACTACCAGCCTTACAGGACATCTATCAGTCCCGCTGCCTGAGGAACAAACTACCAGCCTTACAGGAGATCCACCAGTCCCGCTGCCTGAGGAACAAACTACCAGCCTTACAGAACATCTACCAGTCCCGCTGCCTGAGGAACAAACTACCAGCCTTACAGGACATCTACCAGTCCCGCTGCCTGAGGAACACACTACCAGCCTTACACGACATCTACCAGTACCGCTGCCTGAGGAACAAACTACCAGCCTTACAGGACATCAACCAGTCCCGCTGCCTGAGGAACAAACTACCAGCCTTACACGACATCTACCAGTACCGCTGCCTGAGGAACAAACTACCAGCCTTACAGAACATCTGCCAGTCCCGCTGCCTGAGGAACAAACTACCAGCCTTACAGGACATCTACCAGTCCCGCTGCCTGAGGAACAAACTACCAGCCTTACAGAACATCTGCCAGTCCCGCTGCCTGAGGAACAAACTACCAGCCTTACAGGACATCTATCAGTCCCGCTGCCTGAGGAACAAACTACCAGCCTTACAGGAGATCCACCAGTCCCGCTGCCTGAGGAACAAACTACCAGCCTTACAGGACATCTACCAGTCCCACTGCCTGAGGAGCAAACTACCAGCCTTACAGAACAAATCCAGAAGATCAGGTTAGACAGCGGTCACCCAACACACGGCCTGTTCACTATACTGCCATCAGGCAGGAGATTCCGCAGCTTCCAGGCCAGAACAACACACCTACAGAACAGCTTCTACCCACAGGCTGTCAGGCTTCTGAACAAACTGTGAGGCTGAGAGACCCCAATACCGTTCACTCGACCCCTGCTATATTACATTACGTTACACTTTTATAATATTTATTCTGATATCACTGCTATGGACAATATCACTAAATCACTTTAAATAGATATATCTTCTTAGATAACCTACATATGTCCTCCTGTATCTTTATAAATATATATATCTTGTGTATGTTTTGTAAAATCCTTTATATATTTTAGTTATTACTATATGTATATATTCTAGCTTATTTTTACTTCATTACTGTCTGTTTACTGTATGTTTGCACTGTTTTTTTGCTGCCCTGCTGTAGAGTTGTATCTGAGTCTCACCCCAAGCTTTTCAATGCATGTTATGTCCTGACATGATGACAAATAAACTTGAAACTTGAAACTAGACAAAGCTGTCGATCCCCTGTACCTCATCCCCAAAACATCTCATTCATCAGGCTAACGTTGAGCTTACAAGCAGGCATTGAGGTTGTGGTTGGTTAAGTGAAGTGGCTTACACTGCTGCCCACCATGCTGTAGACTGGGGTTCGATTCCCCACCTGGGTTACTCCCTTACACTACACCAATATAGGTCCTCCACCTACCTGTGTACCTGTGTGTAAATGCCATGGCTGATCCACTATAATCAGACTAAGGCAAAAATCATGTAGGCTCTTAAGCAAACTCCTTCTTCAAGTCCTAGTGGTCCTATATGATGACCACTGGTATCAAATTAGGTAACAAGACACTAAAACTTGGTGGACACTCAGGACCAGAGGTAACAATCCCACCCTACAGAACAGGGAGAAGATTTAAACTGGTCTTCATCAAGCATTTTAGTAATTTCTTTCTCTCTCTCTCTCTCTCTCTCTCTCTCTCTCTCTCTCTCTCTCTCTCTCTCTCTCTCCCTCTCTCTCTCTCTCTCTCTCCCTCTCTCTCTCTCTCTCCCTCTCTCTCCCTCTCTCTCTCTGTCAGTAGTCACATTAGCGACGCTTTTATCACTCTCAGTTAAATCCAATCCACGCTCATCTTCAGATTGCTGTTTTTGGATTTGTATGAGCAGCTTATTCAAATTTCAAACAGCGGGCTGAAAATAAAGCTTGGCATGAGAACCAGGATGGGAGCGGATGAGGCCTGTCTCCTCTCGCAGAGATTTGGACCATACATTTTCATGTGTTTTTTCCTCCTATAGCTGCTGGCAAAAGGAGGAGTTGAGTTCCAGAGCACCCAACCTTTAGACCAGCGGCTGAGGCTAGGAGCCAAAGACGCTTCAAGGTCAAGGATGGTGTGCCAAGGTTTCTTAAAAGGTTTTGCTACGACTGCAAGTCTAAAAGCATTTTTGATTTGGGTGGGGGGGAGGATGGGGGTTGGGGGTGGGGGGTGGTTAGCATAGCTACGGTTTAGAGGAAATGTTAAATGTAGTGTGAGCTATTTTTCTTTCTGGAAATCCTCTAACGTGGCTCCTTCCACGTGGCAATTTTTGGAGTGAGATTACAAATCCGATTACGCTAATCACGTTAGCACATCGGCGCGTGGAGATGGTTTTGTGCTCTGAATGCTGTAAAACACATTCCCTCATTTCTCTTAATCTGCTTAATTACTCTCCAGACGTTGAGGAGGGAACTCATCACTAAAGAGATCACTGGAAAACTGGAGCGTGATCAACAGGTCCAGAATGGAAACACTCTGAAAGTGCCAAGCTTTGCATATCACTTCTCTGATAGTAGAGAGTAAACGTAAGGAGTAAATGAGAATGGTGGTCTATGAAGAAAAACTGTGGTTTGCTGTTCTGAGAATGGTGGTCTATGAATGAAAAAAGGTGGTCCATAGTGAAGCAAAATAAGGGGCTGTACTAATGTAGGTCTGTGGTGAATAAATGTGAATGGTGGTCTATGAAGTGAAAATATGGTCTGTGGTGAATAAATGTGAATGGTGGTCTATGAAGTAAAAATATGGTCTGTGGTGAATAAATGTGAATGGTGTTCTATAAATAAAAATATGATCTGTAGTGAAAAAATGTCCATGGTGGTCTATGAAGAGAAACTGTGGTTTGCAGTTCTGAGAATGATGGTCTATGAAGGAAAAAAGGTGGTCCATAGTGAAGCAAAATGGGGGGCTGTATTAATGAGAATGATGGTCTATGAAGTAAAATATAGTGTGTAGTGAATAAATGTGAATGGTGGTCTATAAAGTAAAATGTGGTCTGTAGTGAATAAATATGAATGGTGTTCTATGAAGTAAAATATGGTCTGTAGCAAATAAATGTAAATGGTGGTCTATAAATAAAAATATGATCTGTAGTGAAAAAATGTGAATGGTGGTCTATCAAGTAAAAATGTGTTCTGTGGTGAATAAATGTGAATGGTGGTCTATGAAGTAAAAATAAGGTCTGTAGTGAATAAATGTGAATGATGGTTTATAAATAAAAATATGATCTGTAGTGAATAAATGTGAATGGTGGTCTATGAAGTAAAAATCTGGTCTGTGGTGAATAAATGTGAATGGTAGTCTATGAAGTAAAAATATGGTCTGTAACGAATACATGTGAATGGTGGTCTATGAAGTAAAAAGCTGATCTCTGGTTAATGTGGTGATATTTAAAGTAAAATATGGGCTGTAGTGAATACATGTGAATGGTGGTCTATGAAGCAAAAATAAGGCATCTTTTAATGAAAATTGTGGTCTATGAAGTAAAAAGCTGGTCTCTGATTAATGTGGTGGTATTTAAAGTAAAACATGGACTGTAGTGAATACATGTGAATGGTGGTCTATGAAGTAAAGCACAAATTGTAGTGAACAAATATGAATGGTGGTTTATGAAGTAAAAATATGGTCTGTGGTGAATAAATGTGATTGGTGGTCTATGAAGTTAAATATAGTGTGTAGTGAATTAATGTTAATGTGGTCTATGAAGCAAAAATAAGGCATCTTTTAATGAGAATGGTGGTCTATGAAGTAAAAAATAAGGCATCTCTTAATGAGAATGGTGGTCTATGAAGTTAAAAGCTGGTCTCTGATTAATGTGGTGGTATTTAAAGTAAAATATGGTCTGTATGTGTGAATGGTGACCTATAAATGAAACTCTGCTGCTGTGTTGAATAATTGAAAAGCTGGTCTATGTAGTAAAAGTTAGTCTGTAGTGAAGAAAGTAAGTGCAACAAAATCGTGTGCAGTAGTTTAACAGCAACTTCATCAGATTTTGCCTTGAGCTTCAGGCAAATAACAACATGGGATGTTTGTGCTCCTCACATCGTCAGCCCGCTTCTGTCTTCTTGTGGAAGAAACTTTAGTTTACAAACAACATCCAAAGCTTGATCCGCCAAATTTGGTGCGCGGTTTAAAGCTTCAAACTTATGAGCGCTCTCCTGTTTGGATCCATATATTCATCCACCCTCCCACCTCCCCTCCTCCGCCCTACCACCCAACCCTTCATTCCCTTTAAAGCACCTACCACGGAACTTGTGCATAGCTTAAGGCTATACTGACTTAGACATAAGCTCCATTGTCAGTACGCCTCCTCCGCTCTTTGTTTTTTCATTCTTATTTACCAGCTTTTGTCAAGAAATCTCACCGTCTGATCTGAAATACTGATTCAACATCAATTTCTGCAAATCTCTTCGTGCCTGTTTGCTGCTCTCCCAAAATAGACGTCAGTGATGTTTAAAAGGCTTACTGGCAGATCGCTCCAATGTCTCTACGATAGACCAGTAGGATAGAAACCATGACGCCGTCATCCGCTATTAATAAAACCAAAAGAGATTCAGCATATTTTTAGATCCTAACTCATCTGTGAATGGTGTCATATTTTTTTTTTGTTTTGTTTGTTTGTTTGTTTGGGCAGACTGTACAGTTCATTCTGGGAGATATAGTAATGGTTAGTCATCTGAGGGCTGACGTTAACATGAGGGAACTTTATATATTTGCTCTGATGAATAAACAAGAGTCAGCGCGGCGGTTAGTCGGCACAGATGGCTTCGTTCCCACCTGCCGCACATTTCTGAAATAAGCGACTGGAGGGACGTTCTGAGAGACTGTATGTTTATGAGGTTCGCCTACAGTAAACCAAAGCTCACTGGCCATAGTATCAGGTACAGCTTCCTTATACAGTGGTTCCAAAAAGTATTTGGACATTAGTGCCATACTTAAAAATGCAAGTTTTTGTGTTAAGAAGCAAATTGACTAAATAAGTGTCCTTTATTTTAGACGATACATTCCAAGATCATCATTGGCTGCTTGGCAAATGGCAGGCGTGGATTTGAGTCACATGAACTGACTCAACTGTGACTTTGACTTGACAACATCACTAAGGACTTGCGACTTGACTTAGACTTTACCTTTCCTTACGTGGACTTGGAATCGGACCTGAGCTGCGCCACCATGGCTGGATTACTGACCGGGCCAGTGGGGCCAGTGCCCAAGGGCCCTTAAGGTCAGGGGGCCCCGGGGGGGCCCTGCGGCAAAACATTTTGCGATGCCTATCAACATTTATGATAAAAAATATTTTTATTTCCGGGGTCCTCCATTTTAAGAATCCTCTGACTTATAGGGACTTTGACCCCAGGGCCTCTTGGGGGCCTTAGCCATGCTTTTGGGGGCCCTAGCCATGCTTTTGGGCCCCTTATGATAAAGGACATGGCGTTGTGGCACTGCTTTGACTTCAACTTCCGGCTATTAGGGGTCCTAGGAAAGAGGGGGTCATAATTTTAGAGGGCCCTGGTTATGAGAGCCCCTACCAGGGGGCCCTATATAAGAGCAGGGCATACCATTAGAGGACCCCTTGATCACAAGGGGTGCGGGTTGGGGGGTTATACCTGGCCCATACTATTCTTAATCTGTCCTTGGTCAGGCCTAAGAGACCCCTGCATTCCTGCACGTACACACCACAGGTTTATCAACATATGGGTTAGTCCTGTTTTGCTTTATCCTGCTAGTTGGGGTCACGGGGGGCGCTGGAGCCAATCCCAACTTTATCGTGCGAAGGTGGGACAGGTCTCGAGACCATTGCATGGCCACTAACACCTACGGGCAATTTAGAGTGACCAATAGGTTTATACTATATAACAGTAAATACTAAATATATATATTTTAAACATCTAATATACACTACTGTGCAACATGCACTCTGAGGCACCTAAGCTGATGGTTCAAAAGCCTTTATCTGACTAATATGTGTATTATCACCAGTAAGAACAGCAGATCTGATTAGAACGGATGTAAATAATCATACAGACAATACAAAGTAACATAAATATCTTATTGTGAGAGAAGTAGATCATATCTTGAGCTCCAGTTTGAAGAACAGAGTGTAGTTCCAGATTTCTCCTGGACGCCCCAGACATTGTATGAATGTATTCAGTTCCTTCAGCAGTAATCTAGATTTAGCTTAATGAAGTACTGAGCAGTTAAAGCAGCTATTAGATGAGAACTGTAAATAATATTGGGTTGTTTATAGAAGGAGAAGCTTGGAAAGGGTTAAATAAACACATTGACGTATGTGAAAGCATTACTTACTCTATTAATACTGTTTAAATATTAAAAAGATGTTTCGCTGAGCAAATAAAAACTTCTAATGCACCCAAACTTATATACACAGTGCTGTATATAATCTCACAAGTAAATGTCATACAGTGTTCAGTGTCACCCCAAATTAGGTATGAATGCAGGGGCTACGGTGTATAACTGTACTCCTACAAAGTGCATCAGCATGGTAGGCGTTTCTGATAAAGTGGCCAGTGAGAGTATCGTTCAGTACACTGTAGAGATTATCCTACAGTCAGTTGGACTGCCGCAGATGACATCAATCCCAGACGCGCAGTGATGCATTAGATGACTCAATAGTTTGTGTCTTTGCAGCGTAAAGAGCGCGTTCACCCAGCTCCTCCAACGTTCTGACATTTTCAGTCTCTTGTTTGTGCAGCTACTTTTCTTTTCCACAGAGAAAAACTTTTCTCTGTTTTCTGTGTTTTTTTATTTGATGTCAAGTTGACCCTTCAGCACTCGCCGTGTGTGTGTGTGTAGCTGTTGTGTTTGTTTATGAGTGAGCGGTGGAATCCTGCATCAATTCAGTGGAGATTTTAAAGAGGATTTAGTGCAACTCTGATAACACACTGTGGGTGTTATACACAAACATCCATACACACACACCCTTACACACACACATACACACTCACACACACACACAGAGCGAACAGCCATAATATTAAAATCACTTTGTAGTTCTACAATTACAGACAGTAGTCCATCTGATTCTCTGTATACTTTCTACTCTATGTTTATATTGCACTGTCTTTATATTGCCCTGTCCTTTAATGGTCAGGACAGTGCTGCTGTGTGTCCACTCACTGTCCACTCTATTAGACACTCCTACCTTGCTGGTCCACCCTGTAGATGTAAGTCAGAGACGATAGCTCATCAGGACGCTGCCCACAGGACCCTGTTGGCTGGATGTTGCTGGTTGGTGGACGATTCTCAGTCCAGCAGAGAAACTGAGTAGTTTGAACACTTTAGGAGCACTGCGGTGTCTGATCCACGTATACCAGCACAACACACCACCACCATGTTAGTGTCACTGCAGTGCTGAGAATGATCTATCTCTCCTGCTCTGTGGTGGTCCTGTGGGGGTCCTGACCACTGAAGAATAGGGTAATAAAGTACACAGAGAAACAGATGAACTACAGTCTGTTAGTGTAGAACTACAAAGAGCTCCTATATGGTCAGTGGAGCTGATAAAACAGATAATGGCTTAATTAATGAAGTGGACAGTATGTGTACATACCAACGGCCATATATACTGCTGCTATCAGAACTATTTGTCATTGTTCACACTTCATACTTTGAGAATTTGTTTTTTCTCTTTGTGGTGTGACCAAAAGAATTCGCCCAACATCACCTGGTAAACGTCTGATCACACTGACTTACATTTAAAATACTGTGTCTTGTTCTTCCACTGTAATGATACAATTTTGGAAATACAAAGTTGTTTGTTCCAACATACATACAGAGAGAAAATAAAAAATAGAAAATATATAGAGAAAAACAGAGACAGAGAGGAAAGAGTGAATAGAGATAGAGAGAGTGGATAGACAGAGTGACAGAAAAGGGAGAGAGGCAAAGAGAAAGAGAGAGAAAGAAGAGAAAGAAAGAAAGAGAGACAGGATAAAGAGAATGTTGAAAGAGAGAAAGAGGATAAAGAGAAAAGAAAGAAAGAGAGAGAGAGAGAGAACAGAGAAAGGGACAAAGAGGGATAAATAGAGAGTAGTGGAAAAACAGAGACAGAGAGAGTGAAGAGGCCAAGTGACAGAAAGGAGAGGGTGTGGAGTAGTCAGAGAGAGAGAGGGGCAAAGAGAGAAAACAGAGAGAGAAAGGAGAAAAAGAAAGAGAGACAGGATAAAGAGAGTGTTGAAAAAGAGAAAGGGGTAAAGAGAAAGAAAAGAAAAATAAGAACAGAGAAAGGGAGAAAGAGGGATAAATAGAGAGTAAAGGAAAAAAACAGAGACACAAGAAGAGTGATAGAGTGAATAGAGATAGAGAGAGAATAGACAGAATGACAGAAAAGAGAGAGAGGGGCAAAGAGAGAGACAGGAGAAAGAGAAAAAATAAGAAAGGTAGAACAGAGAAAGGGAGGAAGAGTACACAAAAAAACAGAGACAGAGTGAATAGAAAGAGACAGTAAATAGACAGAGTGAAAGAAAGGAGAGACAGCAGAGTAGAGAGAGAGGGGGAGCAAAGAGAGAGAGAGACAGAGAGAGACAAAGAAAAAGAGACAGGATAAAGAGAGTGTTGAAAGAGAAAGGGGGAAAGGATAAAGAGAAAAATAGAGAGTAGAGGAAAAAACAGAGAGAGAAAGAGTGAAAGAGTGAATAGAGATAGAGAAATAGGAGAAAAAGAAAAAATAAGAAAGGGAGAACAGAGAAAGGGAGAAAGAGGGATAAATAGAGAGTAGAGAAAAAACAGAGACAGAGAAAGAATAGAGATAAAGAGAGTGAATAGACAGAGTGAAAGAAAGGAGAGAGAGCAAAGTAGAGAGAGAGGGGGGCAAAGAGAGAGAGAAGGGAGAGAAATAAAGCGAGACAGGATAGAGTGTTGAAAGAGAGAGAGGATAAAGAGAAAAGAAAAAAAGGAGAGTGAGAGAGAGAAAAGAGCGAGAGAGGATAGAGAGAGAAAAGAGCGAGAGAGGATAGAGAGAGAAAAGAGCGAGAGAGGGTAATGAAAAAGTAGACAGAGGTGGTAGAAAGAGAGAGAGAGAGAGAGAAGTAAAGTTGAACTGTAGTGTAACTGGTGTTCCTCTGTTCTCTGTGGGAAGATGGTTTGGTTTCTAGGGGAGAGAGAGGGGAGAGAGAAGGGGAGAGAGAGGGAGAGAGAGGGGAGAGAGAGGGGGAGAGAGGGGGAAAGAGAGAGGGAGAGTGAGGGGGAGAGGGAGGGAGAGAGAGAGAGGGAGAGAGAGGGT
>CM038726.1:29905833-30098333 GCA_021613375.1 Megaleporinus macrocephalus | reverse complement strand
ACAGGAAGCTGATCAACAGTACCAGAATATAAAGGCAGCATTATTTAAGGTGGAATGGGAAAATCTAAACAGGAAGCTGATCACCAGTACTAGAATATAAAGGCAGCATTATTTAAGGTGGAATGATAAAATCTAAACAGGAAGCTGATCAACAGTACCAGAATATAAAGGCAGCATTATTTAAGGTGGAATGGTAAAATCTGAACAAGAAGCTGATCAACAGTACCAGAATATAAAGGCAGCATTATTTAAGGTGGAATGGTAAAATCTGAACAAGAAGCTGATCAACAGTACCAGAATATAAAGGCAGCATTATTTAAGGTGGAATGGGAAAATCTAAACAGGAAGCTGATCACCAGTACCAGAATATAAAGGCAGCATTATTTAAGGTGGAATGGGCAAAGCCTGAAGAACAAGAAGCTGATGACCAATTCTAGATTGTAATTACAGCACCATTTAAGGTGGAATGGGACAATCTAAAGAAAAAGAAGCTGATTACCAGTTCTAGAATGTAATTACAGCCCCATTTAAGGTGGAATGGGACAATCTAAAGAACAAGAAGCTGATTACCAGTTCTAGATTGTAATTACAGCACCATTTAAGGTGGAATGGGAAAATCTAAAGAACAAGAAGCTGATTACCAGTTCTAGAATGTAATTACAGCCCCATTTAAGGTGGAATGGGACAATCTGAACAAGAAGCTGAATGTCAGTACCAGAATTTAACCACAGCATTATTTAAGGTGGAACAGGACATTTTTAACAAGAGGCTGATTGTCAATGCCAAAATGTAAATGCAGCATTATTTAAGGTGGAATGGGAAAATCTGAAGAACAAGAAGCTAATTACCAGTTCTAGAATGTAACCACAACACCATTTAAGGTGGAATGGGACATTTTGAACAGGAAGCTGATCACCAGTACCAGAATATAAAGGCAGCATTATTTAAGGTGGAATGGGCAAAGCCTGAAAAACAAGAAGCTGATGACCAATTCTAGAATGTAATTACAGCATCATTTAAGGTGGAATGGGACAATCTAAAGAACAAGAAGATGGTTACTAGTTCTAGAATGTAATTACAGCCCCATTTAAGGTGGAATGGGACAATCTAAAGAACAAGAAGCTGATTACCAGTTCTAGAATGTAACCACAACACCATTTAAGGTGGAATGGGACATTTTGAACAAGAAGCTGATTGTCAGTGCCAGAATATAAAAGCAGCATTATTTAAGGTGGAACAGAAAAATCTGAACAAGAAGCTGGTGAAAGTTCTTATAAGAACATGAATACTAAAATAAATAGTATATTTTAATAGTCTAAATCAGCTTACTGGGAGGAAGTAGTATTAAAACATCTCTTTACATTAATAAAGAATGTTCTTGTTATTTCCTGTAAAGTTATTTTTATTTTCTAGAAGATCCTTTTAATTTTTCTAAAAAAATCTGCAGACACGTCTTCAAAGTTCAGTCTCAGAAGTTGGTTTAGCATTTTCTGCTTCTTACCCTCCAAATAACATATTAGTTGATATTGAGTTCTGAGAACACCAGCAGCTTCTTTGTTTGATGTGTCAGTATCTCCATTTCTCAGTGAGGAGCTTCTTGAACAGCTACACATCCTTTCAGACCCCTCATAGCACGGAGTTGTCTTCTCACTGTGGAAGGATGGACAGAAACACCAGCAGATGTTTTCAGGAGTGGGGATTGATGTTCCTCTACTGCTTATATGATGGTGATGTTGGTCATCTACCGGGTCTAAGTCCCATTTTCTGTATATCTCCATGCAAACTTTTGATGGAGCTAATCTGAATCTTTAGGCATACTTTCACCCTTTCCACGACATGCTATGAATAAAATAACACCATAAATAATAAAGCCTGCTAGCCCGTGGGGCTTGATTGTTATACATATGAGCCTATACTGTTGTGTTTCACTCGCCCAGAGCACACCATCATTATTCTACTGCGGCGCAAACCTTCACTGCTTTCTGCTTCAGACCAAGCAAGCCACACAGCACCTGAGCTATTACCTGATTATTTATTAATACCAGGTTGTTTATTCATATTTAAACATATTCCACTCGCTCTAAATGTTTTAACATGTGTATGTGAGACTGACCTAAATGAGAGCGGTCATAACTACATATTCATAGACATACTTAGCTCGACATGCTTTTTATAGAGGTGCATGGATTTAGCTTTTTTTTTTTTTCTTGTTGTTATTGTTGCCTACATGTTTTTCATCCAAGAAGAAATAAATAAATCTGTCATTTTATGAATAATTCAAAGCCTCCGCCAAGTTTCTGACTGAAGTATTTCATCCTGGTCAATGAGGACTGACATAATTCACAGCGCAACAAAGCGCGGACTGCATACACAAGCAGCGCACCTGCCTACACATGAGCCGGGGCTCCTAAGAACTGCGAGAGTATGGACTGAACCTGCAGGTACTGCTGCTTTCTTCTCTGTCTGTGATGAATTGCACCTGCAGCATTCCAGCTCCGAGCTGCCATGTCCGCTTACACACATGCCGTGTATGACGTGATCGGACTGGCAGGAGAAATGACCTCCAACGCCAGATTTGAGGGATTCTGCTACGACGTTTGCAGATTAGGAGGGGTTGTAAGGGGGCGTCTGGGCTGTGTTCTGCTGAAGGAACTCGTTTATAGCTGTTTCCTGGGACCTTATCGAAGAGTCCTGGCTTAAAAGAGTTGAGCAAGTAATCATCTCTGATGCGTTAACTTTAAACTTCAGGGTTCCTCTGAGGTTCTTGGATTGGATGTTCTGGGAAAAGTTTCTGGATGGTCTTTAAACCTGAAAGCGCTTCTTATTTACAAATGCTTCACTTGAAAAGTTCCGAAGGGTCCCAAAATGATTCTTGCATGGCAGTGGTCTATGCAGCGGTAAATGCAGCACTATTTAAGGTGGAATGGGACAATCTGAAAAAGAAGCTAATTGTCAGTACTAGAATGCAAATTCAGCATTATTTAAGGTGGAATGGAAAAATCTGAACAAGAAGTTAATTGTCAGTACCAGAATGTAACCACAGCATTATTTAAGGTGGAATAGGACCATATAAAAAAGCTAATTGTTAGTACCAGAATGTAACCACAGCATTATTTAAGGTGGAATGGAGAGATCTGAATAAGAAACTATTTGTCAGGGCCAGAATGTAACCACAGCATTATTTAAGGTGGAATGGAAAGATCTGAACAAGAAACTATTTGTCATGGCCAGAATGTAACCACAGCATTATTTAAGGTGGAATGGAGAAATCTGAATAAGAAACTATTTGTCAGGGCCAGAATGTAACCACAGCATTATTTAAGGTGGAATGGAGAAATCTGAATAAGAAACTATTTGTCAGGGCCAGAATGTAACCGCAGCATTATTTAAGGTGGAATGGAGAAATCTGAATAAGAAACTATTTGTCAGGGCCAGAATGTAACCACAGCATTATTTAAGGTGGAATGGAGAAATCTGAACAAGAAGCTAATTGTCAGTACCAGAATGTAACTGCAGCATTATTTAAGGTGGAATAGGACCATATAAAAAAGCTAATTGTCAGTACCAGAATGTAAACACAACATTATTTAAGGTGGAATGTAGAAATCTGAATAAGAAACTATTTGTCAGTGCCAGAATGTAACCACAGCATTATTTAAGGTGGAATGGAGAAATCTGAACAAGAAGCTATTTTCCAGCAAAGCCTGATTCTAACCACAAATTTTCAAACCTGCTCCATCTAATTAAACCCTTCCCAAGTCTCTGATTGGCTGGATCATATATATATATATATATATATATATATATATATATATATATATATATATATATATATATATATATATATATATATAGGTCTTAACTAAGGGGTGGGCCAGCTTATCAGATAGGTTGGAACTGAATTCTGTAGGAAGGTAGGTCTCCAGGAGGAGGACTGGAGATTGTTCTATGGCATCAATTCAATTAAAACATTTGTCGTCCTTTATGTTCTCACATATTGTCAAAACCAGGATCTGCTCTTTTAATATACTGCTTTGACACTGTGGAACATGCTACAGTCACAGAGTACCTGGAGTGTTGGTATCAAGGGTGCAGTACTCACTGGGTTAAGTCATTTCTCAGATACAGAATTTTCTCTGACAACGCATAGGCGGTTATTTTCACCACCGCCTCCGGGGTTCCTCAGGGCTCAGTTCTGAGGCCAATATTTTTTTTCTAAATAAAGTACAGACTAGCCAACATGATGTCTTGTGGTTGTGCATGTGGTCCTTGGGGAAAGCGTTCAATGGTGGAAAAGCTTTATGTTATGTATATTTGCATTGGTCAATGCAAAGTAAACTAAATTAAACATCTGTCACTTAACTGATGTTAATATTGTGATTTCTCGGTATCGGCATGGCATTTACTTGAAAATGTCATCTAACAAAGCCAAACATTCTTTTTTTGGGGGGTCACATACAAGTGTCACTCTTTTCCAGATCTGTCTCTGCCTTTGTTTACACTCTTGTCTTTTCCATGTGCTTCTGTTGGTTTTGGTTTCCTAACGCCTACGTGTCTCTTCCCGTCTTGTCACATCCTTCACCTGCTCCTAGTTTCTGTCTCAGGTGTTTTTATCTCTCAGTAACTACCTACTCCGCTCTGTTGGCTCCCTGTCTTTGTCTGGCCTTGTGTAAATTGTGAAATTGTGAATATATGTTGTGTTTCCTGCTTTGTTTTTGGAACAAATAGAATATTGTTTTGTGGAATCGTTCTTTGTTTCTTGTGGACTGATTATTTTGCGGACTGTCCTGTACCTCCTGTTCTCACCTGCACCTTAAACCTGGGGTGTGTCCAAAATCACCCACTCCTATACTACTCAGTAGGCAAGCATGGCTAATAAGTCCAAATACTCAGTGTTTATCGAGCAGTACATGAGCGTTACCCTGATAACCTCCTGAACTGGAAGACATTTTCAAGTATGCGAGCGCAGCACACTGTGCTATCCCATGATTCAGGTGGAACTGTGAATAAATTCAAAGTGGAGGAAAAACAACCGGTAGAAAGCGGTACGTCGGCTGTGTGTACGTAGCTACTGCTGGTGAACTACTGCTAGAGACACTGTTGCCAACTCCTCAGTGAGGAGAATAGCTGTTGGATGTCCTGAAAGTGGCTAGAAGTAAATGACATAATCGCCTGATTTGCATAATGTTCCATTTGCGTGTATTTGAAGGAATAACGACGTGGTAAAGTAAAAAGTCAGTAAAAACACTCTAAATATGTTATAACTACAAATGAACTCTGAATAAATGAACTTCAGTGGATTCTTTTTTTATTGTATTTGAAATAGGCCGTGTCACACTGAAGAATTTCCCCATGGGATCAATAAAGTATCTATCAATCTAAGACATGTTTATATTTACATCCTACTCTGTAGATAGGGGGCAGGGTCAGCGGCAGCTTTGGGCATGCGCAGTGAGTGTAGTGGATCGTGGAGTGGTGTGGGTCTGCTCTCACGGCTGCTCCCCCGCTGCTTGTTGAGGACAGTAATGTGTGTGTTCACCTCCAAAAGTCTCCAGTAACACCAGAAACAGTCACTAAAATTTGTTGCTAGTTGCTTAAAAAAAAAGGTGCTAGAGGGTCTGAATAGTCACTAAATATATACGTTGGCAACACTGGCTACAGAAGTTAGAGCTACTTATGTTTCTTCTGAGGAAGAAAACTATAAGGTTCCTGCTGATTCATCTTCTCTGAGTTACAGCTCGACACCGTCTGAGTACAGAATCAGACACAAACAGTATCTAACACAAGGTCTGAACGACCAGTGTTTTATTTAATTTTAGTTAACAGTTTTAATTTTTTTATATTCAGTTTATTTATTTATTTATTTTTATTTCCTTTTACCATTCATATTTTATTACTAATTGTTATTATTATTATTATTATTATTATTATTATTATTTTATTATTTCTTTTACTATTTTATGTTTTACTACTATATTTATTTTAACTTTTATTGACTTATTTTTATGTTTGTCATTCCTGATTTTAGTTTCTTATTCATTTTTTTGTTTTGCTTTTATGATTTATCTTACCTAATATAGTCTCTATTCTTTATGCTTCTTTTACATTTTAAGTACTCATTAAAATTAATTTTTATTTATTTTCAATCCATTTTTGTTTAATAATTGTAAAGCTTGGCGACATTGTAAATGAGGGTCTCCCTCAATGTATTCCTGAGTGAAAAGGAAGCTTGATTGATTAACTGATTAATTAAATGGAGCTTTTAATAAATAGTGGGACGTCTGGTCTGCCGTCTTGCCTCACAGGATGCTAGTAAGATTATGTAGTGTGTCCAAGTATGTGTGGATACTGAACACTCATGTATTAAAACAGCCGACTACTCTACCGCTTGAGCCGAACATACTGGGTCCAATCTAGTACGTACTGACTTAGTAGGTGATTTCAGACGCAGCTCTGGACTCAGTAAACAGACTTTGCACTTGTATCCACCTTTCTTGCCTAACACAATAAAGGAATCATGCTTCACCCTTCAGTCCAATCAATAATAGAATCAATAACAAAAGTTTTTATAATGATGTGGAATGATTTCTGAACGTGCCACAAGAGCCCTGATCACAGCACATCCACCAGTAAAGTCAACATAAAGATTCTTAGTATTAAGCAACACGGTAAGCTCCAGTACCACATGCTCTAACTGCTGTCAGGCTGCTCAGCAGTCTCGGCTGTGGTTTGTTTGTGGTTTGTTTTTGGTCTAATAGATTAGTGCATTGTGAAAACAACACAGTCTGCTTTTGTTTTTGGTTTATTGATGGGAAAAGTCTGACATACTGGCCACACAAGGCTTAAAACCCAGTTAAACCAGTTCTTTTTCAGATCTGGCATCCTCTACATGGAACAAACATTTTGTTTTTTGGTAATGGTAATGACCTTTTAAGCTTAAAGCCTCGAAACCAAATCTGTGTTTGATTTCTGATCAGGTTCAGCTGGTTTCTCTGGGTCCCAGTATACATGTGCAGTGTATGTGTTATGAACATCTTCCCAAAGTCTAATAACTGTCTGCTGTAATGAGCTTATCTCTGTTGTCTCCATGTAAACCAGGTGGTCCTGATGTTGGAAAACACTTCCGTAAGCATTTCCTAACCAATCACATGGCGTACATCTCTCTGGCTCCACCCACACAAACCAGGTTTAGAGTCAGTGAAACTCAGAATCACTAACACTGTTCCTTCATCCCTTCATTCCTTTATCATCACCAACACCGTTCCTTTATCCCTTCATTCCTTTATCATCAGCAACACTGTTCCTTTATCCCTTCATTCCTTTATCATCAGCAACACTGTTCCTTTATCCCTTCATTCCTTTATCATCAGCAACACTGTTCCTTTATCCCTTCATTCCTTTATCACCACCAACACTGTTCCTTTATCCCTTCATTCCTTTATCATCACCAACACTGTTCCTTTATCCCTTCATTCCTTTATTATCACCAACACTGTTCCTTTATCCCTTCATTCCTTTATCATCACCAACACTGTTCATTCATCCCTTCATTCCTTTATCATCACCAACACTGTTCCTTCATCCTTTCATTCCTTTATCATCACCAACACTGTTCATTCATCCCTTCATTCCTTTATCATCACCAACACTGTTCCTTTATCCCTTCATTCCTTTATCATCACCAACACTGTTCCTTTATCCCTTCATTCCTTTATTATCACCAACACTGTTCCTTTATCCCTTCATTCCTTTATCATCACCAACACTGTTCATTCATCCCTTCATTCCTTTATCATCACCAACACTGTTCCTTCATCCTTTCATTCCTTTATCATCACCAACACTGTTCATTCATCCCTTCATTCCTTTATCATCACCAACACTGTTCCTTCATCCTTTCATTCCTTTATCATCTCCAACACTGTTCATTCATCCTTTCATTCCTTTATCATCAGCAACACTGTTCCTTCATCCCTTCATTCCTTTATCATCAGCAACACTGTTCATTCATCCCTTCATTCCTTTATCATCACCAACACTGTTCATTCATCCCTTCATTCCTTTATCATCACCAACACTGTTCCTTCATCCTTTCATTCCTTTATCATCAGCAACACTGTTCCTTCATCCCTTCATTCCTTTATCATCAGCAACACTGTTCATTCATCCCTTCATTCCTTTATCATCACCAACACTGTTCCTTCATCCTTTCATTCCTTTATCATCAGCAACACTGTTCCTTCCTCCCTTCATTCCTTTATCATCACCAACACTGTTCCTTCATCCCTTCATTTCTTTATTATCACCAACACTGTTCCTTCATCCTTTCATTCCTTTGTCATCACCAACACTGTTCCTTCATCCTTTCATTCCTTTGTCATCACCAACACTGTTCCTTCATCCTTTCATTCCTTTATCATCAGCAACACTGTTCCTTCCTCCCTTCATTCCTTTATCATCACCAACACTCTTCCTTCATCCCTTCATTCCTTCATCACCACCAACACTGTTCCTTCATCCCTTCATTCCTTTATCATCACCAACACTGTTCCTTCATCCCTTCATTCCTTTATCACCACCAACACTGTTCCTTCATCTCTTCATTCCTTTATCATCACCAACACTGTTCCTTCATCCCTTCATTCCTTTATCATCACCAACACTGTTCATTCATCCCTTCATTCCTTTATCATCACCAACACTGTTCCTTCATCCTTTCATTCCTTTATCATCAGCAACACTGTTCCTTCATCCCTTCATTCCTTTATCATCAGCAACACTGTTCATTCATCCCTTCATTCCTTTATCATCACCAACACTGTTCCTTCATCCTTTCATTCCTTTATCATCAGCAACACTGTTCCTTCCTCCCTTCATTCCTTTATCATCACCAACACTGTTCCTTCATCCCTTCATTTCTTTATTATCACCAACACTGTTCCTTCATCCTTTCATTCCTTTGTCATCACCAACACTGTTCCTTCATCCTTTCATTCCTTTGTCATCACCAACACTGTTCCTTCATCCATTCATTCCTTTATCATCTCCAACACTGTTCTTTCATCCCTTCATTCCTTTATCATCACCAACATTGTTACTTCATTCCTTTATCATCACCAACATTGTTACTTCATTCCTTTATCATCACCAACATTGTTACTTCATTCCTTTATCATCACCAACACTGTTCCTTCATCTCTTCATTCCTTTATCATCACCAACACTGTTCCTTCATCCCTTCTTTCCTTTATAATCACCAACACTGTTACTTCATCCCTTCATTCCTTCATCATCACCAACACTGTTCCTTCATCCCTTCATTCCTTTACCACCAACACTGTTCCTTCATCCCTTCTTTCCTTTATCATCACCAACGCTGTTCCTTCATCCCTTCATTCCTTTATCATCACCAACACTGTTCCTTCATCCTTTCATTCCTTTATCATCACCAACACTGTTCCTTCATCCCTTCATTCCTTTACCACCAACACTGTTCCTTCACCCCTTTTTTCCTTTATCATCACCAACACTGTTCCTTCATCCCTTCATTCCTTCATCACCACCAACACTGTTCCTTCATCCCTTCATTCCTTTATCATCACCAACACTGTTCCTTCATCCCTTCATTCCTTTATCACCACCAACACTGTTCCTTCATCTCTTCATTCCTTTATCATCACCAACACTGTTTCTTCATCCTTTCATTCCTTTATCATCACCAACACTGTTCATTCATCCCTTCATTCCTTTACCACCAACACTGTTCCTTCATCCTATCTTTCCTTTATCATCACCAACACTGTTCCTTCATCCCTTCATTCCTTCATCATCACCAACACTGTTCCTTCATCCCTTCATTCCTTTATCATCACCAACACTGTTCCTTCATCCTTTCATTCCTTTATCATCACCAACACTGTTCATTCATCCTTTCATTCCTTTATCATCACCAACACTGTTCCTTTATCCCTTCATTCCTTTATCATCACCAACACTGTTCCTTCATCCCTTCATTCCTTTATCACCACCAACACTGTTCCTTCATCTCTTCATTCCTTTATCATCACCAACACTGTTTCTTCATCCTTTCATTCCTTTATCATCACCAACACTGTTCATTCATCCCTTCATTCCTTTACCACCAACACTGTTCCTTCATCCTATCTTTCCTTTATCATCACCAACACTGTTCCTTCATCCCTTCATTCCTTCATCATCACCAACACTGTTCCTTCATCCCTTCATTCCTTTATCATCACCAACACTGTTCCTTCATCCTTTCATTCCTTTATCATCACCAACACTGTTCATTCATCCTTTCATTCCTTTATCATCACCAACACTGTTCCTTCATCCCTTCATTCCTTCATCATCACCAACACTGTTCCTTCATCCCTTCATTCCTTTACCACCAACACTGTTCCTTCATCCCTTCATTCCTTTATCATCACCAACACTGTTCCTTCATCCCTTCATTCCTTTATCATCACCAACACTGTTGCTTCATCCCTTCTTTCCTTTATCATCCGGAACACTGTTCCTTCATCCCTTCATTCCTTTATCATCACCAACACTGTTCCTTCATCCCTTCATTCCTTTATCATCACCAACACTGTTCCTTCATCCCTTCTTTCCTTTATTATCACATTGCTTTACTGATTCATTTGTTCATTTGTCCATCTGTTTGTGTGTTGGTTTGCTTGTTCATTCGTTCATATGTCTGCTTCAAACGCATGCATCAGTAGAGGACATGCATTTATTTTCACTTAGAATATCAACATTTGCACACCACTGTATTCGAGCATGACAGTCGATGTAGCCCTGCCAAGCATTTAGGTGATGAAGTTTATCGTTTTGATTATCGACGTGCACCAAAGTCCCAGAAGGCAAATCACTGTGTTTGCACTTTAACAGACGTTCAAACCTGAGTCTAACATGCAAAGCAGCCAAAACAAAGACCAGCGTGCACTGTCAGGACTGTTCTCCTCAGAATGAGTGCTGGTGCACAACAGCAAACTTTGTCAGATGCCAGTATTCGGCAGCAGGAAGCAGCGTGCTCACCACAGGTGCTGTATGAAGACTTTTATCAAAAACATGCATATAGAGATGATTCAGGCACTTCAAAGAGGGGCTGTTTTCTCAGTATAATAATACTGACAGCGGAATCAGACACTTTTGATAGACAGCCCATCGTACACGCTCGCACGTACACAGGCCGCCGAAATAAAGCATACTTTTTTGCATATGAGTCACCGTGAAATTACAAAGTCTAATCTGGATTGTCTTCCATTTTAGATCCACACTCTTCACCAGAGCATGTCTGTGTGTGTGTTTGTGTGTGTGTGTGTGCAGCATGACACACACACACATACTGCTACTCGACATTTGCGACGATATGCGCATCATGCTGCTGCCCCCATGGAACAGGAGGGGTGACAAAAAACACTTCTTACATAACCTTTTCCATATGTGTTATACTTGGTACAGCATCCACACCAACTCTGCTGCTGCATATGTGAGACATTAAGTCTTGGCCACAAGTTAGTCCATCTGATCCAAACAAGATCCGAGAGAAGGAAAAAAACTAAAAGCAGCAAAAAAGAGCTTTTTAAAACATCTCGAAGAGAAACGAAGCTTCATTACAGCTTCAAAATGGCGAAAAGTTGCAATGAGGCGCAGCAGATTAGCGATCAGGTCAATTAAACAGAGCTGCTAAAGCGGGCGCTCCAGAATTCAGCGCTTACAGAGCGCAGCCCTTTGTCTCTGTTTTGTTGAAGGGATGGAGTTGCTTGGCTTGTAGTTTGTAAAAGAAACCTTCCAAAGCTGCAGGAACTAGAAACTAATAGACCAGAAAACAGCCCACTTTAACCCTTACATGCATAAATTATTTAAAAATTGTATTAAGATTTTTTTAAAATGCTTTTTTTTGCTCAGATCTGCATAAATAATCTTATGGAAGTTCTTATAACATAAAAATTTGTTTTATTAAAAAGACACCATGCACCATCCATCTAAAGTGTTTCCAAGAATGCTTATATTTTTCATCAAATCTTTCTTACTTTTAAATGTATTATATGGTAAAACTAACAATTTATACAAACAATACTGAATTTTAAGCTTCTTTTTTGTAACTTTTCAAATAAAAATGCAATGCCTTTGTTGCATGATGTCCACATATGTGACAGTTGGTTTCTAAGCCATAAAAACATCTAAAATAAGGAAAAAGAAGTTTAATATATCAAATCAGGTTCAAAAAAGAACCTTTGAGCATATATATCAGAGACATTCTCTGCATTCTTAGTATTGTCAGTCATCCTAGGTTCTGAACCTTAGCACTCAAGACTACAGTAGAATTCAGGAGAATTCAGTGTTACACTGGTACAGCGAGACTTATGATTCTGCCTTCTAGTTGTTTGGAGTGTGAAATGCATTTTATATGCTTTAAATTGAACTATTATTAACTGTCCATAAGTGTGGACACCATGCATAAAAGGGTTAAATCACTGCCTTGTGATGTCACAAATACCTGTTAATTTTATAGGAAGGGGAAAAACTCTTTATAGAAAGGGAAAAAAAACATAGTTTACTCATAATGTAAGTCAATCAACCTTTTTATTTAATTAATTTCGGGCCCACTCAGCATGAAATGTACCCACACTGTGAAAAGCATAATGCAGTTTTTGAATGATGTCAAAAACTGAAAAATAACAAAAATGAAAATTAAGGTTTGCTCCAACAGCAGTGACACATCCACATATTCAGCCTGATACACACTAAGGGGTTTAAAGGAAGTGTAAAATGGGCATGTGCAAATTAATTAAGCGTGTTTTTCTTACATCATCGCCGTCCAAAGAAAAACAAGTCTCTTCAAAACAGTAACTTTACAGGAGAGACCAAAAACCTTCAATGTGAATCAGAGTAAAGAGGTTTTCCTCCAAGCCACTCTGGACCACCTCTATGTTGAAGATATGTGTTGAAGTGTTTAAAAGTTCTTGGCCTTTTTGGTAAAGTTACTACAGTGGTTTCTTACAGTGGCTGTCAAAGTAATCAGGGGTCACAAATATCATCACTGTCCAAAGAAATACATGTAACTTCGAAATTATTTTACTTTTCTATATTATTTGAAAATGACATCTGCTCTTTAAGTTTTATGATGGACCAATAGAAATGCTGCAAAATTACTTAGAATAAAAACTCTGTAAATTAACTCTTTTGTAAAGATACTATTTTATAGATATTTGTTGTTTTGATCTTCAAATATAGATCTCATTGATCCATTCATTGTAAAACTCGAATGACCTAGAAAAGTAAAAATTGGTGAAATAATTGGGATACATGTTTTGGTTTGGACAGTGATGACATATACCCATATAAGACTGGAAAAAAGCTAAACGTGTGATATGGGTCCTTTAATATTTCTTGTCTGAAGACTGCAGAATTCTGTTGTTGAGATTTCTACATGACTAAACAGAGTCAATCTGATTGGTTTAGTGTTAAATGGGTCATTAATAAAGAAACTTCCAGATTCTTTCATTCTTACAGTGTTTGTAAAATTAATCAGGGCTTACAAATATCATCACTGTCCAAAGAACATGAACAAAACATGTATCTTCAAAAAGAAGATCATTTTGCTATATTATTTGAACATGACAGCTGCTCTTTATATCCTTTGAAAGTTTTATGATGGACCAATAGAAATGCTCCAAAATCACTAAGAATGAAACCTCTTTACAATAACTTTCTTTGAAGGTGGAGAAAGTTGTTGGCCTCTTTTGTAAAGTTAGTATTTTGAAGATTTGATGTTTAAATATTGACATTTCTATTCATCTATTCATTGTAAAATGTTCAAACTCAAATCACCTAGAAAAGTCAAAATTGGTAGAATAGTGGACATTAGTTTTTGCTTGGACATGCATGACATGAATCCAGAATCTTTCTTTTTTACAGTGGTTGGAAGTTTCTGTTATTTAAACACGACAACTGTTTTTTAAACCCTGTGAAAGTTTCATGATGGACCAATAGAAATGCTCCAAAATCACTTGGAACCAAATTTGTTTATATTAACTTGCACTGAAAGTGGAGAAAGTTTTTGGCCTCTTTTGTAAATGTACTATTTTGAAGATACACATTTATATTAATCTATTCATCATAAAATCCCCAAACTCGAAAGTCAAAATTGGTAGAATAGTGAAGATATTTGTTTTGGTTTGGACATGAATAACATGAATCCAGATTCTTTCTTTCTTACAGCGGTTGTGAAAGTAATCAGGAGTCACAAATATCATCCCTGTCCAAAGAAAATCATGTTTCTTCATTATTCTACCAATTTTGACTTTTCTGGGTCATTCGGGTTTAAAAATTTTACAATGAATAGATCAATGAGATCTATATTTGAAGATCATCAAAACCCAACAAGTATCTATAAAATAGTATTTTTACAAAAGAGGCCAAAAACGTTTCCCACTTTCAATGTGATTTAATGTAAAGAGGTTTTATACTAAATCTTCAAAAAGATTTTAACACGACAACTGTTTTTTAAACCCTGTGAAAGTTTCATGACGGACAAATAGAAATGCTCCAAAATCACTTGAAACCAAACTTTTTTATATTAATTTACATTGAAAGTGAAGAAAGTCTTTTGTAAAGTTACTATTTTTAAGATACTTATTTTTATTTTACATCAATGATGTTCAAATATTGACATTTCTTTTAATCTATTCATCATAAAATGTTCAAACTCAAAAACATTGGTAGAATAATGGAAAATGCACTCTTTTGTTTGGACAGCGATGGCATAAATCCACATAAAAATCATAAGACTGTAAAAAAAACAAAACGAAACACAAGAAAACGTGTGATACGGGCCCTTTAACATTTCTCCGTCTGAAGACTTCTGAAAACTGTTCCTGCGCTTTTTTCCAACTTCAGATAATCACTGTAGATAATCGCTGTAACCTTCTGTAGCGTCGCAAAAAGAGCAGTAAATGCCACATTGTATCAGTGTGGCTAATTACCCAAAGCTCGGCTGATGGTGAAGGGGCCCCTGGCGGATTCCGGCGCACGGCTTAGCGTCGGCGAGAGTGCTGCCGTGCGCTCCGGCTCAAAGCGCGCTGTCACACAGCTGTTAAACTCCGCTCTCCGCCTCAGCCGCCCTGCCAGCCATGAAATGAATGCAAATAGAGTTTGAGACACCTAAACGGCAGGGGAAGATGAGGACAGGGGGCTCTAATAGCTGTTGGAGTTGGGCTGGGGGAGCAACAGGGTTTATTACCAGCCCATAGGAAGCGCTGGAGAATGTTTGAATTTAAAGTGCAACAAATGAAAGGTACAGGTTATGGATGAGGGCTAAATGAATGTGGGATCGAGTGGCTCAATGCTTCTATGGGTCTTAAGTTCTCTAATTTAGGAAGAACTCTGGATTGTTTTCTATGAAGTTACTGAGTCATAAGCCTCAGGATGAAATTTGTTTACCAATTCAAGCAAAATGCTTAGTTATTAGTGCAGGAATCTGTCACAAACATAGATTTTCAGCTCCTAAAATTCTATATTGGTGCATCTTTACTTACAGTAACACTACAGGAGAATTCCCAATCTTTCCAAAATTCTGTTATTGAGATTTCAATGGACTAATTCATCATTTAGAGTCATTCACAGTGGTTTAGTGGGAAATGGGTCATTTGTAGAGAAACTTACAGACTCTGATTCTCTTACAGTGGTTGTGAAAGTAATCAGGGGTGCCAAATATCATCACTGTCCAAAGAAAAACATGTATTTTTCTATAATATTTGAACAAGACAGCTGTTCTTTATGTTCTTTGAAATCGACCAATAGAAATAGATGGATGGACCAACAGAAATGGTCCCAAATCAACTTTTGTATATTAACTTCGATTGAAAGTTACTAGTTTGAAGGTTTTTTGACCACATTGATGTTCAAATATACACAAAATAGCCATTTAAGCCATTATCCTAAAGCACCAGTGTCTCGTGAGTTTTATATTTAATGATCTTGATGGTAAAATAGGTGTAAATCTCAATAAAGTACTTTCATTCTGATCTTCTATAAAGTACATGCACCTCTCTGCCATGAATAGATTTAGAAATACATGTTAAGCCCAAAATCTACTATAAAACTATTATAAAACAATGTAAGCAGGTAACATATTCATTAAAACTTCATGTAATAATTTTCTGTGAGGTAGCTGGACGTCTGGTTCCATTCACTACCCCTGTGAACAATTCTGTTTCAGAACAGAGCATTTCACACCGTTTTATTCCAAATTAAAGTTTATGTTGAAATAACTGAATTGTGAAATAATGGAAAAATAAAACTTACTTGAATTTGAACACATGAGACAATTACTTAGCAATTAAAAAAAGTGTTTAGTCATTACTACTGTAAATGTATAGTTAATTACATTGATTAACAAATACTATGTGGTAACAATAAATTTAGTAGTTTGCATTTTTTCAACTTTTAAAATGATTTGTAGTATTTCACAGTTAATCTGTTATGTAAAACTTGTTCATACTGTAAAAATACTGTTGAAATAATTCAGTTCTGGGCAGAAAACACGTTAACTTACCACTGGAAATTCAATGAACTAAGATTATGTTTAATTTTTTTATAGTGAAGCCGCTTGTTGCAGCATTGTTTTAGGTTGTACTAGCAAAGTACTTCATTAAGTGTAAAATATAAACTGATGTCAATTATTATATTACTTTATTTTTCTTCATTATTTGAACACAACTGCTGCTGTTTGCATTGTGTAAAATTTCCATGATGAATGGACCAATAGAAATGCTTCAAATTCTCTTGGAAAAACTCTGGTTCCATTGACTTACATTAAAAGTAAAGACTGTTTTCAGCCTCTCATGTAAAGTATCTATTTTGCAGATACTTGTTTTTCATTGGACAGTGACGATATATAAAATCCCAGCGACTCACCTACCCCACCCCTGCAATTCCACTCAAATGGTACTTACATTTAAAAGCTTAAAAACCTCCTATTATATTTACATCTTTTGATTTGTGAGTTTCTCACAGCAGTGCTGAGAATGATCCACCACCCAAATAACATCTGCTCTGTGGTGGTCCTGTGGGAACTGAAGAACAGGGTAACTAAGTATACAGAGAATCAGATGAACTACAGTCTGTAAGTGTAGAACTTACATGGTCCTATATGGTGAGTGGAGCTGATAATATAGAGAGTGAGTGTAAATACAAGGTGGTGGTTATAATGTTATGGCTGATCAGTGTAGACTCTCTGTCAGTATTTTGTTCTTATTATTGTTATTAATAATAAAGAAAATCAAAGCTGTCTAGTGTGATTATTGTTATCGATGATTATTATCAGCTGCGTTATTGATTGATATCCTAACGACGTGGAACATACGTCAAAACAATATTTACTTTATCTCCTCTGCGTTTTTCAGATTACAGCATAACCTCAGATTAATCCCTGCGAAACCTTCAGCGGGGCCCGAAAAAGAAAGAAAAGAAATAAATACAGGCATATCTTCCACAATACCGCCAGAGAGAGATCTGCTTCTTATTACTCGGCTAAATTACCAGACTTAAAATCAAGTTATGCAACTCGAATTTTGTCATTTCATAAAGCTCCAGCGCTGGTGCCATGGCAACCACGAAAACAGCAGCAAACATTTTTTTTCTCCTCACCCCCGCCCCCCCCTTCTCTCCCGTAAAGAAAAGAAGAAAGAAAAGAAAGTGGAAATGGCAGAAAGAAGGAGCGAGATTGATTCAATTAAGGCCCTCTCACTCTCTCTGAAGAGCGGCGGCGCTCCACACCAGCGGCGTTTAATGGGGGGAAGAGGCTTAATAAGGAATAAGGAACGCACATGTGAGCGTGTTATTGGCCGGCCTATTCAGCTGGTGCACAATTCAGAAACAAATCACTGTGTTTCCCTCCGTTTACAGCTCGCTCGCTTCAAAGTCTTATTCTAGAGAACCTCTTATACACACAGCATCGAGACTATTATCATATAGAGGAAACAGTGATACAACCCAATAACCACAGGTAGCTGAAGGTAGTGTTACAGTTAACATGTACACAGTGTTAGGAGTCTTACCCATAGACTCTTATAGGTACAGCGTAAGGTGGTTGCCTAGGTGGGGAATAGAACCCCAGTCTACAGCATGGGGGGCAGCAGTGTAACCCACTACACTATACCAACCACTGGAGCTCTAATACAAGCTGATACTCAACATGTCATGATGAACGGACCAATAGAAGTGCTCTAAAATAGCTTGGAAAATGTTCTTGTTCCATTGACTTACATGAAAAGTAAAGATTGTTTTTGTCCTCTCCTGTAAAAGTGCCATTTTGGACATACTTATTTTTCATTGGACAGCGACACCTGAAACAGAACAGACTAGTCCAAACGAGGCCATTCCTAATACAGTTTCAATGCAACTGAACAAGGTGGGTAATCCTGTAATTAATCACATTGTTAGTTCATGTCCTCAGTCACGCTGAGTCATATCACTCTATACACCAAGTTCTCGTTTCTCTGCAATCTTTGATTTTAGTGTAGTGATTTCTGCTGCCTCTATACTCCTGACGTTTGGTAACTCCATCATGGGCGGGAGTCGATTCCAAAAGAGTGGATTCTTTGATTCCAGCACATCTGAAAATAGGGCTCAACTCTCGACCAGTGACTCTAAAAGTCAAAATGCTGGGAGCCGATTATTCGACCCTGTTGACCTTGTGTCTTTCCACTGTAACCGGCTGGAATGACAGAAGAAGAGTATAAAAGCAGGAGAACATCCGAGTCTGAGTAGTGGGAGTTAAATTATGAGCTGCTCTCCAGCTGTAAAAGCTTTACTTACAGAAACGCTTGCAATATGTCCTAAACTGCAGATCTTTATTCTTCATGATTTGGCTGGCAACAAATTATTATTAGAAACAAAAAACAAGGAAAAAAATTTTTTGTTGTGTTAGAGGGGTTGAAGGTGCAATTTGTCAGCTTCTTATTCGGATTTCAGTTTTACCTTAATTGGCTCTGCAGTCACATTCTGGCACCAGCGCACCATTAAGATAACTGCTACATCACTTAAGGTGGACTGAAAATGTGCAATAAGATGCTGGCGAATATGAAGCTTAACTTCTTAGAAAAAGAAACAAAATTACATCCAACTTAAAAAAAAAACCCTGGAATTTGTATAAAACATTATGATACTCTAGCTAGAGATCCATCTCTTGAAACAGAAGTTCATTTTCCTGAGTCTGCCGCCATTTTAAAGCAAACAAAAACGTAAGCGTACCAACTGAAAGCTTAGGGAACTCAAACTGTTGCTTGAGTGACATCCCATTCTTAATCCATAGGGTCTTTTGCACTGGAACTAAGAGGCCAAAAACAGCCCCCCACCATAATCCCCCCTCCACCAAACTTTACACTTGGCATAATTTAGTCAGAAAAGTATCGTTCTCCTGGCAACTGCCAAACCCAGACTCCTCCATCGGATTGCCAGGCGGAGAAGCGTGATTGGTCACTCCAGAGAACACGTCTCCACTGCCCTAGAGTCCAGTGGCGGTGTGCTTTACTCCACTGCATCCAGCGCTCTGCATTGAGCTTGGTGATGTAAGGCTTGGATGCAGCTGCTCGGACATGGAGACCCATTCCATTAAGCTCTCTATGTACTGTTCTTGAGCTGATCTGAAGGCCACATGAAGTTTGGAGGTCTGTTGGTGGCGCACTATGCTCCTCGGCATCCGCTGACCCTGCTCTGTAGTTTTAAGTGGAGTTGCTGTCGTTCCCAATCGCTTCCACTTTGTTTTTAAACCACTGACAGTTGGTAAATTTCATAACTGGACTTGTTGAGTTCACTGAGCTCCTGAGAGTGGCCCATTCTTTTACTAATGTGTGTAGAAGCAGACTGTATGACTAGGCACTTGGTTTTACACACCTGTGGCCATGGCAGTGATTGTAACACCTGAATTCAATGATTTGGATGGGTGAGTGAATACCTTGTGTGGCAATGTGTTTGTGTGCGTAATTTTGGATCTGATTACTTTTAGAATTCATTTGGTGAATTAAAACAGACATTTTCACATGAACCCCTCAGTCTTGGTCCATAATCAGTATGGATTTAGTGAGAATGGTGAAAATCATTGCATGTAAACAAGGCCAGTAGCTAAAAGTGAATTCTTTTCTGCAAAATTAAATAATTTTCTTAAAAAACTACAGAAAAAATCTTCTGGCTATTGTAAGGTAATGTCGATGAAGGGGACATAGTGCTAAATCTCAAAAGCAAAAAAGTTTTCTTTGAGATCTGTTTGCCTCACAATAACATCCTAGACCCCTCCACCATGGATAAAAGAAAGAAAACCTTATTGTACAACAACAATAAAACAATGTTTGTGTAACCATGCGACATATTTGATGTAATAGCTTCCTGTGAGGATGAACAATTAGCATTGTGCTAAAATGTGCTAACTTAAAAATGACTAAGAGTGTTGATGCATAGTTAGAAACAACACTTCAGCAGCCTTTTTTTATAGATACTAGTCTGTCATACAGTGTCAGAAACCACAAAAGCAAGACTATTTGAAATCGCTTAACGACTCAGCACAGCGTGTGATGATTTAGGAATGTGATGATTTATACCGCCCGGGAAAAAAGATCTGGTGGGCTACAGATTGAACATGTGTTAGACGTTAGATGAGAACACGTAGATGCGACTGTAAGGCAGGGTTGCAACTTCAGGAAACACTGTTTATACGGGAAAAGATACAATGAGGGGAACCAGCGGCTAATTAAAAGGGACTGTGTGGACTGTAATAGCCAATCAGACAAACAAGCATTTTAAGAGATGGTGACTGGCGCTTGTGTGCTATAGTGAAAATCAATCCCTTAAAACCACATCATCTCTCTCTCTCTCTCCCTCTCCCTTTAGCTCCCAGTAGATTAATTAGTTCTGGTCTCCATCAAACGGATTCTAGCTCTAAATACCAACACCAACATTCCTAAATGTCAACGTTTCTACCTACTATGTTTAAAAAATATGAATTCAAAGAGAGGTATGAGTAAAGATTATGATGTACACACCTAAAGCATGTATCAACAGAACATACAGTACCTGTATGCAGCCATTCTCTATTGTTGTCTATAGTTTATTGGGTCTGTAATTTATTGCATACTGTCATCAATTGTAGTCTACTGTAGGGTTTCTCAATCTGGGCCACAGACCACCAGTGGGCCGTGATTTACCCTTGACTGGTCATAATGGCCTGGTGACGTCATAAAAACATACATAAAATAAACTTAATCATTAACAATCCAACATTTATCCATCCATTATCTGCCTCTTAATCCCAGTGGTCAGGGTCACTGGGGGGCTGGAGACAATCCCAGCGTCATCGGGCGAAGTACACCATGGACAGTTCACCAGTCCATCGCATGGCCAACACTAACGTACTCACACCTACGAGCAGTTTAGAGTGACCAATCAACCTGACATGCATGTGTTTGGACTGTGGGAGGAAACCGGAGTGCCCGAAGGAAACCCCTAACCCTACACCACCGTGCCACCTACAATCCAACATATTTACATTATATATATATATATATATATATATATATATATACAATAAATATATATCATAATAGAAAATAATGGAGAACAATGTCACAGAGGCGAAAACAAATAAACATAATCAGTCTGAGACGGCGCAGCTGTGGCCAGCTATCCAGAGATGTCGGCCCACGTCCAGGCCAACTCTGGTACAGTTCACTGCTGGAGGAACACGTTCTATGAACATACGAGGGAGAGTCATCACTAGATCTCTCTTCTTCTTCCTCTAGCAGCACATTGGCGCTGTACTGTCAGCATAATCTGCCTGTTTTATCGTCAGACTCTTTACAGACTCTCATATCAATCCTGCAGGACCAGCGGCTGCATAAAACAATAGCGAAGATCTGTGTTTGATTTCAGGTCCTGGATCTCAGAGCGTAAATCTGGTCGAGCACCAGCAGCCCGTGCAGTTAAACTCAAACTGATAAACTCACAAAGAAGCAGATCTCAGGTTTATTATTGTTGCTGATTGTGACGAAGTGCAGCGAGTGAAGTCGAGAGGTTTGACTGAAGGCTTAAAGACATCTGCTACTGGTTTAATCTCCAAGGCTTTAAGGATAGCAGTTTATCTTACAGTGTCAGAAGCCCCATCTAACAGGTGTATGATCATTTAGGCAATCAGTCAGTAGGCAGTTTGCTTACTGTGAGCTGGAAACCTCCACTAATGGTTAGTGGTGTTAACCTCAGAGCTCCAGTGCAGAACTGCAATACTAAGGAAACGAAATTTTGACTTGTGGCCAGTTTACTCCTTTAGAACACTGTGTGCTTTTCACTTGCATCTGCTGTGTCTTGTCTGGGTTTCTGGTGGCCGAAGTAAACGTGTCACCAGTTGTGCTCAGAAGTTTCAAAGTTTACTTTCCCAGTAGTGTGTGTGTGTGTGTGACAGAGGGAAAGAGATTTCACACCTCAGAAGGAGTTCTGGCCATTCTCATGTGCTCTTTCTCAGGTTCAGCGGCTGAGCACACACACCGAATGCACTCTAATGAGTGAAAATCTCACCATCATGATCCGCCATGATGACTCACTAAACTCTGGGGGAGGAATACCTGACTCATCAGAAAGCTCCACTGGTGCCAACAATCACCCGTCCAGCAGCTCCCTACCCAGTCCCACACACACTAACACACATGCACATGCATATATATATATATATATATATATATATATATATATATATATATATATATACACACTGTATATACACAAACCACCAGTGCCACTATCCCCCACAGATAACAGCACACAATGACAACAAATGCTGTTGTCTCTAATCAACCAAACTCTAATGTACACAATGTTCCTCCATTCCACGTCAATCACTTATGCTTGGTGTCTACAATGAGTTTCTTAATTTCCATACTGGAGCTATAAGGCTGTAAGAAGGGGTCATCTCTATGTACCCAAGGTCCTTAATTGAAATCTTCATGTTCCCGTATTGTGTCAATCATATCTCTAGCGCTGGTACATTAACAAACATATACTTTATGATATAATGACATCTGAGATTATTTCACTGCTTCCATATAGATTCCTCAATTCCTAATAAGTAACCGCACATGGGGACTCCATATACTGCGGTCAGGCAGAGTTTAATAGTTTGGAGACTATTTCAGTTGAACTTCGCAATGTTGACAGCATTGCGTCCACTACCAAAGTATAGCATTCGCACTAGCAGTGGAATCTCTGAGCACTTCTCCAATGACATCTAGCCTCCATTTCAACACTGTTTTTAACTTGACCTCATTAACGTGCCCTCTCCATTTCCCCTCTGGGATATCCCTCATAGCATCTCTGGCTGGTTGGTAGCAAGATAAGAGTTATACCACCAGCAACAACCAAACAAAAGGGTTATACACCACACTTTAACCAGATAAAGCAAAGTTTATGCAATTTACACTCTCAAAAAATGGACTGTGTTACACCCAGTTGGCTAAGGTAGCTACAAGTGTGCACAAGAGCATTTCCACTGGGAAAAAACGTGTTCCTCTTTCCACGTAGGACCTTAAATGATCCCATTTACAGATTAACATTGTGCAAACTGCATGACTAAACCATCACACGCTTGATTCTAACAGTGTTGAGTTGTTAAGTATCTCTAACTGACTCGCCTCCCTGCTAAAAATACAGCATAGACCAGCATGGCAGATCACCAGCAAAACCAGCATGTGTTGTGTTTTGGATGCTGGTATGCGGGTCGGCAGCGATAGAAATTAATATGCTGGTCACCAGCAAAGGCAGCATATGTCGTGTCTTGATGCTGGCGTGCCAGCATGACCATGCTTGGTGACCAGTTAAACCAGCACTGTACCAGCTTACACCAACAGAGAATGCAGCTCTGTGTTGTTCTCTAGCAGTGTTATGTGGTATTTGACATTATTTGATATACTAGCTATTAAGCTATTAAGTCGTGAAGCCTAAAAGTGTCCCAATTTATTCATTTTTACTACTATACTATACTGTGCAAATGTTTTAGCCACTTAGGTACATTATTATATTTTACAAAGCTGTAAAAAGCAATTTTTTTAATTTACTCAGCAAAACAATTTATTTTTGAAATATTAAAACAGTATTAATACAGTAAGTAGTACTTTTACATACGTCAGTGTGTTAATTTAACTATTTCCAAGCTTCTCCTTCTATAAACAACCCAGTATTATTTACAGTTCTCATCTAATACCTGCTTTGACTGCTCAGTACTTCATTAAGCTAAATCAAGATTGCTGCTGAAGGAACTGAATACACTCATACAATGTCTGGGGCGTCCAGGAGAAATCTGGAACTACACCTTACATTTAGAGCCATTGGTAATCCTGTTGGTGGTGTCAACCCATCTTGACTGCTAGCCTAGCCACTAGGCTACAGGCTTATAAATACACCCAGTTTAGAATCTCTCATATCAGTCAGCAAGCAAAAAACATCAAATAAAAAAGCGTTGGTGTATATATCTAGTACAAAAAGCCCACCACAGAGAAGTTTTTACCCTTTCTGAGAATCAAAAGGAGCCAAACTGAGAAAAGCCAGCTGTTAGCTTGTTGTTGTCCTCATGAGACCTCATGTGCTGAGACATTTCTCTCATTTGAGTAATCTGTTCAGTCTTTTGTAATTAAAAAAAAAAGAAAACAAACTTATACAGCTGCAATAAGAAAAACTATCTGGCTTAAGGTTGGCGCTCCAGCTTTCTCAGGCACTCACCAGCTAATCCCCCCCAAGAGCATTTGTAGTTTCTTAGAACTCCCCCCACCTTCAACATACATCATCAGAAGGTGTTTTGTTCATAGTATGTAGACCAAAAAAACTCTAGGATGTGAGGAGGCATGTTCACGACAGTTTGCACTGACGATTTGATGATTGTGTTCAAATTGCGACAATTGCTTCAGTACAAGCTTCCATTGCTTGTTAGCTACACGGGCCTCACAGCACCAGCGCAGGACTACAGATGTGAGCCACCAAACATGTCTTGGCTGCATGACCACAAAATCTGTTGGAAGAACAAAAAAGTAAATCTCATTTTTGGCCATCCCATCCACTCGAAGCCCCTGCATGCCTCTAAATCAGTCGTTATTAGGTTGACCATTGACCTTGGACTCCTCTGAGCTTTCGCTGGACAAATGTGAGCAGCCTGGCGACGCTGAGGGACGGACACAAACGGAGTGTGTGGCTCCCGAGAATGATGCATGTGTTCATTCTCTTATAAAATCAATAGTATTGCTCTGTGCCAAGCACAAGCCTTGCCCTCCTCAGGAGGACATCGCCATGGCAGCGCCTCCCCAAAACAAAAACACAGCTGAGAACTCTCACTGTACGAACGCCGTGTGTACGTGGTGGTGTTTGTGTGCGTATTTGTGTGTGTATGAGAGAGAGAGAGAGAGAGAGAGAGAGAAAGGGAGGAAGAAGGAGAGAGAGAGAGGGAGAGTCCACGTGTAATGAATGAGCTGGTCTCTATAAGAATTTACAGTACAATACATAACAGAAAACGACTCCGAAGCCTCAAGAACTGAAAATAATATCATGTTTATTGTGGCCACTCGCCTTTATTACAGCTCCTATTCTTTTCAGGAGACTCGCTTTGAGTCTCTCAAGGAAATCTGAAGCCACACCCCCAAATGTTTAGTCTCTGGTTTAGCTGCTTTTCTGCTTCTCACCATCCAAATAATCTTAATCACATTCAGTGACGCTGAGGTTCTGGACTCTGGGCTGGTCAGACCATTGTTCTGAGAACACAAGCAGCTTCTTTGTTTAATAGTGAGGAGCTTCTTGAACAGCTACACATCCTTGCAGACCCATAGCACTGAGGCGTCTTCTCATAGTGGAGGATGGACAGAAACACCTGTGGATGTTCTCAGATCTCAGGCAGGAGTGGTGGTGGATGTTCTCTCTCTCGAACATGAAGGCTATAAGTGCTGTTTATGTAAAGGCACATAGTTTTTGGTGGTCTACCTTGTCTTCCAGGTGTCCCAGTAGTGATCATCAGTACTCAAAACCCAGACTGAAAGTTTGGTGGTGTCTGTATTCAAGTCAACCATGCCTTCCAGGTGGTTGTTAGGAGTCCCGTTTTCTCTGTGGTGTTGTAACTTCTTTGTTTGCCGTCAGAATGAAGAGGGTGACCAGTTCAGAGTACATGGTTTATTCTGAAGAATAAACGGAAGATACTGCAGTACAGATATGATCTGAGAAGGGCTGAGAAAGGTCTGGATTTGATTGGCAACTGCACAGTCTTATGGGTCTGCCTCCATGTTTAATGTGGTCCATATGATGTTATCTTCAAGGCCTGGGGCAGATTTCCTTGGGAAGTTCCTTTCGTAAGACTTCTTGTAGTCACTGTCGTAAAGCTGAGCATGTTTTCGACGGCCATCTGTGTCTGAAAAGAATTTAGCAGACGGGCATGATACGTAAGAAATCTTTACAGCAGTAGCTTTGAATAATTTTTCATCACCAGTTTTTGGTATTTTACTTTTTCCTTGTATGAGTCAATCGTCTTAAATCTAATCTTTTATGAAACATATCCTGAAAACTGAATAACTTGTGCTCTGAGTGAAAATGAAGGGTAAGTAAAGGGTGGTCTTGGAACTTTGCGTAGTGCTGTATGAGCCACAGATTCTTGTAGATTACAGAGGCGTTGGATTGTGTTTTGAGTTTCAGCTCTTAGCTGAGGCAATATGATGCGATGGTTGGATTTATATTTTGAGCTTCACCAAAACAACCAAACCAACCCTGAACTTTTTTAAACCTGCAAAAACCTCCAAGGAAAAAGAAAAAAAACTCCCACACACAAACTCACATGAATTAAGGAAAAAAACCTCCCACAAACAACTCAAAGGAGAAAACAAAAACAGAGCAAAAATATACACAAAGGTACTTTTCTGTACTTCTCAGTTTAGAGGACAGAAAACACGGGAGACGCGTTCTGTTTACATACTTTACCATGATGTGAGGTCATGTGTCCACTGTTTGTTGTATCATGTAACTGCCAACTGTTATAGTATGTTATTATGTCTAATAGGCATTAAATACAGTACATACAAATAATAATAAGAGTTATTATATGCAATTATTATCATGTCATAGGTTCTACACAAACACACAATATATATTTTAGTAAAAAGTGTATGTTCACCAGTAAGAACACCAGATATCATTAGCCTGAATATGGTTGCTGTGCAAGGAACAACATGTACCTCAATTTTTGTCTATTTTTATTTTTCTACATCAAGAAAATTTTAAATATGATCAGTCATTTTTCTCATCAATAGAAAAAATCATACAAAGTATGTATTTTTTGCCTCCCCTCCCCAAGCCATTTTGAAGATACTGATTTTTCTTTGGAAAGCAACGATATCTTATTGTAAAGGAAGTAGATCTAGGGTTAGGGTTGAATATTTAAAAAAGTGAAAATAAATACGTTTTTGCATAGTACTATATATTTAATGCAACAGAATGTAACCAGAAATCTTTCCAAGTATTTTGTGCCATGCAATGTAAATTGTGACAAATACATTATATATATATATATATATATATATATATATATATATATATATATATATATATATATATATATATATATATATATATATACATACTATCATAACGAAATTTTTAAAAAATGTTGTTGTGTTTGTGCAATAATAAGTGGTAAAAGCACTTTTCAATGTATTTTCAACATCTGCAGTACAGACACTGTTTTCCCACATCAGTACATTTCTGTCCTTGAAATGTACAAAAACAAACAACACACACACACACACACACACACACACACACACACACACACACACACACACACTGTTAGGTCATCCAGAGGCAGCTAAATAATAACTTTGTGGTGAAAACAACATGTGCTGGACCAGCAAAATCTCCTGGCTTTACCAAAAACATTCATATTGTTTTATACTTCAAAGAACACGTGGTCCTGACAAATATACCACTACAAGAACAAACACACACACACACACACACTTTCAAGCGCTTGCAGGCACACACACACGCATATGTGCGCACAGGAAGCCTGCAAACTTCTCTATTCCTGGTTGTGGTGTGTTTTTGCTTTGTATTAAAGGGGGATGCCGGGGCATTTACTTATCATTAAATGCCTAAATGGATTTCGTCATATAAACAACCTGTGGGGACTTACTTAAAAATTCCTGGTTCCACAGCTGAAATTACATGGCGTATTAGGCACCGGGGTGCTCCCTGGGCCTGCGGCCACAGCTTTCCTCTGCCTGCTGCTCCGCAGGGCTGAATACTGGCGCTGGCTTAATAAACGGCCCGGAGCACTGTCGTGTCTTCTGACATTAAAAAAAAAAGTCCTTTTGATCCAGTTAATATTTTCTCCTATTCTTTGCATATGACCCTGCTTAGACGTAGACTAGACTATGCTTCTGGTCAAAGCTCTGCTGAATAGGCAATAGACTCTTTTTGAGAGAAAGGAAAAGAAGAAAGGGGATGGATTAGTCCTTCATTTAAAGCGGAGAAGCATGGCAATACAACAATTAAGACAATAGGCTGGAAAACATCAAAGGGACGGGAAGGAGAGAGAAAAAAAAAATCTCAGGCTAAAGTCAAAACATGTTTTCTGGAATGTACATCCTCTCATCATCCAAAAGAAAGAGCAGAGCAGCAAGCTGTAATGAATAATTAATAATGTTACAGCACGCCGAACGCCATGCCAATGTCAATATAACGCCGGCCCTGGTGTGAAAAAAGCTCGCGCTGGAGCGGCTGCCCGAGCCAAATCCAGCCCCTCCATCACTTGTATCCATCACACGGTTACGGCAGAATGCTCGCTTCAGATTCTTTCCTTTATGGAGAAATACTTGCGTCTATTTTTGGTGGGAGCCATTAAGATAAACAGGCTCGTGCCTAGCAGAGCCTACAGGCTGGTCTGTTCTTTACAAGAAGTGCCTGCTTTTAAAATCAACTGCAAGAGTGGTCAAAAAATAAATAAATAAATAAAAAGTTGCATCCCTGACCTGGACAGTAGTCCAACTGGTGTCCTCTGGTGTTAAATAGTGATGAGTTGCTCTGGAAAATTGTAAAGCCAAGCAAAAGTAGCACAGGAAACAAGCTTTCTTACCTGTTAGCTGTTAGCATTAAGCTGCCCCAGCAGGAACTTGTCAAATATAGCAAAGCTCCACAGTGCTGACCTTACCACACAGCTCTACACAGCCCTAGAGTCATAAATCAGCAAAACACAACACAATGCTACCTGTTTCGGAGCTTTTCTTCCTTGTTTTTCCAGCTTAACCTTTTGTTTTGCTGCCTGTTCTCAACTTTCTAGTCCCGGCTAACCCTGCTAGCCCTGTTTTAGACGTCTAAAAAAAAAAGAACAATACAATGCTGACTGAACTACAGGAGCGAGGAAAGAAATGTACAGCTAGCTGGAAGCGGCGAGTACCTGCAGTAAGCCAGAATGAAAGAAAAGGCATGTGTGTGGAGCCTGAGAGCAGTCTTAGGAGAGCGTTAGCGGGGACTGCTAGCGTGTGCTGCCTGATGGCTTTATTTATCGCAGTAAATGACTAAGGTGAGTCTCGCTGGTGAATCAGCAGGTGTCAGATCTCGGCAGCAAAGAGACAGCAAAGCTGAGTGGGCACACACGCACACACACACACACAGGAACGTACTTCAGTATCTGGGCTCCGAGGAGCACTCCACCTTCGCTAGCGGTATGTGGGCTGACTCGCCTCGTCTCCAGAGGCACACACACTCGCTGAAGAGGCATGATTCACCCAGCCCTTCCGTGTGTGTGTGTAAGTGTGTGTGTGTGTGTGTGGTAAATGGATTTAAAACCGTGATTGGTATGTTGTTGTCTGCTGTCTCCCTTCACTCTCTCTGCCCAAAGCCACTGCTCCCTCTGAAAATCCCCAGCAGAAGCCCCTGATCCACCCTGCCACCCTGTCTTCTCCGTCTGAGCTGAGGTCAGATGGCTTCACGGCATCGCGGATAATCCTTTAATGCTCACTGTCTGCGCTAACCTTCACCTCGCAGCTTCAGACATCAAACCACGAGAGATGTGATGCATCAGGAGGGCTTTTTGTTTCTCTCATGACAACCCAAACGTCTTCACGGTCACTTACTTTAAACAGGGGCGTGCTGTCCAGATTTCAGCTTCACTGCCTTGTTTTTTTCCTGCTTTTCTCTTATGCTGGAGAGATATTTTACATCAATTAGACTCTTACATCAACTAGTTCTTTAACACGCTTAGCAAACAAGGGTTCTATGTAGTAAAGAAAAAGGGTTTGAGTCATAACAACCTGTTCGGTGCCATAAAGAGGTGTTTTTAAAAGGGTAATGTTATAGTTACAAGTCACACTACCCTCTAAAATGGTTCTGTGTGGTACTAAACAGTGTTCTTTGACTTGTAACAAGCTTTTCAGTGTCATATAGTCACTATTAAAAGGGTTCCACTATAGTTACAAGTCAAATAATCCTCTAAAATCATTTTATGTAGTACTGAAAATGTGTTTCTTGACTTGTAACAAACTTTTCAGTGTCATATAGAGTCATTTTTAAAATAGTTCCACTCGTCCACTGGATGAAAACCCAGATGTATACCTAGAAAAACAAGCATCTCCGAAATAAAAACTTTACAGGAGAGGCCAAAAACATTATGTCCGTTCAATGTAAGTTAATGCAAAAAGATTTTTATTCTGAGTGGTTTTGAAGCATTTCTATTGGTTCATTTATCATAAAACTTTTACAGGATGTAAAGAACAGCTGTTGTGTTCAAATGATATAGAAAAATAAAAATCAAGAAAAATTAACACGTTTTTCTTTGTTCATGATCGATATGGTTCATTACAGAACACATGCATTTTCTAAATTGCTATATAGAACCAATTTTAAAGGGTTCCACTATTGCTACAAATCAAAGAACCCCTTTGAAATTGTTATATATATAGTACTGAAAAAGGGTTATTTGACTTGTAACAATGAGATTCCAAAAGGGTTCTGCTGCTCTTATAAACTATTAAATGGCCCTTCACTCAACCAAATGGTTCTTCTCTATAAACAAAACCCAGCTGTATATGGTTCCGCACAGAACACTATAATCCTGTTGATGCTACATAAATCATTATAAGAGGGTTCCACTATTGTTACAAAGAACCCTCGAAAATCATTCTATGTAGTACCGAAAAAGAATTCCTTGACTCAGCCAACTGTTGATGCCTTATAGAGGCACTTTTAAAAGGGGTCCACTTTTCCATTTGATGAAAGAACCCAATTGTACTTGTTTTTTTATAGTACTAAAAAAAGTGTTCTTTGACTTGTAACACCAGGTTTGCAAAAGGGTTCCACTATTAAATGATCAAAATGGTTCTCCATTAAGAAAATCCAGCTGTATATGATTCCCGACAGAACACTTAATTCTTTTTCTTTTGTATTGCTATATAGAACCATTTAAAAGAGTTCACTGACTTTTAATAATCAGGGTTCCACTGTTAAATAATTTTGGGGTTCCATTATTGTTACAAGACAAAGAACACTTTTTGAGTATTATATAGAACCATTTCAAGGGTTCTTTGACCTATAACAATAGTGGAACCCTTTTTGGTGCCCTAGTGAACCATTTTGAAAGGGTTTACTGACTAGTAACGTGGAACTTTGATAAACAAAACAACTATTTGTATTATATCGACATGGTTCAGTTATGAGAAATGAACATATTTAAGATCTCTGGGTGATTATGTATATATTTTATATGCAATATTAGCCTAACGTGCTAACCTTCATTCAATGGTAGACTGTTTTTGTTACTGTGTCTTTAAGAGTAATATATGTACATGAGCTCTTTTGTCATTGGCTGCTTTGAATTGCAGCTCATATTCATAGGGCACTCCAGGTTGAACATTTCTTAATTCTGGTATAAATAGGTGGACCTAAACAGCTATAGGCTGAATTGGAGGATATATGTTAATGTGTTTGTAATGTCACAAAAACAATGGACTACAAACATATCATATCATCTACAAAACCCGCTACCCCCTCTTAGCGAAAGACTAGGTGTAGCAGAGTGCTTGCACAATTTAACCAGCACTTCACTGTGGTGGTCTCACTTAAGGACATCCCAGTACAGAGGGGCATTGTTTTCAGTAACCCTGGGACAACAACTCTCATAAATGGTGTGCAGCGTTTGGCTCAATCATCTTTTCAGCTTGTTCTGGCCACATTATTGTCAATCTTTCCCCACACGAAGCGTAAGCAGCAAGCTGATTGGTTATTTTTCTTAAAGGGTGGGACTTTCCGCGTAAAGAGGCACAATGTTGAGTGTTACAAGCATTCTCATTCCCATTTTAACCAGTGACCGATCTCCTTAGTTATAACATAGCAGTCGTGGGCTGGAGGGTAGGGTACAAGCCTTGTGGGATGGAGGTAAAGGAACCAGGCTTGTGGGTTGGAGGTTAGGGAACCAGCCTTTTGGGATGGAGGTTAGGGAATCAGCCTTGTGGGATGAAGATTAGGAAACATGCTTTGTGGGATGGAGATTAGGGAACCAGCCTTGTGGGCTGGAGGTTAGGGAACCAGGCTTGTGGGATGGAGGTTAGGGAATCAGCCTTGTGGGATGGAAATTAGGAAACAAGCTTTGTGGGATGGAGATCAGGGAACCAGCCTTGTGGGCTGGAGGTTAGGGTACAAGCCTTGTGGGATCGAGATTAAGGAACCAGTCTTGTGGGATGGAGGTTAGGGAACAAGTCTTGTGGGATGGAGGTTAGGGAGCCAGCCTTGTGACCGGAAGTTGGTCGGTTTGATCCCATGAACCTACAGGACACAACTGAAGTGCCCATGAGCAAGGCACCTAACCCCTGACTGCTCCCTGGGTGGTGTGGTAGAGCTGCCCTCCGCTCCGGGCAAGCATGCTCACTACCCCTAGTATGTGTGTTCACTACGTGAGTGTTTCACTGCACGGATAGGTTAAATATGAATAGATAAATAAAATATCTATCTATCTCTTATGCTGTCATGTTGTAGAGCCTGAATGCGGGTGAAGTGGTGGGTTTTCCAGAGTAGAGCATAGGGTGATTTTAGCTGTTAGTGCTAGAAGGGGTATGTTTCTTTCCGCTGTGCTGCAATAAATAAAAAATAAAGCTGCTTTACAGACTGTAACTTGGAGTCACCTAAGTATCTCCTGAGAACTCAGAACACTGGGGTATTGGAAGTATTTTGATTATTTGAGTGCTTAGAGAATTTCGCTGCTTGCCTTTATTGATAGCCCTCACTTTAACAATAACTACCCAAGTCCAGCCCTAGTGTACGCTGTGCCAGTGAACCTCCAAAATAACTTAGAATAAAATCCTGTTACGTTAACTCACATTAAAAAGTCTGGATGGGCACCGAATGGTACATTTCTCCATACTACGTCAAACTTTTTCTATCAAGAAACCAGTGAGGACGGTTCTATTTCCAAGGTTTGAGCCCTTTAATGACCAGCAGATACCCTGCTCTCCTAGTAGGACATGCAACCAAGAGCAGACTTCTCTGCCTCCTGCCTTCGACACTGTTATAATGAGGCAGTGAGTCTGCTCTTGTCTGTGCACACTTAAATTCCATCCTGGACGGCGCACGCTCTGGTAGTGAAAGTCACGAAGCTGAACAGATAGCATTCAGTGGATCCAGGAGAGGACCGTGAGTCACAAACAGGCACCCAGGAATGACAGGCATGCGCCCGGTCAAACACCTGCCTGCTATAAGGGTCGCACGTATTGCTGCAATATCCATTCTGTATTATGCAATAGTGAATGCGAACTACATCTGCAGCTGAACCACAACCAGTGGTCCACGTCTCATGGCAACAGCAATTATTTATTCTATTAATAACTGCGCTCATATATATACAGTGACGCGCTTTCATCTTTGAGTCTATGTAGTGTTACAGCGCTGCGTTCAGCATGTAAGTACATCTGCATTACAGCAAATAGCTTCAATTATGTCCTCGACAGACTGGAGAGAAGGTCCAGCCCGGGTGACCAAATCCCTCAGCAAACCAGACATCTGCAGAAACAGTCAAACAATCTCAACTCACAGTGTTAAGGAGACTCCTAGATCTAAGAGATTCCTACAGAACCAGCTCCGATCTCCAGACTCAGCTGTCCAGACTACATGTCCAGACTCAGCTGTCCAGACTACATGTCCAGACTCAGCTGTCCAGACTACATGCCCAGACTCCGCTGTCCAGACTACATGCCCAGACTCCACTGTCCAGACTACATGCCCAGACACTTAGCTGTCCAGACTACATGTCCATACTCAGCTGTCCAGACTACATGCCCAGATTCTGCTGTCAAGACTACATGTCCAGACTTCACTGTCCAGACTACATGTCCAGACTCAGCTGTCCAGACTACATGCCCAGACTCAGCTGTCCAGACTACATGTCCAGACTCAGCTGTCCAGACTACATGCTCAGCCTCAGCTGTCCAGACTACATGTCCAGACTCAGCTGTCCAGACTACATGCCCAGACTCCGCTGTCCAGACTACATGCCCAGACTCCACTGTCCAGACTACATGCCCAGACACTTAGCTGTCCAGACTACATGTCCATACTCAGCTGTCCAGACTACATGCCCAGATTCTGCTGTCAAGACTACATGTCCAGACTTCACTGTCCAGACTACATGTCCAGACTCAGCTGTCCAGACTACATGCCCAGACTCAGCTGTCCAGACTACATGTCCAGACTCAGCTGTCCAGACTACATGCTCAGCCTCAGCTGTCCAGACTACATGTCCAGACTCAGCTGTCCAGACTACATGCTCAGACTCCGCTGTCCAGACTACATGTCCAGACTCAGCTGTCCAGACTACATGCTCAGACTCCGCTGTCCAGACTACATGTCTAGACTCAGCTGTCCAGACTACATGCCCAGACTCAGCTGTCCAGACTACATGCCCAGACTTCACTGTCCAGACTACATGTCCAGACTCAGCTGTCCAGACTACATGCTCAGCCTCAGCTGTCCAGACTACATGTCCAGACTCAGCTGTCCAGACTACATGCTCAGACTCCGCTGTCCAGACTACATGTCTAGACTCTGCTGTCCAGACTACATGTCCAGACTTAGCTGTCCAAACTACATGTCCAGACTCAGCTGTTCAGACTCAGTTGTCTAGTTTCTTGTCAAATGTTCTTATTTTTCTTGTTTATCTTACACTGCTGAGGATGTGTGGATGCTTTTGCAACAACCTTCTCTTGTTCACAGACTGTTTTGTCAAACTCATAGTCAAACTCATTCTGCCTGCTGCTATAACAAAAATTCATATCTCCAAATTGGTTACTTTGCAGGAGATGGGAAAACATATTTTCAATGTAAGTCAATGTAACCAGATGTTTTCCCCAAGTAATTCTGGATCATTTCCGTGGGTCTGTTCATCATAAAAAACTAAAAAATGATAAAAACAGAGGTACAAGGTTTTGTTCCAGTGGCAGCCTCACTGGCTATTATTTCATGGCTAAACAGCAGCTGGCTAACTCTTGTGCATTGTCCTGCTGTAGAAAGAGTAGCAATTAAAAATTTTTGCACTGGAGTAGCAGTTTAAAACTGGTTCATGTTTACGGCAGTGGCGTAGCTAGCCTGTGTGTATGTGTATTAGCTAATTACAGAATGATAAGATATAAAGAGATGATACAATAACATAACCTCAGTCAGCTGTGGATGTAGATTTTTTTTTCAGAAAAAAGAGGCAGGTTCAGATCAGAGAGTAAGGCCGACATGATCTTGACCCTATGCTCAGAATTTGATGATAATCGTAATAATATTGATAACTGATTATTAGAATTGGTGTGTCTGATTCTAAATGATACAAATTATTCTGTCATGACAAACTCTCACTCATTCTAATCTGGTCACTCTAGCCCACAGAAGCTCCATATTCAATGAGAAAAATGTGATAAATTGATATGGATTCTATATATAAATATATATATATATATATATATATATATATATATATATATATATATATATATATATATATATTTTTTTTTTTTTTTTTTTTTTTTTTTAAAGATTTGTTGGTGTTTTTCCAGTCACAGTGTTGCCGCAACACTGATTTTGGATTAATAGTCCAAAATGACTTTAAAGTGTAATGTTATGGTCATAAACATAAACATCATTCATCATATGTGCCCTGTTTGAAAGATTTATATGCAGGTATAACAGTTTGTCTTAGTTTGTTATAGCGTTTGATGTCATGACAGCCGAACCAAAGCACATTCAGCAAAAATGTATGATGCAGCTTGTGCAGTTATGTTAATTGCTGGCACCGGCTGAACAGGATCTGTTATGACAACTCATGACAGCATATGACATCAGTCATGACATGCTTATGGTATGGTTATGTATGATGGCTGTCAGCCTGGAACTGTGTTCATTTACTCCACCTCATAAAAATGTCCCAATACCAACAGCTGACACCGGATAATATGAGGTGTACAATTGAACAATCACAAATGTCTCAAGCAGTAGGTGATAGAGGGTCCAGCGGTCGGTCACTTAAAACATTCCACCTCCACCATTTCACCAGGCCCACATTTACTTATGTTTATTTATACAACAAGAATAACAATTACAAGCATTTTCTAATTCAAGTGGAACCACATGGCTAGCAAACAAGATGGTTTCATGCTTTAATGGCTCCTAACATGGCGAAAGTGTTTCTTAGGTTTATCAAGAATGTGTTGTATATGGTAAACGCCTCTATGTAGCACCAATATAGAACTTTCATTCATTCACTGATCCCTTTGGGTTGTTGGGGAAAGGGGGCGTTTGGGTGGCTGGAGCCTATCCTAGCACTCATTGGTCCATTGGTGCCAGTCCATTGCAGGGCAGACAGACAGACATAGCATGTGTCTGAAATGGTCCAGCTCTTTACTCATTTACTCATCACCACATAGACTTTTCTGTGTAGATCTCTATATAGGGGAGCATTGAGGGAGACAATAGAGGGAATTTGGATGACACTTACTTTCACCAGAAACAAATCATCTCCACTTTCACAGTGGAGCTACTGCCTCATCTAATTATATCACTATAACGTCATTTTCCATGTTCTGATGTTTTTTAAAACAGAGTGAAGTATCCTTGAGCCTTATTTCATGAACACAAGCTTCATTAACTCGAGCTCATGGTTATCTATATAGGTATATTAACCTACTGCAAATGTTATTTTTCATATTCTTACTTCTGTTGGTTGAGATGTCCGTTACTGGTCATCCTGTTGGTATTAGAGATTTTAGCCCTCAGACAAAGACAAAGGCGTGCAGTGGTTCCAAAGAAACCGCTATGCACTGTGGTACAAAAGTAGTATACAGTGTCCACTATGTTTACGATGCATTGTGGGTAAAAATATAGCTACAATACAGCTGAACTATATAGGGAATCTAATCGTCCACTGAGAATTTGCACATCACTACAAGCTGGTTGACACCCTGAATAGAACCCTTAATGGCAAATAGGGTACGATTTCAGACACACCCATACTCATGCACACACCTAGGTCTAATTTAATATCTCCAGTTTTCCTGACTGCATGTCTTTGGACTGTGGGTGTAAACTGAAGCCCACCCCCTTTACAGACATGGGAAGAAATTACAAACTCCACATAGAAAGGACCTTGGTGGCCTGGCCGAGGAATCAAATTCTTACACACTGCCTGGCCAAAAAAACGGTCACATAGTTTAATATTTAGTTGGAACACCTTTAGCTTCGATTATGGCATGCAGTCGCTGTGGCATTGATTCATTCCACAAGCTTCTGCAATGTCACAACATTTATTTCTGTCCAGAGTTGCTTTAATTATTCCCCAAGATCTTGCATTGATGATGGGAGATTTGGACCACTGCGCAAAGTCTTCTCCAGCACATCCCAAAGATTCTCAATGGGGTTCAGGTCTGGACTGTGGTGGTCAGTCCATGTATAAAAAGTGATGTCTCATGCTCCCTGAACCAATCTTTCACAATTTGAGGATAATGAATCCTGCCATTGTCTTCTTGGAATATCCCATCAATGGAAGAACCTGGTCGCTCAGTGTATTCAGGTAGTCAGCTGACCTCATTCTTAGGGCACATAACGTTGCTGAATGTAGACCGGACCAACTGCAGCAACCCCAGATCATAGCACTGCCTCCACAGGCTCGTAGGGTAGGCAAGAGGCATGATGGGTGCACCACTTCAGCCGCCTCTCTTCTTACCCTGATACGCCCATCACTCTGGAACAGAGTAAATCTGGACTAATCACATTACATGTGTAAGCAGGGCCTCTCGCACACACACACACACCCTCATCACCTATACACCTGTAACTCATTAGCATGTGTATATAGTCTCTCCACTTACTGCACTCAGTGAGTAGCATTAATTGTGACATTGTTTGTGACACTGTTTGTGACACACCTTACCTCTGTTTATCTCTGAAGCCAGCATCTAGCCAGCTTCCTGTTTAGTCCAGTACTGCCATTCTCTCCACAGGGGGGACCTCCGGCCGATCCTCCTGAGTACCTTGTTTCACGTTTCTACCCCTTTTGAGTTAATAAAGCCTTGCATATGGATTGTAACACAATGTCCAAGTCTGAATCGTTACAACATGACCTTCTTCCATTGCCCAAGAGTCCAATCTTTATGCTCCCTAGCAAGTTGGAGCTGTTATAGCTGGTTAGCCTCTCTGACAAGTGGTTTTCTGAAGGCTACACAGCTGCTTAGTCCCAATCCCTTGAGTTCCCTTCACACTGTGCGTGTGGAAATGGTCTTACTTTCACTATTAAACACATCCTGGAGATCTACTGTTGTTTTCACTTGAATGATCACGATCATTCAAGATTTTTTCCTGACCACATTCCTTCCTCAGAGATGATGTTTCCCCACCGTCCTTTCACTTTTTAATAATGTGCTGGGCAGTCCTTAACACATGTTTTCTCTACTCGATACCAGTAATTTGACCACTCTGAAACAGATTAACATCTTTTCCACAACCATAGGATGAGTTGTTCGACATGGTTGTTTTACATAAAGACTCAGTCAGAGACGGCCTCTACCTGTGCAGCTGCTAAAGCTTTGCTATCCAGATTTCAAACAGAGACTCTTTTCTTTGGTGTTTAGTTTATTAAACTGTAAATACTGCTTGACCAGAGGAGGATGGGTCTCCCCTTGTGAGTCTTGGTTCCTCCCAAGGTTTCTTCCTCCAGTCTGAGGGAGGTGTTCTTGCCACTGTTGTCTCTGTCTTGCTCACTGGGAGATATATGTTGTAACTGTCTGTTTTCAAAACTCTGTAAAGCTGCTTTGAGACAACATTGTTGTAAAAAGCGCCATACAAATAAACTTGACTTGACTGACTTGACTTACTACATCAGTTAGGGTTAAATAACTTGTTGCCAAACATAATCACCCATGCAGTAATAATCCAATGGGAGGCTCTTACCTGTTTGCCAATTAAATCCAGGTGGTGAACTTTCTTTTGGGCCAGGCAGTGTATTTAGCTACCTAGCATTTACAGTGCTGCTAAAATAATTGACAACGTTTTCTGATACGGATTACGCTGCCATGCACATGTGGGCGGGAAAAACTAATCTGAACCTATACTATATTGGTTCACCATCACAACCTGTCGTTGAGAGAACACGCTCAGCTGGTTTAGAGACTCTCCATGTGTTTCAGTCAGAAAATATACTATGATACGAAGGAAAAATGCATCATTTCACATCTAGGTTGACTTTAAACCTTTACTACTAACACCAGATTATCCAAAACTACTACTGGCATAGTCATCAATATCAAAAAAGTGGTTATTATCCTCGTTCTTATTGCCCAGCCTTGGATTTCTCTGAACCTGATTCTCTACAGAACCGCGCTTGTGCCTTAAAGCCCTGAAGATACCCGACCAGACATGGTTTTGATATCCAGACCACTCCGCCGAGACAGCTCATAGATCTGCCCATGTGTTATCATGCTGCTGCGGCCAGCTCTGCAGCTCACCCTCCATCAAGCACGCGCATCAGATCAGCACCCAGTGCTACGGAGCTGTCGGGCAGCTCAGCCGAGCAGATGAGGTCACTCTGATTGGACGCTGACACGCGACCTCGTTAGATTGGTGTCTGGGCAGTGCAGCGCTGTTTGAATGCTCAATTAAATGGATGCATCTGAGACAGAGTCTGCATCAGCAATGAGGACGTGGGTTGGGAATGATTTACATACTCATTTCCCTTTGTGAAAACCTCGTGCACCCAAGGTTTGGGATTACAGATTGTTGTTGTTTTTTTGTTTTTTTTTCTCTCAATAACACTTATAATAATCACAACAACAATAACAGCCTATTGTAAAAGTATAATAAAAATAAAAAGCAGATAATCTCTTTTAAAAAGCATCACATCCCATAATGTGCTTATTTAGAATGACAGACATAATGACAGCAGTAAAAGGGAGTTAATAACTTGCTACACAGAGTTTTCATTATTGTAATAAACAGGGTTTATACAAGACTCTCTGGAGCTCTTAAACGGACTAACCAAACAGTGTGCCATAAAGAACTCTCAGTTTCAGAACTATTCTTATATAGTAACATTAGGGCTGTTTTAGCTGGATCCTTAATATACACTTACTTAGCCATAATATTAAAACCACTTCAGTGTTTCTACAGTCATTGTTCACTGTATCAGCTCCACTGACCATATAGGAGCTACACTGACAGACTGTAGTTCATCTGATTCTCTGTATACTTTATTATCCCGTTCCCACAGGACCACCACACAGCAGGTACTATAAGAGTGGTAGATCATTCCCAGCGCTGCACTGATGTGACACTGGTATGGTGGTGGTGTGTTAAGTGTGTGTTGTGCTGGTATGAGTAGATCAGACACAGCCGTGCTGCTGTTGGAGTGTTTAAACACCTCAGTGTCACTGCTGGACTGAGAATAGTCCACCAACCAAAACTAACCAGCTACTGCTTAGACAGCTACTGTCTCTGACTTTACATCTACAAAGTGTCTTATAGAGTGAACAATGTCAAATAGAGTGAACAGTGTCAAATAGAGTGAACAGTGGCAAATAGAGTGAACAGTGTCTAATAGAGTGGACAGTGTCCAATAGAGTAAACAGTGTCTAATAGAGTGAACAGTGTCTAATAGAGTGAACAGTGTAAAATAGAGTGAACAGTGTCTAATAGAGTGAACAGTGTCAAATAGAGTGAACAGTGTCTAATAGAGTGGACAGTGTCCAATAGAGTGAACAGTGTCTAAGAGAGTCAACAGTGTCTAATAGAGTAAACAGTGTAAAATAGAGTGAACAGTGTGAAATAGAGTGAACAGTGTCTAATAGAGTAAACAGTGTTTAATAAAGTAAACAGTGTCTAATAGAGTGAACAGTGTCTAATAGAGTGAACAGTGTCTAACAGAGTGAACAGTGTCTAATAGAGTGGACAGTGTCTAAGAGAGTCAACAGTGTCTAATAGAGTAAACAGTGTAAAATAGAGTGAACAGTGTGAAATAGAGTGAACAGTGTCTAATAGAGTAAACAGTGTTTAATAAAGTAAACAGTGTCTAATAGAGTGAACAGTGTCTAATAGAGTGAACAGTGTCTAACAGAGTGAACAGTGTCTAATAGAGTGGACAGTGTGTAATAGAGTGAACAATGTCTAATAGAGTGAACAGCGTTTAATAGAGTGAACAGTGTCTAAAAGAGTAAACAGTGTTTAATAGAGTAAACAGTGTTTAATAGAGTGAACAGTGTTTAATAGAGTAAACAGTGAGTGGACAGTGTTTTAACACTCCAGCAGCACTGCTGTGTCTGATCCACTCACACCAGCACAACACACACTAACACACCACCAACCATGTCAGTCACTGCAGCGCTGAGAATGACCCACCACCCTAATAGTATCTGCTCTGTGGTGGTCCTGTGGGGGTCCTGATCATCGAAGAACAGGGTAATAAAGTATACAGAGGATCAGATGAACTACAGTGTGTAAGTGTAGTACTACTCTTATAGTGATCCTATTTGATAAGAGATAAGTGGATGGGGTCAGTGTTGGTTTGGACTGGGTCTATAAGCCAGTGCTGAAGGTCAGGAAGGTGGAATGTCCATGTTGGTGTGATGGACTCTCGTGTTCATGCTCTACTGCGGTTATACAATCTCAGCATGATTGCTCCAAAAGTAAAAATCCCATCTACTGTAAGATGCTTATTTTAGAGGAAGTGCTTCATTCTCATTACATCTGCACAGAGAGCGAGCGAGAGAGAGAGAGAGAGCAACACACACACTTAAACACACACATACATAAAGAGCGTTGCTAAGCGATGAAAATAAAAATGAATGCTTCTGCAATTACGGCATGACAACTCTGTAATGACTTCATTGCACTCTCTCTCTCTTTCTCTCTCTCTCTCTCTCTCTCTCTCTCTCTCTCTCTCTCTCTCTTTACTTTCACTTTTCCATCCGCCCTGCTGTGGAATAAGGCATCAGCTGGGAGGGGGCTGCCAGAGGAAAAAAATACACAATGCTTTTCCCAGTCAGCGTGCTCCGTTCCCCACTCTCGTAGTTATAAGTCTCTGTGGCTGCATATTTATTAACCCCAGCAGAAAGACTTGCACCACGTCCGACTGATGCAACCATCCCCGTATAACACGTCATGCTTATAACGTACACCTGTCAATCCAGCGCACACCCATCCAGAGACTGCGCACAGTCGAACACAAGATCATGCCATCATGGTTAACGGATTTGATAAGTTTGCTAAAAAAATAGTTCAAATTTACACTTTTAATAGTTCTATATACAACCATTAACACTCAAAGAGCCATAAATATTCAACATGGTGCGATAAGTCCTCCACACAGTAGGGGGCAGCATGCCACCACTCAAAATGCACAGTTTCCCCACCTCCCTCTTCACTCCTTACCAGTCTAGAGGAAACACTGTAAGTTAAGCATCAAATTTCATCCCTTTACTCTTCATTAATATACACTCCTGGGCAAAGGACTTACCTGAGCTGATAGTTTAAAAGCCTTTATCTAATCATAGATAGTTACAAAGTAACATAAATATCTTATTGTGAGAGAAGTAGATCAGATCTTGAGCTCCAGTTTGAAGAACAAAGTGTAGTTCCAGATTTCTCCTGGACGCCCGACATTGTATGAATGTATTTAGTTCCTTCAGCAGCAATCTTGATTTAGCTTAATGAAGTACTGAGCAGTTAAAGCAGGTATTAGATGAGAACTGTAATTAATACTGGGTTGTTTATAGAAGGAGAAGCTTGTAAAGGGTTAAATAACACACATATGTAAAAGCAATGCTTACTGTATTAATACTGTTTAATATTTAAATAATAAAGTGTTTTGCTAAATAAATAAAAGATTCCAGTCTGGAAAAATAACTTTTTATATATAGTAAAGTCCCCAAGTGCCTAAAACCTTTGCACATCATTGTATATCACTTCTTTTGTTCGCTGCTGAACGTGAAAAGCAGCAGCAGTCACTTATCAAGAGCTTCAGCCATCATTCTGTTTACTCCTAATTTTACTGGCCACCTGTACTAAAACAATCCAATCAGGAGCCGCACCTTCAACATGACTGACAAGATGTTAGAATACGCCATCAGGGCAGCAGCAGTATTCCTTATCCTCTTATGTTGGACTGAGTTCACTCAACACTACAGTGACTCACTATCCCCCTTGAGGCATAAAAATGTTATAACAAGAGGGAACAAGCCAATGCTAGCTGGTTAGCATGCTAACTTCAGTAGATATCTGTAACACGATATATATAGACGTCTTTAACGCACCATAAAACTGTTATTTCTTCTTGTTGATCATTTGAAATATTTTTTTTATATTTTAAACACAAAAGTATTTGCAGGCTGAATTTGTTCTTCAGATTGATGAGAAATGAGTTGCATATTGTTGATGTCCAATAAAAAACAAGTATCCCCAAAATAGCAACTTTACAGGACAGGACAAAAATTCTCTTTACTTTCAATGCAAGTCAATGGAACCAGAAATTGATTTATTTTGATTTAATTAAAGTTATTTTGGGGCATTTCTATTGGTTCCTTCATCATGAAATTTGTACACAATATAAATGGTGACAGGGACAGAACAACATGACAACAACAATGCCAGACCAACACAGGAAGCAAACAAGAGGTATAAGAGCACACAGGAAACAAGGAGCACCTGCGACAGGGAGGAGAATCAGAATCAGAAATACTTTATTGATCCCAGGGGGAAGTTGCAGTTATTGCAGTAGCAGCCGTTGTGTAGAAGAATAAACACTCTAATAATCATTTACAACATAAAAGAAATGTGTCATATGTACACATATATATAGGTCTTATGATACAATAGAAGAATAAAAAGTAAAGTGACTGTGGCTATAGTAATAAGTACAGATATACTGTCTACAGCAGTAAGAGTTTAGAGGTAGGAAAGTTATTGCACATTTGAGTTCTTACATACATCATTAAATTATTGTTCTATTGTTATTACTGTACATGTGAAAGGTGTCATAAGTTAAGGGAGGAGTTATAAAGTCTGATAGCCACTGGTAGGAATGACCTCCTGTGGCGTTCTGTAGTGCATGTTGGTTGAATGAGTCTTGAACTGAATGTGCTCCTGCGTCTCATCACTGTGTGATAAAGAGGGTGGGAGCCATTATCCACGATGGCCTGCAGCTTAGACAGCGTCCTCCTCTCAGACACTGCCGTCAGCGAGTCCAGCTCCACACCCACAACATCACTGGCTCTGCGGATCAGTTTGTTAAGTCTGAGGCACATAATAGGAGCAGGTGAGGGGCATATCAAGAGAGTGTAGACAAGGAGGAGCAAACAACCAAAACAAACAAAAGCACATGGATCAATGACAGACGACAGAAGCATAGACAGACAGGAGACAGGAGTGACAAGTAAACTCCAAGTAAACTGTGGAGTTTCTTAAATTCAGTGTAATTCAGTGGTTGAGATGTAAAAGTAGTGATTTGATGTGAAATTATTAATTTGTAGAGAAATTTAAGGTCTCAGCTATCTAAGACAGTGGTGGTGATGGGGACCAGGGGTCAGCATGTCTACAACTCAAATATAGCTGATTTATTTACTATCCAAAAGCACCAAAGAAGCTAGACAGTTTTTATACATGATGTTGACAGTAAAGTAGCAGTAATCTGAGTTTTGTCCTAAAACAACTATGGAACAACGTTTCCGGCAATGTATTCACAGCCATAACTCTCTGTGAGGAAGCTTTTCTGTTTGGGATGTCTGGTTCCTGTTGCCACCACTGTGAACAGTGTGACTCAGTTTGTTTCTTAAGAATGGAACGTTTATCGACTCTGGCATGGCTTTGTTTACACCTCAGCCATTTAATCACGCCAAATGTTGGGAAAATCGGTGGCATTCCCCTTCAAGTTGCATCACTAATGATGATGATTTAAAATCATGTTTCAGTGACAGTCAAACAGTAACATCCAGGGGCATTGTGGGAAGCAGTCTCTGGGTTGAGTGAGAGTATAGGCCTAAATCTGACCCGGGTCAGGTGACTACAGTCACTCGACCATGAATCAGGCCAAAGCATCATCAGAGATCACATGAGCATCACTGATACTTGTGACCAGCTGGAAAGCAGGCCAGTTTTTCTCTGCCCCACCAGTGTTGGTCAGTCAGTTAAGCAACGGTCTGATATTTAATAAAGATTATAACAAATGATAAGTTAAATAAAAAAATTAAAAAAATGTTTACAAGAAAAACCTTAAAATGACTACAGTGGCCTTTACTTAATGTTCCTCCAGTCAGAACAGTTATAGAGTATTTTCAGAAGGAAAACAACAAAATCTAAATATATTTTGCAGTATTTAGTTTAAATATTTAAGGAATACACCTAAAATAGTTCTGTATCTATAACTATCTGTAACTGTAACTGTAACAATGTATGTAATTGTAACTGTATCTGTATCTTTATCTGTGTCTTTACCTGTAATTGTTACTGTAACCGTTAATGTAACTGTAAATGTAACTGTTTTTCTCTCCTTAAATATTTAGGGAATATTCCAGCATTTATGAACCAAATATCTGTTTGCTATATCTGCACCTATAACATTTACATTTCTGGCATTTAGCAGACGCTCTTATCCAGAGCGACTTACAAAAGTGCTTAGTGTTCAGTCAGAGTAAGTATCTATATCTAGTAGAAACAGGTTTAAGTCCAAACTACTCTTATATTCAAACACTGCCACAAACAAGTACCAGTGCTGATACCTAGAAAGACAACAACAAAACATAAGGTTAGATACAGTATAAGTGCAATACCTAGCAAGACTAATTGTAGTCTTGTAACTGTAACTGTAACTATATCTGTATCTGTAACTGTATCTGTAATAGTAACTGTAAGTGTAACTGTAAATTTAACTATATATGTTTCTGTTACTGTATCTGAATATGTATCTGTAACTAACTGTAACTGTATCTGTATCTGTAACTGTAACTGTAAGTGTAACTGTAACTGTAACTATATCTGTATTTGTAACTGTATCTGTAATTGTAACTGTACGTGTAACTGTACATTTAACTATATCTGTTTCTGTTACTGTATCTGAAACTGTAAATTTAACTATATCTGTTTCTGTTTCTGTATCTGTAATTGTAACTGTAAGTGTAACTGTAACTATATCTGTATCTGTATCTGTAACTGTATCTGTATCTGTAACTGTATCTATAACTGTATCTGTATCTAACTGTATCTGTAACTGTATCTGTAACTGTATCTGTATCTGTATCTGTATATGTAACTGTATCTGTATCTGTATCTGTAACTGTATCTGTAACTGTATATGTATCTGTAACTGTATATGTATCTGTAACTGTAACTGTATCTGTAACTTTATATGTATCTGTAACTGTATATGTATCTGTATCTGTAACTGTAACTGTATCTGTATCTGTAACTGTTTCTGTAACTGTATCTGTATCTGTAACTGTATCTGTAACTGTAACTGTATCTGTAACTGTATATGTATCTGTATCTGTATCTGTAACTGTATCTGTATCTGTATCTGTAACTGTAACTGTATCTGTAACTGTAACTGTATCTGTAACTGTATCTGTATCTGTAACTGTATCTGTAACTGTAACTGTAACTGTATCTGTAACTGTATCTGTATCTGTATCTGTATCTGTATCTGTAACTGTATATGTATCTGTAACTGTAACTGTATCTGTATCTGTATCTGTAACTGTATATGTATCTGTAACTGTAACTGTATCTGTATCTGTAACTGTATATGTATATGTATCTGTAACTGTATCTGTATCTGTATCTGTATCTGTAACTGTATATGTATCTGTAACTGTAACTGTATCTGTATCTGTAACTGTATATGTATATGTATCTGTAACTGTATCTGTATCTGTATCTGTAACTGTATATGTATCTGTAACTGTATCTGTATCTGTATCTGTAACTGTATATGTATCTGTAACTGTAACTGTATCTGTATCTGTATCTGTAACTGTATATGTATCTGTAACTGTAACTGTATCTGTATCTGTAACTGTATATGTATCTGTAACTGTAACTGTATCTGTATCTGTATCTGTAACTGTATATGTATCTGTAACTGTAACTGTATATGTATCTGTAACTGTATCTGTATCTGTATCTGTATCTGTATCTGTAACTGTATCTGTATCTGTATCTGTATCTGTAACAGTAATTGTATCTATGTAACTGTTGCTTTGTTATCCCAGGTGGTTGCTAAGATGTTAATAGCCAGTTGTCATGTTATCTTAGGCAGTCATTAAGGTGTTGCTAGCTTGTTGCTATGTTATCCTAAGCAGTTGCTGAGATTTTGCTAACCTGTTGCTATGTTATCCTAATCACTTGTTAAGGTGTTACTAACCTGCTGCTATGGTATCCCAGGTGGTTGCTGAGATGTTGCTAGCCTGTTGCTACGTTATCCTAAGCTGTTGTTAAGGTGTTGCTAACCTGCTGCTATGGTATCCCAGGTGGTTGCTGAGATGTTGCTAGCCTGTTGCTACGTTATCCTAAGCTGTTGTTAAGGTGTTGCTAACCTGCTGCTATGGTATCCTAGGTGGTTGCTGAAATATTACTTAAACCGAAAACCATATGTGTGATGTGTCCTAAAAGTTTTGTAATTTGAGATCAGAAATTGTGAACATGGTACATAAGAACGTTCTGTCTTTAAAGAAGAACTGAAAACTCCAAACGTACTGAATATAATCCAGTCTCTGGCACTTGAGAAGGGCTCTGGGCGCTGAGGGCTGGACGCTGAGCACTCTCTGGGCCGTCATTGTTGTTCTGATACTGATCTGTGTACAAACTCCAAATTAAAACCGAGGCAGAGCGAGCCGTGTGACGCTAATGGAAGCGGAGCTGCTGAAGAATGTCGGCCCTCCTGAGAGATTTCCAAACCAGAACTGACTTCCTAATGAGTGTTAAAATCTCCGTCTGCATGTTTTAATTAGACTTCTAATGACACAAAACAAACAGTGCAGCAGGAAAAAAAAACACAGTTATTACAGGAAGCGATGTCAGTCGACTCAGACTGAACAGGTGCTGCTGTGAGGGGTACGTACGGGAGGGGCTTTTTAGGCTAAGGCGGACGTCAGAGAGTACAGTTGACAGGAAACTGACAGGTAACTGGATTAGCTGCGTAATTTGGTGTATAGTAATGACTATGTTTCGGAAGTTTCAGAAGTCATGAACGTGTAGGACTTATACAGTGTGTGTGTAAAGGTGATGTGTTTTTAGTGTATGAACTCTGTGTACATTAACCTTTAGAAATCACAGCTATTGCCGATGATGGAAGTCTGATGCAAATGTAAATATTTTCCTCACTTATAGCCAATGCTTAATTTATAAAACATCAGGTAATGGAACACTAAAGGTGGGGTGATCCTACAAGTGGGCAATGATGAAAAGGGTCCTGGAACGCATAGACACAACAGTGCTTCAAGTATTCAACTTAGTAGGATTCTTTGCAATAAGGTAGACCTAGCTCTAATGACTGCAGTGAGGAGCTTCTACCATAAAAACTCAGAGATGGAACTCAGAGGAACAGTTTTTCCTAGAACGTGGTGCCCTACAAATAATCCAAATAAATAAAACCTTTCACGTTGCACAGAACAACAACACATATACGAAGAAACAACTGAAAAGACTACCTCACCTTCTAAATATTCAAATTACTCCACAACGACACCATTGCGTCCACAGTCTTATTTTTTAAATTAGTCCCAGTATTTTAAAAAAAATGTCACAGAGGTGCTGGATCTACATAAATAAGTTCTGGAACGCAGGTGCTCAAAATATGAGAGGTGCCGGATCCTGTTCCGGCAAGATCCAGCACAAATTAAACACTGCTTATAGCTCATTGAAACAAGTGGAGAGTCAAATCCTGCAATGCTAACTCTGTCTGTGTTTGTAGGTAGAGGTGATTATTATTTAAATTTGATGAAAAGAGAAGAGAGCTTTGCTTTTTGTTGTTTTTTCTTGCTTGCTTGTTTTATCTTTCCATCTATAAAGGGTTACATAAGGGCTACATGTGGCAAATTGATACATTAATATGTCCCTGCTTGTACAGTACTGAGACCCTGAGTACAGAGGGCACCCTTTATGTATCAAGTTTTCAGACAAAGTACAAGTTACTGATTGTTAAGGAGGTACTAAAGCATATACAGTGGACTATTAAAGTGTTACCAGCACCTTTCACCCTTTAATTTCCTCACCAAGAAACATTTTTTTATTTTTTATTATTTTGTGGCAATAATATTTCATATAATTCTAATTACCTTAACTTAGTATAGATACCTTGAGCATAAACAAACATTTAGACCATTAGATAATGCACTTTTTTAAATTATTATTATTATTTTACCCGTTTTAGACTTCTTTGTTGTACAAAGTTACATAATTCCATTTATAAAAACCTCTGAAAATACAATACACTGAACAAATATGCTTACCTCTGAAATTCCACCAAAAACATTCCACATTTGTGGAGTCATTTACTTGTTACCTCCTCCATAGATGTGGACAGTAAAGGCGTATCTACTGAAATACTCAGAGACCTCTGCCAATTGGTAGAGATGGCACAATCAACTTCTTCCTAAGCTACAGGGATGCAAAATGTGCTCTACCAAGAAATTGAGAAGAACGTTAAAGGGTTAAAGATTTTCTAATACTGATGATCAATACTGGGACACCTAACAACCATCTGGAAGACCTGGTAGACGATCAAAGGTATCCCCCCATCAGATTAGAACATTAAGGTCCACTCTTACTTCAGATCTGAAAACATCTACAGGTGTTTCTGTCCATCCTTCCACTGTGAGAAGACACCTCAGCGCTATGTGGACTGAAAGGATAGGTAGTTATTCAAGAAGCTGCTGGTGTTCTCAGAACTGATCCCCTCAGACTCTGCCTCTGCAACAGGCGGCGTTCCACAGACCGCAGCCGTAAGTAGAACGCTCCATCAAGAGTTCGGTTTTCCCAACTTTTTGCTGTCGAGTGGAGCAGCGAAATAAAACAGATGTTGGTTTTTTTGGAGTCATGGATGCCAAACGTCTTGTTGCTGAGATCCAGATGAACCCAGTATATATAACAATAATAAAAGAGGACGGAGCTCCTGCTGCCTTTCTCCACCTTAAAGAAGCTGCTGATGGTCTCAGAACAATGAACTAAGCATCAGTGTTTGGGATTATTTGCATTTTGAAAGCCAGAAAATAGAACTAACTTGAACTAAGACTGAATCTTGGAGATGTGGAAAAATATCCTCACAGATTTGCTTTGAGAACCTCAAAGTAAGAGATTTTCTTGCCAACTACTACTACTACTTCTATTACTACTACTACTACTGCTACTACAACTGCTACTTCTACTACTACTACTACTACTTCTATTACTACTATTACTACTACTGCTACTACACCTGCTACTTCTACTACTACTACTACTACTTCTATTACTACTACTACTACTACTGCTACTACAACTGCTACTTCTACTACTACTACTACTACTACTTCTATTACTACTACTACTACTACTGCTACTACAACTGCTACTTCTACTACTACTACTACTACTTCTATTACTACTACTACTACTACTGCTACTACAACTGCTACTTCTACTACTACTACTACTACTTCTATTACTACTATTACTACTACTGCTACTACACCTGCTACTTCTACTACTACTACTACTACTTCTATTACTACTACTACTACTACTGCTACTACAACTGCTACTTCTACTACTACTACTACTACTACTTCTATTACTACTACTACTACTACTGCTACTACAACTGCTACTTCTACTACTACTACTACTACTTCTATTACTACTACTACTACTACTGCTACTACAACTGCTACTTCTACTACTACTACTACTACTTCTATTACTACTATTACTACTACTGCTACTACACCTGCTACTTCTACTACTACTACTACTACTTCTATTACTACTACTACTACTACTGCTACTACAACTGCTACTTCTACTACTACTACTACTACTTCTATTACTACTACTACTACTACTGCTACTACAACTGCTACTTCTACTACTACTACTACTACTTCTATTACTACTATTACTACTACTGCTACTACAACTGCTACTTCTACTACTACTACTACTACTTCTATTACTACTACTACTACTACTGCTACTACAACTGCTACTTCTACTACTACTACTACTACTTCTATTACTACTATTACCACTACTGCTACTACAACTGCTACTTCTACTACTACTACTACTTCTATTACTACTACTACTACTGCTACTGCTACTGCTTCTTCTACTACTACTACAACTGCTACTTCTATTACTACTACTACAACTACTGCTACTACAACTGCTACTTCTATAACTACTACTACTACTTCTACTACTACTACTTCTATTACTACTACTACTGCTACTACAACTGCTACTTCTACTACTACTACTACTACTTCTATTACTACTACTACTACTACTACTACTGCTACTACTACTGCTACTTCTACTACTACTACTACTACTTCTATTACTACTATTACTACTACTGCTACTACTACTGCTACTACTATTACTACTACTGCTACTACTACTGCTACTACTATTACTTCTACTGCTACTTCTACTACTACTATTACGTCTACTGCTACTACTACTGCTACTACTATTACGTCTACTGCTACTACTACTGCTATTACTTCTACTGTTACTACTACTGCTATTACTTCGACTGTTACTACTACTACTATTACTTCTACTTCTACCTCTGCTACTATTACTTCTACTGCTACTACTGCTACTTCCATTACTACTACTACTTCTACTACTACTATTAGATTTACCGCTACTACAACTGCTACTATTACTTCTCCTGCTACTACTGCTACTTCTACTACTACTATTACTTCTACTGCTACTTCTATTTCTACTATTACTTCAACTGCTACTACTACTGCTACTTCTATTTCTACTATTACTTCAACTGCTACTACTATTGCTACTTGTACTACTACTATTGCTTCTACTGCTAAAACTACTGTTACTTCTACTACTACTATTACTTCTACTGCTACTACTACTGCTACTGATAACAATAATAGTAGTAAGCTTTATGTATATAGCACTTTTTAGACCTTTGGCAGCTCAAAGTGCTTTACAGAGAACAAAAACACAAAATGATAAAAACTACTAACATTAATACAATAAACACGCTAGTGATTTCACTTACGCTAGTGATTTCACTTACGCTAGTGATTTCACTTACGCTAGTGATTTTGCAAAAACCTTCATTTTTGACATTTGTTACTTTTGGCATAATTGCAAATTCCAGTTACTCATTGTGTTCTCTTAAAATATCATAATAAACAAACAGACATGGTTAACAATGAAACATAAAAAATATATTTTTACATGAATTTCCATTAAAAGTTACACATACCATTACACACAAGGTTTTATTCTTCTCCTGTAAAGTTATGAGATAGTGCTGATATGTGGATTTGCTTGTGTAACCATTTCTGAACTTTTACCAGATTGTTATTATAATCTCAGACCTAGTTTGGCTGATCTAAACTATGTAATGTAAAGTCGAGAGTGCAAAGGCAAATTCAATCTCACTACATTGTGCAGTGCTTTGCAGTTTCAAGGTTGAATGACAAGTTTAGCCGTAACAGTGTGTACAAGTTTGCAACAGACTTTGTGGTACATTTTTTGTCAGATTTGTTCCTCAAGCAGCAAGAAGATGCACATAAACCCCACCTCGCTACAAGGCAGTGCGTACACGCTGCAGCTCCGTGTGCGCAACAACTGAAGACATGTGTCGCAAGTATGTTGTGAAGCTTTTTAAACCAGGCTCTGTAAAGCTGCTGTAGTTGACACGCTTGTGTAACACAACTGAGTCTCTAACGTTTCTGCTTGATGAATGTTTTGCTAGGTTTTGATGGGACTGATCTGTATCCAGGAGAAACTGGGAACCAGACGTTGATCCACAGTTTTTTTTAACTTTTTACTGTTTATTTGCATGAATTTTAATGATATTTGTCAGAATTACAATCAGGAACTCAAACATTGGCAAAATAAAAGGTTTGAAACAATATGCTGAGGCACCTTTGCAGCTTCATAGAGTCTAAAGAACTGCAATGGTTCAAATTTGGGATTCACGAGAGCGCGAGTGTCTACGTGCTTGCTGTTCTTGTAAGAAGGCGTTTAATTTAGCTGGATGTGCGAGCGTGGGTGAGGTATTGTGATGACGTTTCCTGGCTGCTGAAGCAGCCGTAGCTTTTTAGGTATCCCACAGTGCATAGCTGCAGACGCAGGCTCTGGTCGATGAGGTCATTTGGCCTCATTCCGAGGGGGCACACCCCATTGAAAAAAAACAACCATGCAGTTCCTGGGAGGAGGAGCAAGCCCCAAGATCTACCACACAACAATCAAGAGGTGCTCATCGAACAGAGAGTAAAAAAAAACAAAACAACCGGCACTAATTTACCCTTTGACCCTTTAATGCAGACCCTTTAATTTGGATGTTGTTTCTGAGCAGAGGGTGTAACTTTGAGACCTCCAAGTAAAATTAATATAAGACAACAAATACCTGAGCAAACACAGTGTTTACATGACTCTTCCACGTAAACACATAGACTCTTATCGAAGGAGAAGTAATCCACCCCCCCGTGTGAAAAAGTCATTAGTTGCTGAATCAACCACATAAAAGGGAACTCCGCTGATTTAAAAAAAATATATACTACATAATTAATTGTATGAGATGTAAACAGTCATCCACTGAGCTTCGGTTTGATAAGCCTGCTGTGTTAAAATTGTTTACAGTGGTGGTGAATGGAACCAGACGTCCATCTCTAAATTCCTTCATTTGCCAATGTCTGCATTGCATTGACATTGCTGTATGACAGTTTTGTTATCAAGTTACTGATTAAAATACATTTTTAATTCATTTATTTTAATCCAATTTATGGTGGGTGGGTTTTTTGGTAGGATGGGCATGTCAGAGTTGTTAACCAATCAGCAGCAATCTCTGTTCTGGAGAAATCTACTGTAATAGTATTGTTTACAGTGGTGGTGTATAGAACCAGACATCCATCTCTAAAAGCTCCTTCACAGAATGTTATTACATAAAATGGTTGGGAATAAACTCCATTGGAATTGTTGTATGATAGTTTTGTTATCAAGTTATTTATTAAAATGAATTCTTAATCCATTTATTTAAATCTATTTATGGTGCAGGGCTACACACAGTACAATTTTTTTGGTTGGATGGGCGTGTCAGAGTTGTTTGCAGAAATCGGCGGCAAGGTGCATATAAACACCACCATACTGAAAGGCAGTGCGTACACGCAGCAGCTTCATTATTTTAATTAATTTATGGTCTATGGGTACACACAGGACATTGGAAGGCAAGATAGTCCCCAAAGACAACATGTTTGTAAAGACTTACACCTGTTTTATCATCATCCACATATATATGAAAGCTCAGAAGTGACGTGTACATTCACTAGCGGTGTTAGTAAATTAAATGGCAATGTGTGTGTTGTCGGCATGGTGACAACACAGCATTACACTTAAGTGTAATGCTAAACATCAAAGCTTGAAAGACAAATATAAGATATTTAAATATGATCGCTGATCAGATCTATATGAGAACTGTGTGGGCGTGGCTAATGAGAAGCTTGATTGACAGTTTCTGTGCAGCATTAATAGTCTGCTCCACCTCTCATTTTGACACTAACTGGAACATATGAACAAATGAAGTCACAGATAAGATGACTTAATGGATGAACAAACAAACGTGCATTGGTTGTTATGAAAAAAATGAAGGGATGAAGAAAAAAAATGTTGGTGATGATAAAGGAATGAAGAGATGAAGGAACAGTGTTGGTGATAAGGGAATGAAGGGATGAAGGAACAGTGTTGGTGATGATAAAGGAATGAAGGGATGAAGGAACAGTGTTGAAGATGATGATAAAAGAATGAAGGGATGAAGCAACGGTGTTGGTGATGATAAAGGAATCATCTCATGAAGAGATGAAGGAACAGTGTTGGTGATGATAAAGGAATGAGGAGATGAAGGAACAGTGTTGGTGATGATAAAGGAATGAAGGGATGAAGGAACAGTGTTGAAGATGATGATAAAGGAATGAAGGGATGAAGGAACAGTGTTGGTGATGATAAAGGAATGAAGGGATGAAGGAACAGTGTTGGTGATGATAAAGGAATGAAGGGATGAAGGAACAGTGTTGAAGATGATGATAAAAGAATGAAGGGATGAAGCAACAGTGTTGGTGATGATAAAGGAATGAAGGGATGAAGGAACAGTGTTGAAGATGATGATAAAGGAATGAAGGGATGAAGGAACAGTGTTGGTGATGATAAAGGAATGAAGAGATGAAGGAACAGTGTTGGTGATGATAAAGGAATGAAGGGATGAAGGAACAGTGTTGGTGATGATAAAGGAATGAAGAGATGAAGGAACAGTGTTGGTGATGATAAAGGAATGAAGGGATGAAGGAACAGTGTTGAAGATGATGATAAAGGAATGAAGGGATGAAGGAACAGTGTTGGTGATGATAAAGGAATGAAGGGATGAAGGAACAGTGTTGATGATGATTACAGACTGTGCAGACTGCAGACTCAACAGATCTGATTAAAGAAAGAACTTTGTCTGCAGTCTGAACACGTCCTCTGAGTCTGAAACTGGTCTGTGTGAGACGCCAGCCTTGTGACTGGTCAGAGCAATGTTTATGGAATTGTTACCAAAAATAGGACTGTCCAGTTTACTTAGAGGGGAGAGCAATATGATCAAATATGTGGGTCAGTTATTGATCATTGGAAGATAGTAATCTTAGTATATGTTTAATGTGAGAACCTGTGAGAACCAGATTAACCTGATTAGAGCAGGAACACAGCTTTAGGTTGCCTGGAGCTTTAAGAGGTGAGTAGAGATGCTGGTGAAGTATATCAGTCTGGAAAGGGTTACCAGGCCATTTCTAAGGCTCTGGGCCTGCAGAGTAGGAGCCACTGTCTCCAATCCGAGAAAACTTGGAGGAGTGGTGGAGCTTTCCGGAAGTGAACAGCCCACCAAATTCCTTGACTCATCCGAGAAGTCACAAGAGATGACCTAGATGAACATCTAAGGAAATGCAGGCCTCGCTCACCTCAGATAAGATCAGCATTCATGACTCTACCGTTAGAAAGCTAACGTTCCTCCACGGCGATGTGAAAGACTGATCTCCAGTCACAGGAAGCCTTTGGTTGCAGCCGTTGCTGATGAAGGTGCCACAAACAGCCATTAAGTCATGTTTTTTTTTTTGTTTTGTTTTTTTGTGGGGACGGTGGGTTGGGGGGGTCGGGCTGCGGGGGTTTCTCAATCACATGGGTGATATGTGTGTTGCAAAACTCTTTTTGTGTTCCTTTGTTTCTGCGTGTTCTCTTGCCTTTTGTTACATTTTGTATGGCTATCTGCAACCTTGTACTGTCAATGTTGCAAATACTTTTTTACAGCACTCTCAAATAAACAAAAAACTTTTGAAGGTTTGTAGAAGCATTTTAGAGTTTAGAATTTAGAATTAGAATTTAGAATTAGAATTTTGAATTGAAATTTAAATTTTAGAATTATAATTTATATTTAGATTTAGATGTAAAATTAGCATTAGAATTACAATTAGCAGTTAGAATTGGAATTTATAATTTGAATTTTATAATTAGAATTTTAGAATTAGAATTTACAATTAGAATTAAAAAAATTATAATTTGCAATTTACAATTAGAATTAAGAATTAGAATTTAGAATTATATTTTAGGATTTTGAGTTTCAAATTCAAAATTGGAATTTAGATTTTGAATTTAGACTAAAATTTAAGAGTTAGATTTCAAAATTAGAATTTAGAATTAGAATTTAGAATTAGAAATTCAGAAATAGAATTTACAGTTGGAATTTAAAACTATTTGCCACTTGCATTTTATGGAATATGATCTCTGCATTTAACCCATTCATGAAGTGAAACACACAGAGAAAAACAAGTATCTCCAAAATAGCAACTTTACAGAAAGATCAAAAAACAAGTCTGTACTTTTAATGTACGCTAACCAGAATTTTTCCAGGTTAATTTGGAGCATTTCTATTGGTCCGTTCATCAGGAAACAATGTAAACTGCAGCGGTTGTGTTCAAATTATGTGGAAAAATGAAAATCAATAAAAATGGGGATACATCTTTTTCTTTGAACAGGGATGACATGAACACTCTCATGAACAAACACTAGGGGGCAGCGAGCACACTTGCCCAGAGTGGTGGGCAGCCCCCTGCTCTATCTAAATATTTGGATAGAAATCAAATAATTACAATTTTGTTTCCATAAACAAAAAGTTCTTTATACAAAAACCTTCACATAATATAGAGGTTCTGTGAAGAACCCTTCAGTTGGTGACAGGCCCTTTTAATAGGTTCTGCTCCCGTATCTCTTTTCAAACATGGTTCTATAGGGAACCAAAAGCGGTTCTTCAGTGACAATGTTCGAATAACTCTTTATTATGTGTGCAGTACTTCATTCAAATGAAACTTCATAATACATGTACAAGCACTGCATAACACAAAGGCCTTAGAGGCCTAGTTAAAAGGGGAAGTCAACCAATATTTCAAACGTTCAGAATTCAGTGCTTGAGACGTATACAGAGCCATTCAGAGTGGGTGTGATGTGAAATGGTTCATTTGTAGAGAATCTTACATACTCAGACTTTGTTACAGTGGTGGCGAATGGAACCAGAGGTCAGCATGTGTACAATACAACCTGACCGTGACTTCTGAGTGTTTGCATGTGTGTATGTATATGTAATGTCAGTTATGGTAAAATAGAGGGAAAATCTGAGAAACATATTTTTGTGGACAATTTTCGCCCGGAATTGAATCCAAAAAGGATATTTTAGCCCAAACGATTCTAATATAACTCCTGCATTGGGGGTGATATCTGAGACATCATTGGGGGTTTCAGAGGTGGATGTCTGGTTTCTATCACCACTGCTCTGAAGAATTTAGACAATTCTGAATTCTGAGCGGAGCATTTCACGCAGAACCACTCGCAATAGCTTCTTTACGGTGTTAAAATTTACTTATTTTGAAAAATGGGTGGAATTCCCCTATTAAGATCACTTATTGGAAAGATTTTGAAGAAGTAGTTTTGAGAAGTGACAACCTCATGTCATCTTGTGAACGCCGACACAAGCTGTCCGCAAATCCTCTGTTGCTTGTTTTTTAATGTTATTTGAAGCTTTTATAAATGCAGTGAATACAGTATCATTCAAAAATGTCCAAATACTAAACATGCTTTAAAAAAAGTCCCAAAGTGAAACAAGGCACTTATTTCCAGCATAATGTACTGTTTCACATGACTTTCAGTTCTCAAACCATAACTATTTATCATATCTCTAGCCAGCATGGTTTAAAATCAACCATCCATCTACCAGCTACTCACTAAATTAGCTTTAAATGTACCATCAGCCATGTCCAAATAATACTGAATAGACTTCATCTGTTTGGACATGAAGCACAATGTCCTGTCTATCAAAAGCATGACTAAGAGTTCGAGAGAAAAGGCGAAAAGGCTAAATTCTAGTAAACGCTTATTGGATTTCAACAGTTGACCAGAAATGATTCACTACTGGGAATGCGAGTGTCATCACTTAGACTTGCCTACACACATGAAGACCAGTTAGCAGTAAGCCTGAGCAGCTAATCAGGAAGGACATGTAATGATTTTTCTAGTAAGGCAGCGACGCCCTGCTGTGTTTTCAAGGTGCGCTTTCCTTTTTTTAAACCCACCCACAGCTGATTCAGACTGTTCAGGTTACTGACGACTCTTTGAACTCAGCTGAAGACTCTTTGATGCTCTTTTAAACAAGGTCACGCCCCGTAAACCCAAACCCATTACTATGTAGCACTGCTAGCCCACTATGTACTGTAAAACCTTATTACTTGTGTACCTACTTGTGTAAAATAATCAATTCATTGAAGACTGTTTTCTTTTTTCTATATGTTGTTATAACTTTTAAATAGACTGCTTTTAAATACTGGGGACCAGTTTTCCACTTCAGCCAGATGTGATGAACCAGCCAAGAAAGGTTTCAACTTTAACTGGGGCAGTGAGGCTAACGTTGCTAACAAACAGTAGACTTCAGTAGTCACCGAAATAGCCCATACAGTTTCTGTAAAAATACTTCACGGCAAAGTTCAGTCAAACCGCATCCAGGTCAGGAAGAAGGTCGAGCAGACTTATCGACATTGTTTATGACATCATGTATGACTTGTTGTGAACTATAAAAATGAACAAATGAACTGGGCTCAAAGGTTTGATATGCATTTACGATGTATTTACAGAACTCAGTATTTATTATCAGTATTTGTGGCAATGTCCGTTAATGTAAGTTGATGTAAGTTAATAGAAAGATTCATTTCATTCATAATGAGACTGTCATATATTGTAAAGGACAATTATTTGTTTCCAAATAATTAATAGAAATCCGATTAGAAGAAAATGAAGATGGACACTGACGAAATATATACTTAACAAAGCTTTTAGAAATGCTTCCAATTATTTTTCTTACCAAATCTTTACTGTGCTTAGGAGGTCCTGTGTACTTTGATATTGGTCAGTTTGTTTATTCTTTTTTTTACTTGATTATTCAGTTAATCGTCAGAGTAGTTGGTAAAAATGCAGGATTACAAATATAATAATGCAAATATGATGAAATTAATTATAGGCACATGTTAGATTTCCGTTAAGAGAGATGGTGATTATCATAAAGTGTTTGCATATGCTTAGATTACCTCACACGGAGCTGTGCCTACCCTCCCAGCACACACACACACACATACACATGAACAGCCAGCCGCCCCCCTGTATGAGCTCACTGTAATTACCCAAACACTGGCCCGAAAACACCCTCAGCAGGTCAGAGGGGGGAAATCACACACACACGAACAAGTGAAATGAAGGTGAGAGTGTGAGTGTGAGTGTGAGTAAGCCCGTGTGTGAGCAGCCTACACACGAAACGAGCTTTTATTTGAAAAACAAAAAGAACCAAAAGATCTTTTGCGGTTTCTGAGGTTAGGCAGAGCGCTGATTAGCTCTGTTTACAGTAATGCACATGCTTTAGCCCGGGCTTAGTGCCTCCTGAAGCCTATCGTTCAGTAATTACATTGAAGGCGACGCAATTTGTCCTCATAATTCTTCAGCTACAGGATGCAAGGGTCTGGTGGCATCACCTGCTGGAGCTTTGCACAGAGGTATCGAGAAATTTAAGCCCAAAACAAACCTGTTGCTTTGAGACCCGACCCAACCAGACTGGACTGGAAGGCAAAACGTGAAACCTGATTCATGAGAGTTTGCATTTTTAAAGAAATGGCTCTAGGATGAGAGTTACTAAACAATCCACTTACCTATCTGAAAGTAGAGGTCAACTCTGAGATAGAACTTCTACCCATAACTTTAAAAACTGACCTGAACCCACAACGTTAAGACCCGACATGCATCCAAAACATTGAGACACAACCTGTGTCCGTAACTTTAAGACCTGACCTGTACCCACAACTTTGAGACACAACCTGTATCTGCAACTTTGAGACCTGACCTGTACCCACAACTTTGAGACCTAACCTGTACCCACAACTTTGAGACACAACCTGTATCTGCAACTTTGAGACCTGACCTGTACCCACAACTTTGAGACCTAACCTGTACCCACAACTTTGAGACACAACCTGTATCTGCAACTTTAAGACCTAACCTGTACCCACAACTTTGAGACACAACCTGTATCCGCAACTTTGAGACCTAACCTGTACCCAAAACATTGAGACACAACCTGTACCCACAACTTTGAGACACAACCTGTATCTGCAACTTTGAGACCTAACCTGTACCCACAACTTTGAGACACAACCTGTATCTGCAACTTTGAGACCTAACCTGTACCCAAAACATTGAGACACAACCTGTATCCGCAACTTTGAGACCTGACCTGTACCTGTAATTTTGAAATCTGACGTGTATCCATAACTTTGAAACTTGATACTTGCCTGTACCTTTGAGACTAGACCTGTACCCACAACTTTAAGACTTGACCTGTACTTGCAATTTTGAGACCTGACCTGTACCTCCAGGTTTGACACCAGACCTTTACTCAAATAGTTGAGGCTGAACCTGTACCTGCAGATGTGCCTCACAAAATTGTATCTGCAACTTTGAGAACCAGCCTCTTCATGCACCTTTAAAATCTGACCTGTACCTGCAACTGTGAGACTTAATCTGTACCAACATGGGACCACCTACTTTAGGATTGAACCTGTATCTGCACTAGGTTAACATGAAGTTCTCTGGCATTTGTTTCTGGTAGCTGCTGCAGAATGCCGGCATCCTCACAGTCATAATGAAGAGGTTGTCCGTATCATAATTTTAATCCCCCTGCTGTAATAGCTCACAGTCCGATTACAAGCTTTACACTGTGTATGACCTGTATGCTTTTATCTGACATAATGACCAAGTCATAAGGTTTCAACAGAGAAGACACCCCGACTTATCTGGTACCTCCAACAGATCCCCTTTACTCACTCAAGTTAGTCACACTGGCTTTGTTGTAGACATACAAGATCAACCTAGCGAGAGATTATCAAGAGATCCATGAGCGGGTGACATTCATTAGATTAGAAACATAAACTATGCCATGCAAAAGTCAGAGACTGACATTCATATATTTGATTTCCTATTCCAAAGGCAGCTAATTACAAATTATGTAACAATATATTCTAAGAAAATTGGATAGAAGTTCATACAAAGAAGTAGAAAGTTGAGAATTTTCAAAATTGGAGTTCAAAAAATTATTTAAAGGAGCAATTTGTAAATTGAGGACAACCTCCCTTTTCACTCCTTATCAGTGTAAAAGAAACATTCAACATCAAACTTCAACCCTTAAGTCTCCAAGCTTGTCTCGCTCACTGTAGATCCTTGCCGAGAGCAGGAGGCGGCTTTTCAAGAGCTTCAGACATAATTGCATCTACTTTTCCTTTCATTGGCTACCTGTTCTTAAATGATCTACTTTGACTTTGATTGTCAAGGGTATAGAATATATTGTCGGGGCAGCAGTGCTTCTTCCACATCCACTCCTGCTGGACTAATGGCAGGTTCGACATCCCACTTACAAGACAGGGTGGGCTGACGCTAGCAGGTTAGGTCAAAATTGTTCACATTCTGTAAATACCTTCAGTTAAGTTCTAACTCATATATTGCTCCTTTAAAGATAAAAGAGACTCTTAAGAACCACCTGGAAGACCTGGTATACCACTTAAACTCTCCGTATCTGATAAACCTTAATTCATTTCAGAAGGTTCTAACTTACATATTGCTCCTTTAAAGATAAAAGAGACCATTAACAACCACCTGGAAGACCTGGTATACCACTAAAACTCTCCCTTTTGGAAGATTCTAACTTACACATTGCTCCTTTAAAGATAAAAGAGACTCCTAGCAACCACCTGGAAGATCTAGTATACCACAAAAACTAAAACCTTAGTTAATTTTGGAAGGTTCTAACTTACATATTGCTCCTTTAAAGATAAAAAAGACCATTAACAACCACCTGGAAGACCTGGTATACCACTAGAACCTCCCCCTGTCTGATAAACCTTTGTTAATTTGGAAGGTTCTAACTCATATTTCTCCTTTAAAGATAAAAGAGACTCCTAGCAACTACCTGGAAGACCTGGTATACCACTAATACTCTCTATCTGCACATAAATCTTTGAGAGGAGAAGATGAAGCTCCACCTTCAGATCTGAAAACATTCACGTGTTTCTGTCCATCCTTCCACTGTGAGAGACACCTCAGCGCTCTGGGTCTGTAAGGATGTGTAGCTGTTCAAGAAGCTCCTCCCTAAGAAAAGCAGATCCAGACACGTCAAGCTAGGAAGCTGCCGGTGGTCCCAGAAAAATGGACTGACCACCCCAGAACCTCCAGAACCTCAACATCACTGAATGTTGAAAGGTTGGGGTTGTTTGGACGGTGAGGAGCAGAAAATGCAGAGTCTGCTCCGCTCGTGTATGTGTGTGATGAGATTGCAGGGCGGAACTGAATGAGCTCATGTGATTGAGTAGCAGCAGGTTGGCTCGATTGTTCGCTGCTGTGGCTCGGGGGCAGAGAGTGGAGAGAGGGAGAGAGAGAGCGTTGCCACGGTGATCCGACACTGGCACGGTCCTTGCAGGCCCCGCGGCTTAACAAGTCCCAGAATTCTCGACAGGAAAGAGCTTTCCATTTGGTCAAAGGGATTAACCTGTTAATGTTCAGCACGGAAAATTGCTAACACTAAACCAGCCCCCCCACCCCACCCACTTCCCCTCTTCAACAACCATCCACCCATCGTCACTGCACGTGTGTGTACACATACGTACAGACAAACCTCAAACCTCACACGCACACACACACACACACACATACACATACAGAGAGTGAAGAGAAAAAACACCTCCACAAAACTTTTCCCCTGCAAACACACCTCGGCTTCCCCTCGCTGCTCTGCCGCCGCTCATGACGAGCGCTTATCTGTTTATTTATATTGTGTTGGTTACTCAGCTAAAGATAGTGATAACAATGAAAGTACTAAGAACTTGCTAGAACTCTAGCTTTGACTCGGAGCTCTCTGAACTGCAAAGCTTCTTGTAACGTATGGGAAGTAAGTCACAGTTGCCATAATAGCCATGTGTTTGTGTCTGTATTATACAGTAGTGAACCATGACCCTTAGGCCACAGCCCCCCCCCCCCCCCCCCCCTCTCCCCCCAAAGATATGAAGCTGCACGTTTTAACAGAGAGAGGAACCGCACTCACTATTTTCATAAACACACTCAAACTGTTTTCTTCCTCCTTTAATGCTTTTCTTCTCTCGCTATTTGATATTTTTCCTAGCGAGCAAAGTGCAATGCTGTCAGCTGCTCTCAAATGTTTGCACTCAAGTTTTCAGAGGGGGTGGGTTTCAGAGTTTGGGGGGGACATGGGCTTCCATTGTGACACAGCAAGCTAGCTAGCGGTGGTAGCCTAGCACTAGCTAGCTGTTTCTCCAGCTAGCATCGCCACAGCGGGTGGAAATGATCATACAGTTAAGCCCCGCCCACTTAGAGGGAAGATATGATTGGTCAGTTTTACTGTCATTAGAAATTGGTATGGCGCTGAATTATAACTGCCAGGCCCCCTCTGTACTTCAACAGCGGGACCACCAATCACCAACATTCTGCGGAGGCATCACAGTCCTTATAGGGGGAGACACAGACTCACAGGCTTCCACTTAACCTCTCACACTCCAACACAGATTGAATAGTAAGGTTTAAATTATTTATTTGTCTATATTTTTGTAATTGTTTAGATGTTGATTGTAAAACTGTAAGTAGATAAAATAAAATTATATATGTGTGTGTGTGTGTTAAGAATATAATACGACCTCTGAGAGACTAGAGGGCCATGACCGTTCCCTATTGGTATTTTATATATATATATATATATATATATATATATATATATATATATATAAATTAGAAAGTCATGGAAAAGTTTAAATTTAAAACTGCTTCAAAAACGTCTTTACTTTCAATGCAAGTGAATGAAACCAGAAAGCCATTTTGGAGCATTGTTATTGGTCCATCCATCATGAAATGGTCACACAATGTAAATGGCAAAATCTGCCTTTGCCTAATGTACAAATATAAAAAATGGAGATACATTTTTCTCTGGACAGCAACGACATATAGTCAAACACTGGTTAGTCATAACATTCTCACCTTTTCTACACTCACTGTCCATCATTATCAGCTCTACTGACCATATAGGAGCACTCTGTAGTTCTACACTTACAGACTGTAGTCCATCTGCTTCTCTGTATACTATTACTCTGTTCTTTAATGGTCAGGACCCCCACAGGACCACCATAGAGCAGCTACTATTTGGGTGGTAAATCGTTCTCAGCGCTGCAGTGACAATGTCTTGGTGGCAGTGTGTTAGTGTGTGTTGTGCTGGTGTGAGTGGAAGTTTTTAAACACCTCAATGTCGCAGCTGGACGCAGGTATTGCAGCTCTACAGAAGCGGGAATGTCCCCACGCTCACGTTTTCGGTTGACCGGTTAATAGAATCTTTTCATTTTTCATCTTGACATACAAATACAGATAGATGGGCGCTTACCGTCTCCAAGACCAAATCAAGCACTCCTAACCGATCCTGTGTCTATTTCAGAAATGATTCTGTATGTAGGCCCTGTATGTATCCCAGTGCTCAGTGGGCAGAAGGCAGCAACACCCTGGACAGACCGCCAGTCCATATAAAAGATAATTGATTAATTTGGTGAACATTTGCATTATAAACTGTGATCACTCAAGAATGATTGATGTGTATTCAGCTGTTGTATTTTCTTTCTTTCGGCTCAGATCAAAACAGGAGACCATCTGGAACGTGATGTTTCTTTACTGAGTGCACAGTTTCAGGATACAGTGTTAATTGATACTTGTGTCAGAGACATGTACCTTAATACCCCCTTTAACAGCCTTCCACATGGATTAGCCATAATATACTGGACATGAGAAGGACCCCTGAGCAGATTCCAGAGCAGTCGTAGAACAGAGGAAGTGCTGGCAATAAACATGTAATGAGTTCCTGAAAGACTGTCGTAAAGCTGAACATGTTTGTGACGGACTATTTGTTTCTAACAGACTTGCTTTATCAGATGTGGCCTGAACTGAAGTGCATACAACATGGAACAGACAGTAGATGATCTATGAATTTGGGGATAATATTATTTTTAAAATTCAGTGGATTTTACATATCGTCGCTGTCCAATGTCCATTCTCCATTTTTGTTGATTTTAAATTTTCTATATCGTTTAAACACTCCAATGGTTGTTTACATTGTCTGTCAATTTCATGATAAATGGACCTTGGATAGAATTCTGGTTCCATTGAATTCCATTGAAAGTAAAGTATGTTTTTGGTCTCTCCTATAAAGTTGCAATTTTGGAGATTCTTGTTGTTCTTTGGACAGTGACAGTATTTATACATTCATACATTCATTACTGTTAACTTAACTATAATAAAACTACAGAACAGAAACGTTAATGCTGTCCACGACACGTGTATAGTATATACACATGTAGGACTGTAATGACTTTACATTTACAAGGAGGACAAACAAGTGTGTACAAGTGTGGACAGTGAGTGGACATAGTGTTTAAAGACTCCAGCAGCACTGCTGTGCCTGATCCATATAGACAACGCCTGTTATAGCTTCCAATCTTTTTGGAAAACTGGCTTTCAGTGTTCCCAAGGAACCTACTGGGATATTTCTCTGCAACCCATGAGTTCAGTCGTAGAAGTTAAAGGACCTTTCTGTTTATAACCATCCAAATAATTATTATTATTATTAATATTATTATTATAACAACAACAACAATAATAATAATCTTTACTTATAGAGTACTTTTCATAGAAGTGGCAGCTCAAAGTGCTTTACATAACAAACTAAATTAGCCAGAGACGAAGTTCAGTTTTGTTGTTACTATGATGTTAAATCTTTAATTAAAGAGTAAGTTAAGGAGAGACGTTTTTAATTGTTTATTAAAAGCGAGCACTGATGCTGTAACAGAAATTGGAATTGAGGTTCACAGGTTAGAAGCAGTAGAACTGAAAGAGTCTCTCCAGGTTTCTGTATTTTACTGAAGGTTGTGTAGAAGGTCAGAATCTGCAGATCTAAGATCTCGAGAACATAAACAGAGAGACGTTCTGTGCTGTAGTCAAGTTTATTTATGTAGAGCTTTTTACAACGATGTTGTCACAAAGCAGCTTTACAGGAGTTTAAAAGCATGAAAACATGAAGTCACAACACTTTATCCACTGTGAGCAAGCCAAGAACTGGGAGGAACCAAACTCACAAGCAGAGACCCATCCTCCTCTGGTGGAACAGTATTTACAGGTTATTAAACTAAAGCTGAGTCTGAAGGTAAAAGCTTTAGAAGCTGTACAGGTGCTACATCAGGTGGATGATACAGAGATGCATTCAAGGATGGAGCAAATGGCACGAATGGAGAACTGGTTAATGTCGGGTGATGGAGGGCCCTAGTGGTCAGTCCTTTAACAGTATTTGGCTGGCCAGGTGGGCAGTTATTACCTCTGTTTACCTGCTGTAAACTGGTGCTGGATTATTTAGAGCTTTACAGACGAGTAGCAGAAGTTCACAGTAAATGATCCCCATCACAAAATTAGACTCATCTCACAGAGAGAATGTTCTTTCTTTTATTTTCTGTCTCCTTTTCTAAGTAAGGAGTAGATACATCTCCTTGTGGTGTCTTCTCACAGTGGAAGAATGGACAGAAACACCTGTGGAAGCAAGAGTGGCACTTGATGTTCTCCTCCGTCTCTCTCAAAGAGGAAAGCTTTAGATGCTGTCTATCGGATGGGGACAGTACTGCTGGTCTACCAGGTTTTCCAGGTAGTTGCTAAGAGTCCCACTTTCTTTTCCTTTAATCATTTTTAAGCTTCAGTTTCCTGTTTTTCTTTTTACTAGGCTTTCTGGAAAAGGATCCTCAGAAATTTCTCCTGATATACAAACAACCTGCTCTCGACTGGAAGTTAAATAAACGAATGGTGGTCTCTGACTTTCACACAGTACAGTATATGTTACAGTATATGTTGGTTTTCACTTTTAGTTTTTCGTGAGCTGCACTTTGAAGCAAGTTTCACTTTTAATATCACGCCAACTTCTTAACTACCTTTATTCAAGCGCACACGTTCTGGCACCACAGACTGCAACACCTAGTTCTGATTAGCTCGGCTGACCTGCAGGAGGGTCAGCCCTAATTATCAGAGTGTAAAACCGTGTAGAGATCAGTTCGGCTGGCCCAGAGAAGGTCAGGACCAGTGACTCACGGCCCTCACAGCCTGACCACCATCAGTCCATTAGCCGCTCCAATGGAAGTCAGTGTGTCATTCTGTAACTCTAGTGAGTCACGCTCCATCACGCAGCCACTCAGGGGCTGACACAGAGAAACCTGTCAGAAGCCAGGGGCATTTTCACTTACCGTGCCCGCGTCGCTGCTCTACTGACGATTCCTGCACACTAATTACGCTTCTATTCCCAGAACAGGACGGAGAGAGAAGAACAGGAGCGAGGACGATAATTTTGTGATTTCATTTTTGTTTTTAAAAATTGTGCTAGATGTCATTCAAACTTTAAAAATAGCTTAATAGTTTAAAAACACAGTAAAGAATGTCCTTCATGTCTTTCCCACTTAACAAAGTATTTTTAAAAAATTATATTGTGTGGAATATCACTAAAATTTAAACAAACAGTTACAAAAATATTAAGATATTCAAGCTAAAAGTAAAAAAAAAGTTTAATTATTTTTTGTACTTATATATAAATATACTTTTATTATACTACCAAAACTATATTATTAAGACTTATGTATTTTGTATAAAGCCAATAATAAGAAACTTAATAATATTATTTAAATAATTATAGAGTATCATTACATCTTAAAAATTGTTTAAAATAAAAGGTAAATATGTGGATTATTAGACTTAAAAATAGTTTAAAAATGATAATTATACAGGTGTTTTTCATTCAAATTTAAAATGTAGTCCAAAAGTTTTATACATAATATTATTCAAAGTTTTTAACAAATTCTTAACAAATTATACTGGAGATTTTCATCCAAACTTACAAAAATTAACATTTAGTAGTAAGTAATTCAAACTTAACAAACATAATATTCTAGAGAATTCCACACAAAAGAATTAACAATCATCATTAAAAAACAGTTGAAAAAACAAATCTTGTGAAGAATGTCATTGAAAACATGCTAAATGTCATTAAGATTATGAATCAATTTTTAAAAAATCTAATTGTAAAATACTTGTGCTTTAAATAATTGTGTCATTAAAACACTAATTATATAGTCAAATGAGAAGTGTAAGAAGTATACTGATATATTTAAACATGGTATTTGTCCTTTAGGTTGTGTGAAAATTGCTCCCAGATCACTCTCCAGAAAACTGTCATCTCATCATTCACCTAAAATAAAGAATGTTTTTTTCTCCTATAAAGTTTTAAGATTATGTATTTTCCTTTGGTCGGGGATGAAGGGGAGATTATCACTGCACCTCAGGAACAATTAAAAAACAAAATATTGTGTTGAATGTCATTCAAACTTAAGGGAAATAAGAAAATGCTTTTTACTTTCAGGTATAAAAGGAAAACAACAGTTAGTATGTAATTAGTTTAGTGATTATTATATTAATATTATTATTTTTATTTATGCTAGACAATGAAACACTATATTTCTAAATATAGTGTTAAATATAGTGTTAGTCGATTTAGTTTGCTTAAATGTTTTCTCTCAGAGAGTCTTCATTAATTCAAAATTGCAACAAATTTTTTCTTCTTAAGCCAATATCTCCAAACTTGACTAATACATTAAAAACTACATAATATCACAGTTATCAACACATTCCCAAACTTTTCATCACTGTGCTGAAGATTCCACATCAAATTTATAGACATATAACCTAAAGTTCATATACATTTGAGATGTTATACTAAAAACAACCTCCTGGATGATTCATAGCTGTTCTAAACTACATTCAATCAGAACAAAGACAGTAGCACTTCCTCCTCCAGCCCAATATGAGCAATAATGAAAAACGTCATGTTTTTTAAAACCTCATAATAACCCTAAATGTAAATGTACGTTTCCCATCAGCAGAGCTGCAAATGCTCTAAATAAACCCTGAAATGAAAGAAACCTGGTCAGTTTAAACCTCAACTATAGAAACGTCCTTTGACTCCTTGTGTTTTCTTTATAGGAGAGTAAATCTGCACCTATTCCACCATATCCACACCTAAAGCATTACACGGGTACTCTATCCAGGGGAGTATATCACCGCTGTCCAATAAAAAACAAGTATATCAAATAAGTATGGCAAAAACATCATTTACTTTCAATGCAAGTCAATAGAACCAGAATTTCTTCCAAGCTATTTTGGAGCATTTCTATCGGTCCATTCATCATAAAGTCTTCACACACTGGAAGAAGCATATATGTTTCATACATGTTTTTCTTTAGACAGCAACAATATATATCCTCAATAAAGTTCTTTAGATGTGAACATCATTGATGGGATGTGTACCATTCTAGAGAAACCTACCAAGCCAGAATTGTTCTCTGTGCCAGTGACTGGAACCAGATGTCTCTAAAAGCTCCTTCATAGATTGTTATTGAATTAAATGGTTATTAATTCATTGTCAAGTTTATTTATATAGAAATTAATTTACAATCATTTTACAGGAAGGTTTTGGCCAAATATGTAATTGGAGAATATGGAGAGGTAAACAGGGCATTCTTCAGGATCAAATCTAACAAACAGACAAACAAACAAACAAAACTACTATTTTGGTCATTATAAGCATCACATATCGTTGCTGTCCAAAGAAAAACATGCATCTCTACTTTGGTGATTGTTAATTTTTCGCCATCATTTGAACCCAACAGCTGCCCTTCATATCCTGTCAAAGTTTTATGATAAATGGATCAATAGAAATCCTTCAAAATCAATAAAATATCTTTACATTAACTTACACTAAAAGTAAAGAACATTTTTGGACTTCTGCTGCAAAGTTACTGGTTTGGACAGCAACGATATATAACCTCAATTAAGTCTTAAAGATGTGAAAGTCATTGATGGGATGTGTACCATTCTAGAGAAACCTACCAAGCCAGAATTGTTCACAGTGGCAGTGATTGGAACCAGATGTCTGAAGTGTTTGCCGCCTCTAAAAGCTCCTTCATTGAAAATCATTAAATAAAATGGTTATAAATTCATGGTCAGGTGTTTTTATAGAGACATTCATTTACAGTCATTTTACAAGAAGGTTTTGGCCTAAAATTGCTATTTTGTCATTGTAAGCACTGCATGTTGTTGCTGTCCAAAGAAAAACATGTATCTTTATTGTTCTTGATTGTTTATTTTTGGCTTTTTGCTGCAAAGTTACTATTTTGGAGTATACATGATTTTCTTTGGACGGTAACAATATAAAAACTCTCACAAAGGCTAGTGTAAGCACTTCCTCCCAGCGCCTCGAGAGGTCACAATCTCCGGAATACTAGGTAGCTAGGTACCTCTTGCACCTGCACACACAACCAAGCAATCACCTACACCTGACAGTTATTAGTGTTAACGGCAGTAGCTCGTTAGCCACGCACGCCAGTCAGTGCTTGGCATTGTTTGTAACAGCTTCCTACCTGTCCATGGTCCCCGAGTCTCTTCGTAGGTCCAACCTCTCCTTGTATCTCCACAGCGGGGTCCAGTCATACACCCTGGAGCACTGGAAGCCTACGGTGTGACCAGCGGACTTTGTGTTTGGCTCGCTCCCCAAAGCGACCTTCCCTCTTTATTGACTCTTTGAACTCAGCCAATGTTATATTGACTGTTCTTATGCTCTCCCTGGGAGCAGCGAGAGTGGTGCATATCCCAGATAGGGATTACTCTTCAGGCGAGCTCCAGAACGACACGAGGACTAACCACTATCTGTTTGAATTGTTCAGCCAGGGCTTAGCTCCTGTTTTCCCAGCAGGGCGTGAGGAGCTACCCCTGTTTTCAGCAACTCTGACGGGAGACCATCTAGGAGGCTACAAGACTGCGTGGCTAACTCCCGCAGCTACTCCCAACAGCTCACCTGGCTCAGCAGCGACTCCACTCCAGCGGATCTCCCGTGATCCTCGCCCCTGCGAGCCCTGCTCAGCGTGTTTTGTGTTCATTATGCCTTCATTTGTGTGAAAAAAGCCTTGCATATGGATCCTAACGTCGTGTCCCAGTCTGATTAGTTACAGCTAGCTGGTGGTTTTGGATAGTAACTGAAATGCCTATATTTGTGTTGTACACATTATGATCCCTGGTTCCATTCACCACCACTGTAAAGAAATCAGAGTTAGTATTTTGTTTCTGAATCGTCTCACACCAAACCGCTCTGAACGACTTTGTTTACATCTCGACAGTTGAATTGCTTTGGACATTTTGAGACATCACTTGGATCACCCTTTAAAAAGCACATGTAAAAACCTCTATACAATCACAGAGAATAAAATAACAGTCCTGCGTACATAAACATCCACAGCAGACGAGAAAAACAGCCTTTGCTACCGAAGCGCACAGACAGCCTTTCAACATAAGCTAGGTTACAAACGCTACATGTTCATAAGCTGTAATTACAGGCAGGTAATGCGCCCTGAATAACAGGGGCTGATGTGACGGCTGCAGGTTTGAGTTTCAAAGCTCCCGTGCTGCAAAATTATTCATTCCCGTCTGACCGCACACAACATTATGCCATGTCTGACATGCTAATTATGTTTGCTAGCGTTATGTGCCGTGCAGCAAACTGCCATTTCCACCACTTTGGTAATGCGATCTCTGCCCGAGGCAGGGCTGTGAACAGAAGACATGAAGTGACCGCTTTGTGGACATTTGAGGACGTGTGGCATGCCGCGTGGAGAAAAAGGACCTACTGTAAAATGTGCACACTGGAGTGTAAAGAAAGTCTAGCGACCGTCTGAGGTTTCTTTATGACATTTGTGTTTGAAAATTATTATTTTTCTTTCCTACGTGACCATTTTCTGACCTTTTCATTAAAAAGAGTTTTTTGTTTTGTGTATCTTTACAACCGATGCATTCTAGATTGACAAAAGTATTGGGACACACCTCTTTATTACTGAATTCACATATTTCATTCAGTCTTGTGGCCTTACAGGTGTATAAGATCAAGCAGCTAGCCATGCAGTCTGACTTTACAGACATTAGTGAAAGAGTGGGTTGTTCTAAAGAGCTCAATGAATTCCAGCATGGTGCTGTTACAGGTGCCACCACCACAACAAGCCAGTTCATGATCTTTTTCAATCCTATATATTCATCATGAAGTGTCAGACCACATAAAGTTACCGAGCGGGGTTGCAGAGTGCTGAGAAACCAACAAACCAACAAACCAACAATAACTGCAGACTTCCAAACCTCCTCTGGCTTTAACATCAGCACCAAAACTGTGCGCTGGGAGCTTCATGGCACATGGGTTTCCATGGCCAAGAAGCTGCGTGCAAACCTACATCCCCAAGCACAATGCCAAGCCTCCAGTGAAGTGATGTAAGCCCCCACCACTGGACTCTGAAGCAGCAGACACGTGTTCTGTGGAGTGACCAATCTCGTTTCTCTATGTGGCAGTCTGATGGATGGGTCTAAGTTTGGAGAATGTCCATGAGAACATTACCTGCCTGACTGCACTGAGCCGACTGTAAAAAATGGTGGAGGTGGGATAATGCCCACACAAAGCCCTGACCTTAAAACCATTGAACACCTCTGGGAAGAACTGATACTGAGCCAGGCCCCTTTTCAATAATTCCCACATACAAACTCCAGAATATTATAGAAAGCTTCCCAGAATACATATATATATATATATATTCACAGACAGAGTTGTTTTTCTTTATAGTTCAGAGTTCATTGTTCCATCATTAATGAATTAATGGAAGCTGTATTTTCAATAATTCCCACATACAAACTCCAGAATATTATAGAAAGCTTCCCAGAATACATATATATATATATATATATATATATATATATATATATATATATATATATATATATATATATATATATTCACAGACAGAGTTGTTTTTCTTTATAGTTCAGAGTTCATTGTTCCATCATTAATGAATTAATGGAAGCTGTATTGGTCCATCATGTCACATTGGAGAGATGAGGAGGCAGGAAGTGCAAAACCAGATGACAGTTTATTATGAAACAAAACAAAAAAAAATAAACTAAGAGAAACCAAAGAAAACAAGGAACTAGAAACAGACATATTAGCAAAAACAACTAAAGAAAACTATAACAAGGTTAACATGACTTAAACAATCAGGTCACAAAGTACTCACATACATGGAGCAAGACAAAACACCAAGCAAAGACAAAGCACACCGTCCAGAGAATATAAATAGGAACTAACAGCAAACACCTGGGGCTAACAAGAGGGAGCAAATACAGTGCAGGTGAGGGGCGGAGACAGAGGGAATGAAAACAAGGACAGATGTAGAAAAACAGGCTGTGAAACTACCACCACCATGTTTCACATGAAATAACGTTATTATGCAGTTTTCTTTCTCCAAACAGAATGCTTCTTATTTAAACCATAAAAAAAATTCCGGTCATCCGCCCACATAATATTTACCAATAGTCTCAATAGTGCGGACAGGGAGGATAGCTTGATAGGCCCCTTTTACCTTGTTTCTCAACAACCCCCCACACAAGTCATACCTTTTATATTGTGGTCCTATGGGAGTACTGACCATTAAAGAACAGAGTACATAAACAAGGTTGGTGTACAAAAACTGTTATTTGTTTAATAGTTTCTTCATCTATTCTTCTTAATCTATTAACCCCTTAGGAATCCACTGGTGGACCCAGCCTTTAATTCCTCAATGTCACAACAACACATCTGACATAATGTAATTATTTATTATGAAATAATTCATAATAGTTACTGACAAATAGTATAAAGATTAATAATCAAGTACTAAGCCTGGGTGTAAGGTCTTCTGAGGTAAGGAGAAAAGGCATATTGTGGGTGTGGAATATGTAGCTGTAATAAGTTACAGATTATGATTGAAATGCTTTCATAATGTTGTTTATTCAAACATGTCGGCTCCTTTCAGGAACACTGTGTGAGCGTATTCAGCAAGGCTGCTCTTATTACTAATAGCTGTTGAGAAATGCATGTAGCTGCATTAAGTTGACTGTCTGCATGGGGAAAAAAACATCTGACATGTTTAAGAGGATTTGGAAAATTGGAGGTTCACTCGCAGACGGTGGAGTGGCACTGGTAAACTGGAGACTGTTACGTCGGCCTGAGCTCAGCACGCAGCCTGGGATTTACACCCACATGCACGTTTTTATATAACGTCAGGACTGAGAGTCACATATACGCAGTCTTATGCAGAAGTTTCACAGTGCATTGGTATGTTTGGTATGTTTTTTGTTATGTTTTGCTAACATTATAGAAAATGTGGATTTTTCACATTTTATTTTGTGTTCTTATATTTTATAGTCAATAAATAAACAGTAACTGAAACTTTGAAAGCGTGTTCTCTGTAGAGGATGTGTTTATTTGTTTTCATGTACAATTTCACAAAGGTTAAGTAAATAGATCCACTCATACCAGCACAACGCACACTAACACATAATCACCATGTCAGTGTCACTGCATTGCTGAGAATGATCCACAAGTCAAAAAGTACCTGCTCTGTGGTGGTTCTGTGGGGGTCCTGACCTTTGAAGAACAGGGTAACAAAGTATACAACATGAGAAACAGATGAACTACAGTGTGGAACTAAAGAGTGCTCCTATATGGTAAGTGGAGCTGACAGACCTGTTTACTGCATGTAGATACAAGACAGGCATACCTAATAATGTGGCCACTGAGTGTATATAACTTGACCTGTATTATATATGTGTATGTACTTTTATATAATAATAATACTAATATGTTACATATCCATATCACTACATTCATATGTAGTCATATTATTTTATTTACTCAGCAAAACACTCTTAATATTCAACATTGATATTTTACATACGTCAGTGTGTTTATTTAACCCTTTCCAAGCTTCTCCTTCTATAAACAACCAAGTATTTTGTACAGTTCTCATCTAATACCTGCTTTGACTGCTCAGTACTTCATTAAGCTAAATCAAGATTTGCTGCTGAAGGAACTGAATACATTCATACAATGTCTGGGGCGTCCAGGAGAAATCTGGAACTACACTTTGTTCTTCAAACTGGAGCGCAAGATATGATCTACTTCTCTCACAATAAGATATTACTTTGTATTCTATGTATGATTGTTTACATCTGATACCTGGTGTTCTTACTGGTGAACATACACTTAAAGGCTTTTAAACATTCAGTTTAAGTCTCTAAGACTTTATTTGGTGTATATATATATACAAAAACAATTACACACACAGACATGTACACAGAGCCCAACAGAGGTCAACACTTGAACACTTGTCTGACCACTGAGATAAATGCCTGTCCTGTCTGGCTCCATTACTACACATTACATCAGTCCGCTCTTACAGTGTAGACTATAGACGTGACTCCATCCCATCTGTCCACCACTACCTCCCTCCATCTCTCTCTCACTCTCTCTCTCTCTCTCTGTTTGCTCATGCTCTCTTGTGATTGCTCCCATCTTCTCCCTTTCACTTCTTTTCGCTTCTTTTACACACTCTCGCTCTCTCTGACACTGTTTTCTACTCAAGTCTATCATCACGATTCCTCAGTCCAGCGGAAACTCAATTTCTCCCCGACTAATGATAACGAATGAAGCTTAAACTTACCGGCCATATAGCGTCTGAACAGTTGTCTGAGCGTGTTCTCAGTGGTGATGGGAACCAGATGTCTGAAGAGTTTAAAGCCTCTAAAAGACAGACAGTTATTACATGAAATGGTCACAAACACGCTACCTGTTGCCTGAGACATTGATTTATGATATTTATATACATTGAGAGAAGGTTTTGGCCTAAATATTATTTCTAATGTTTATTCATGGTAAATAAGTACATGTAGAACGTATATCAATGATTTAAAAATTAAATAAAATAAAAACTGGGATTTGGAATTTGAACAATTTTGGAATTAGGAATTTTTAAAAAATGGAATTAGGAAGTTTAACCCTCCTATAATGTTATGGGTTAATTTGACCTGTTGTCTGAAATATTGGCTACCCTCCCTGAAGAAACTGTTTATTAAATAGTTCAAATGGTATGTATATACTATGCATTTTCTGTGTTCATCTGTTTGAACCTCCTGAGACTTTATAATTAAGGTTTACTGTTTTGACTCTTTGCTTGTTTTTTGAGTGTATTTATACTGTGCAGACCAATTTGACGCATAGTATTATGAATTAATTTGTTTTAACATAATAAGAGGGTTAAAAATTGGTGCATGTGCTTTATTGGTCTGTGATTGCGATAACCAATCAAAATTGGCTTCATTTTCAATTGTTCATGAGTTTTGCTAGCTTATGTTCCACTGTCTGCTTGCTCATATCAGGAGTCTCACAGTTTCTCACACACTGGTATATATTCAGCTGACCCACCGTGTTCACTCATAATTAAAAAAGAACTGTAGGAGATTCAAACACTTAAATGGAAAATGATTGACGTCCATGATAGTGTCCTAAAACCCTGCGAGAGATTCTGAGAGCCAGAGAGAGAGACAGAGTCTACAGCCATACTGTATACTATTAGGGGCTGTGCGATAGTCATGTGATGACCCCAAAATCCTCACCTCGTCTTCTCTTTGGTGTCATAATCACAAAATCACTAGTAAACGTCAAGCTTAAAGCATCATTGCCATCCACTAGTTTTTTTTGGTATGCCAGTGGTCTCCACCCTGGTCCTGGAGATCCTGTATCTATTTCCAACCATCACACCCTTTGACACCTGCTTCAGCCAGAGCCTGATTGGCTGGAAAAGATGCTTTGGTGTTAGGTAAGAGAGGGGCAGCATGTTAGATGCAAGTTTGTGCTAAACTCTGCAGGAAGATAGCTGTCCAGGACCAGGGCTGGAGACAACTGCTGTATACTGATGGACATTAAAAGTATATCCTATTGAGACTCCTATTGATTCTCTGAGTTTGAGAATAACATTGTTTCCCTTTTTTATACCATTTCCACTTTGGCCAGTATAATAAATGTTTCAAATGCTCTGTATATTAACATAAACTGGAACAAACAAAAACCCATTCAAAAAATTAACATAACTTTGATTAAAATAAAAACAAATCCAGGTTTAAACAGTTTTAGGCCCACTAGCTAAACCTATGTTAATCACTCCAAGCCTTGAGCCAAAGTTTTACAATTTGCACAGGTGGTACCCAACTTCTCTTATGGTCCATTTCCTTTGAATATTCTATTTTTAAATGAACAATTATGTAATATTTTCTAATAAATTAGGAATAAATTAAAGTAGTAATTAATTAAAAATAAATGATTAATGAATTTACATGTTTACATGCTGCAAACTGCCTCAGTCAAATTCCTGTCACCTGTCACCAATTAATTTCCTATAAAACCAGGACATCAAAAAAAAAGTATGCTGTTAGGTAGTTAAACATTTGTGCACGTCAATAAAATTGCTTTGAGAACTAGCTACCACAGTTTTATACCTAAAATATATCAATTATAGACTTTAGAAACATAATAAATAAAATAAATGCATATTATTTGACAGCTTATCTCTCTCGCTCCCATATAATGTGGTTACTGAGAGGCAGCCTCTTCTGTTGTGAATGACAAACCTCAACACATGATACATCACTGGAAAGGCCAGGATGTTCTCTACATGGCACAACAGGTTTTTAGCACGGTACCATATTTAGTTTTCGAAATATCTTTTGGAGACTCGTGTCCCCTCCAGAGGACAAAAATGAATGAGCAGGTCTTACGAGGTTATGGCAGAGCTAAAAGCAGTTGTAGCATTGAAGTAGGAATATATTTGGCTCCATACAAATCATGTGGGGTATCTTGGCAGGTCGGTGTAAACAACACTTATGAATTCTGACCTGTTTGATCACCCATAAAGACAAAACAAAGTTCACTATATACATTATATACATTATATACATACAATGTTACTGAAGGAAAACATGGATAGTTTAAATGGGGGAGCCTGTGGCTACAGGCAAAGGTGTCAAGTAACTAAGTACAAATACTTCGTTACCTTACTTAAGTAGACATTTTGGTTATTTATACTTTACTGGAGTAATTATCTGGCAGCACGGTGGTGTAGTTGTTAGCACTGTCGCCTCACAGCAAGACGATCCAGGTTTCAGTTTGTTGTCATTCATGTACATTAACATTCCAGTAAAGATTTTTGATAACATGTCTTTGAAGTTTGACTTTGTGCACCATTACAATACTTATAGACAACTAGTCATCATATCTTCTGCTCCATGAAACACATGTTAATGCTCAGTAGTAACAGATATGCTTCTTTAATAAATTACCTTGTACTAAACTACATTCATTTATCAACATTAACATTTTAATATAACATTATAGTCATTATGGCTTTTAGAAGAATTATTTTTTGGGGAGGTGGGCTAGTGCACTATAAACCCCTGTGGTGCGGCCTGAGCTTTTGTCCCTAATGGCTTTTTTTTCTAACATTACTTTTACTTTCATACTTTAAGTAGTTCTGAAGGCAGTACTTTTAAACTTTTACTGGAGTAAAAAGCTTGAGTTGATACTTCAACTTCTACAGAAATATTTTTAAACCCTAGTATCTATACTTCTACCTGAGTAATGAATGTGCATACTTTTGATACCTTTGGCTACGGGTTATGCATGAAGTTTTCGTGAGCTTCATTAGTTTCATTAGCTTTGCAGCTCCAGATCAGAACTGAAGAAGTGAATGTCAGTGTCAGTGACATATGTGATGAGGGGAAAATTCTGGAAACTTGATATCTGAACATTCACTGTAATGCAGTTCTGCTAAACCCCCCCGCCCACACTCCCCTCCAATCAGCTCTCTCCTATACCCGACCGACACACATCAATGCTGAACGGTTGTCACTGTAAGTGGGAGGGGCCAGATGCGCATCAGGGAAATCCAGACTGGGCTGATATGAGTGGGCGGGGTTTGGGGTTAATCAAGTGAAATGGGAGCAGCGAGGGGAAGACACGCTGCATCACTACAGTCAGTTAAAGTCATTCTGAAATGCACTCGTTCACTGTCACCTTAACCCAGCAGTGAGCAGTGAAATCATTCTGACAACCACCAACCGTCCCAGCACAAAGTATGACTGTGCATCAAATCCTGAGAAGACAATTACACCAGAGGACTGACTCATTGGGGGACGATGAGAGACTCCATTGTACAGCCTCTTTCTCTTTCTCTCTTTCTTCTTCTCCGTTTCTCTACATCTCTCCCTCTATTACTCTCTCTCTATGTCTCTTGATCTGCTCTTTTCCCCTACCACTCTCTCTCTGTTTATCTCTTTCCTTCTCCCTCTTTCTTACTCTCTTTATATTTCTCTCATTTACATTCTCTCTGTCTTTCTCCTCCTCTACATGTGCCATTCTCTCTGATTTTAATCTACATCCAACTCTCTCCTCCCTTCTTTCCTTCTTTATCTTTGCCCTCTCATTCTCTCTTTCTCGCTCCCTTACTCTCTCCTTCTTTCCTCTGTCTTTTCTCTCTCTCTTCTTCTATCTATCTATCTATCTATCTATCTATCTATCTATCTATCTATCTATCTATCTATCCTACATCTCTCTGGCTCTTTCTTAACATCTCTCTTTTCCTCTCCTTCTCTTTCTCTCAATCTTTACCTTTCTTCGCTCTCTATCTTTCTGTCTTATTTTCATTCTCTCTGTCTCTCTCCCTCTCTATCTCTTTCCTTTTCCCTCACTCTTTATATTTCTCTCACATTCTCTATCTTTCTCTTCCTCTACATCTGTCATTCTGTCTCTTTTTCTCTACATCCAACTCTCTCTCTCTTCCCTTCTTTCCTTCATCTTTGCCCTCTCCTTCTCTCTTTCTCTCTCCTCGCTCTCTCACACCTATTCTCTCTCTATCTCTCTCTTGCTTTCTTTCTTTCTGTCTTTCTTTCTCTCTCTTCTTATATGTCTCTTCCCCTTTCTCATTTCCATTCTCTCTCTCTTTCTTTCTTTTCTTTCATCTATCTATCTATTAATCTGTTTATCAATGTCTCTTTCCCTTTCCTTCTCTTTCTCTTATTTTTTTTCTTCACTATGTCTTTCTATGTCTTATTTCCATTCTTTCTCTCTCTCTCTCTCTCTCTCTCTCTCTCTCTCTCTCTCTCTCTCTTGTTGTGCTGGAGCTATGAGACTAGTGTAGCAAACATATAACACTGTACCACATCAAATAACGCCAGCAAGTCTATAATTTAATAAATTATTTTAGAAAATTCGTAGCACCTTATGACGGGAGGCGTGTGGCATCTGAGACGTGCAGTTTGCTCAGTGCTAATTGGTGGATTATTAGTTTCTTGGTAGCTCCTTTAACCTTGTAGCCACTAAAGCACTTCATTTTGGGTTTGAGGGAAAAATGAAGTAAATTAGATTTTCCCACAAACCATTCCCGTAAGCGCAGAGTCCTCATTCCCCTACTTTGCATTATTGGCATGTATTTTCATACTCCAGTGCTCAGTGCATAATAATGAAGCAGTAAATGCCCCTCCTGCCCCCCCCCCTTCCTGCCCACAGTCTGAGCGTAATGAGCTGCAGTCCCTCAGCAAAAAGGAGCCCATCCTTCACCGCTCTGTGAGATGCCCTCTCTGACATGTTTACGCCAGTTTGTCATTCTCAAAATGGCATTTTTAACGTTGACTAAGCATTGAGTCTGCGGCGGATGGCCGGTGGGCAGTCTCTGTGCGGCTCTCGCATCTCCTTCCTCCCTCTGGAGTAAACACACTCCCTGTCTGAACACCAGCATCTTCCTCGCAATCCAAAACATACCAGACTCTCTGCTTCATGGGGCCAAAATATTTCAGATTTAATTTTTCATGTAGATGTCATGCAAAGAGTTGGAGAGGCCCAGTTTCTCAGACCCAGATTAATTTTAAATTTATATTAAATGGGATTAAAAAACGGCCAGACACTATTGACATTGGCCAAAGTAGGACAGTATGATATTAAAAAAATATGAGTATTGTTACAAATATGATTATCAAATATGATTACATTTCTACTAATCGTAATCCACCTTTGTTGGTGGATATATAGTGGTTAAGGACTTTGCTGCATTGGTTTAACCAGTAATAACTTACTAATATTGGAATAGATTAATACTTGAACTTAACACCCTCAGAAACATGAATCTGGAGCTGTGACTGGTCAGGATGCTCACAGGCCACCATAAAATAACACTGTGATTGGGCATATTTGTAGTTTTCTGCGATATCTTAATAATGATAATATATATATATATCTCATCACTGTCCAAAGAAAATTATGTATTTATTTTTCTACATCATTTTTCTACATGCAACAACTGCAGGTTACATTGTGTGAGGATTGTATCAATCCATCAATCAACCTTTATTTTGTCTCAAAAATACAGTGAGGGGTGATCTTCATTTTCAATGCAACCAAGCATTTACATTTTAAGGGATTGAAAACAAAATGGACAAAAGTAATAATAATAAATAAAATACAAATTTTAAAATAAACATTTAATATAGATGAATAAAATATAAATGTAAAAAATTAGAAAACATTAATAAAAGAATATAAAATAAACATAAAATACATAAAAATAAACAAATAAGATAATAAAAATTAAAATACTAATATAAAAATAAACTCATTTAAAACAATCACAGGCTTTCTGATGGTAACTAGAAACTAAAAGTTTAAAATGGTTCAGTGAACCCAGCAAGCTGAGCTTCTTGTCGAATGGACCAATAGAAATGCTCTAAGTTGCATTGGAAGTAAAGACAGTTCTTCTCATATTAAGTTGCCATCTTACTTGCTTTTTAATGGACAGAGACGATATATTATATAATCCATGTCCCTGACACCTGCTCCAGGGTAGGGTCTGACTGCAGTCTGTTCTGCTTTATTTTGATCACACTACTCATGGACTTTCTCACTGTTTTCCATTTGAGTTTGTTCATTTTGGGTTTTTTTTAAATAATTTCTTTCATAATGCATTTCTTCTCCTATATGCCATCCTATATTTTATTTGTTATATGTATCGCGTCTATATTGGCCAGGACACTGCTTTACGTGTTCTGCTTTAAGAAATGGTTTAAAATAAATAAAAGAAGACTGCTGGTGTAACATCCTATCTTCTGTCTTTGGTTTTCTCTCATGTCACGTCCATGTGCCTTTATTTTTTACCATATGCTTCTGTTTGTTTTGGTTTGTGTGTCCTCCCTGTCCTGCCTCCATGTCACCAGTGTAGCCCTACCGTCTTGTCAGCCCCAGGTGTTTCTTTTTAGTCACTGTGTATATATACCCCTGGTTGTGTGCTTCGCGTTTCGTCTGGTTGACACCCTGTTTCTTTGTTTGCCTTCTGTCTAGAAGTCTTTGTTTTCTAGTAGTCTCAGTCTTACTTGTTTCATCTCCATTGTGGACAGTTTTCCGTACGTTTTCAATAAACCCACCAGCTGTGCACATGCATCCTGCCTCCTCCTCCCTCTAGTCAGGAAAGTAGCAGTACATTGTATATCATTAGGACAGTAAAAATATTCAATATGACAAAATGCTATTGTTATTGCACTAGAGCGCTTCATCAAATGCTTTTGTGAACACATAATAGGCATCACCAGCATTTCTACAACACTGGCCAGTTGACTGTATGCAAAATTACACTTGGCACGCCTCTCAGCCAATCACAGTCGTCTCTAAATGTCCCTTCCTCCATCACAAGTAAAAGAAAGAGCCAACCTACAGTGAGAGCGGTAAATTAGTCAAAATTATTAGGCCAAGAAATGGAGGAAATGTGGTACATCCGATGCCTGGATTACACTATTTTGAATGATGCTACTGTTTTTATGTCATTCCTGAAACTCCAGACTCCACGTGGGCTTTTGACTTGGCCACACTTTGGACAGCCTAGATTGAAACCTTTGTATCTATAGTATTATTATTGTTTTTACACTATTGTTAACTTATTAGGCAACTAAATGTTGTGATAAGTATTTGGTATTGCAATATGCCATCACATTACACACTGTAATCCATTTTTAAACTATGAATAAAACAATAGAACATATAATGTTAGTAACATACTAGATTTTGCTGGATTTTGCCTTGGGCGTGTATACGTTTAGCCTTTTCATCCACTACAAGTTAATACGTGTTTCCTAACGGAATGAAACGCTGCATGAGTGATCCACTGTTCCGATAGGCTGGATGTACAAATGTCATTCAGTGCAGCTATTCTACAGCAAGCTTGACCTTTGCATCCATCATAGATGTGCATGCACAACCGGGCTATTTATATCAAATCCCGCACTTCAGAATACAATTAAAATACGGATGCATGAACAACCCCACGCCTGTCCTGCACACACACACACACACACACACACACACACACAAACGCTACGTGCAGGCTACCAAGGCCACAAATTCAGCTGCCACTAATCACATCCCATTAAATCACGGCCAACTACTCGGAGGGGAAAGACTATTTTTTAAAGATAGTGGAGACTGAAAAAAGAGCAACAGTATACTGGAGTCTCATCACATCAGCCTAATGACGAGGGACTAGGCCGATTTCGTCTCGCATCCAAAGTAACATAGAATCTAAACTGGATTTATATTGGCATAGCTGAATAATGAGAGTTCAGTGTATAGAAGTAATATACTGGGAGCCTCAAACACGCCTTCAAATACAGATCCTGCATTCACAAAACAAGCCCGGTTCGAAATCTAGACTAATTAACATTTACACCCCTAAAATTAACATATATATATATATATATATATACACACACACATGAGGATAAAGAAGGCTTACTATGTGCCAGCTCCTTCATAGAATGTTCAGTTCCACCTTAAATGCTGCAGCTTGTACAGGCAGAATTTAAGGTGGAACAGAAGTTGAGTAAAACAAGCTAGCGAATAGTGAATTTCAGCTTCATGTGAACATAGTTTCTTAAACACTTGGACAATATGGAGCAGCTTCAGCTCAGCATTCGACTGAAGAGACGATCAGTTCCACATTTATTTGCATCACAACCCCAACAGTGACCTGTAAGTAGCAGCCATGCTGTGTGAGTGTATCACTGTCAAAGGAGTTAAAAGTATTCACATTCGTTACTCAGGTAAAACTATACGGTTTTAAAATATTTCAAAATTAAAAGTTGAAGTATCAACTTAAGCTTTTTACTCCAGTAAAGGTGTAAAAGAACTGCTTTTTAGAACTACTTAAAGTATAAAAGTAAAAGTAATGTAAGAGGGAAAAAATGGCATTAAGTACAAAAGCTTAAGCCACACCACAGGGGTCTATAGTGCACAAGCCCACCTCCCTAAAAACAATTCTTCTAAAAGTCATAATGATTATAATGTTATATTAAAATGTTAATGTTGTCTAGTTGTTAACTAGTTGTCTATAAGTATTGTAATGGTGTTAATAGTCAAACTTCAAAGGCATGTAATCAATAATCTTTACTGGAATGTAAATGTACATGAATGAAAACAAGCTGTAAATAAAATAGAAGTAACAAGACTAGTTTTAAAATGTAAGGAGTAGAAAGTACTGATAATGGAGTGCAAATGTAAGGAGTAAAAGTAAAAAATACTTACTCCAGTAAAGTATAAATAAACAAAATTTCTACTCAAGTAAGGTAACAAAGTATTTGTACTTCATAACTTGACACCTCTGATCACTGTGTGTTGCTTGGAGCAGATCCACTTAAACTGAAAGTTTCACAGTGAGTAACAACTTTCATTTACTTTGTGTTGATGTGGAGATGAAAGTGAGTAGCCAGTATAGGTAGCACTAGAACTGACAGCTTCAAGCACCTAATATGGTTAACTAAATAATATGAGCTTATTTACATGAAGGTTCTTTTTATTGTGACTCTTTGGACATGTTGCTTCTGTGTGATTATTGCGGCGTCTCAGCCAATTAGAGCAGAGCTTGTTTAAATGTTCATGAGCTCGCCAAAAAAAGAGAAAACAGCTCTCTTCATTCTAGGAGCAATTCATAGGAGGTAATTAGGTGAGTCTGGCCAACCTAAAGACCAAAAGTCATGTACCTTCTAGGAAGAATTCTTACTATAGAATAAATGTATTTTTATATTAGGCCTTATTTAAACTGGGCCCCAAATCATATTTAACCATTGGGTCCTAATGGTATTAGGACAACATACAATACAATCAATGAATGAAGGGTGGTCTCTGACTTCTGCACAGTGCTGTAGCTACACACTTCGTTGTCTGTACATATTGGGTTTTTTTTTAACTTATGATCTAAAGGTATTAGGACAGCATACAATACAATCAATGAATAAAGGGTGGTCTCTGACTTCTGCACAGTGCTGTAGCTACACACTTCGTTGTCTGTACATATTGGGGTTTTTTTTAACTCATGATCTAAAGGTATTAGGACAGTATACAATACAATCAATGAATAAAGGGTGGTCTCTGACTTCTGCACAGTGCTGTAGCTACACACTTCGTTGTCTGTACATATTGTTTTTTGCAGCGTGCTTGTATTAGTGCCGTAATGGCACAGTTTCTCCCTGTGCACCCTAAATCCAAACTTCTCCCGGGCATTCTTTGGCTGCAGACGAATCACGCTGACATAATAAATTAATTAAGCCAAATTATCCAAAGACATATCTGTGGCTGTCGTTAAGGTTTAGAGGCGCTAATCGTGCCTGGTGCATGTGATAGAAGATTACTGGGCCTTGTAGGAGTCCATAAAAATGCTCAAGTCCCAAACAAATCTGACATCTACCGTAAGCCATTTCTTTGAATATTCTTCTAATTTGTCTGTTGACATGGTTCAGAAATAGGATGGCCGGTATTTAATTTTATTTTAATTTTTTTTTTGTAAAAAAAAAAAAAAAAAACCCACTGAAATTGATCCCAGTAGCTTCTGTTCTATTTAACCTACTTAGGCATGACTGTGTGCAGAACCCCCAAGGATTTAACATTTCCAAGTGTCAAAATGAATTAAGCATCACAAATACTACTTAAATCCCCATGACTCACACCCACAGACACCAACACACTAAGAAAAAGTTTCTGTGTTTGATATTTCGGGGCTCAGTTCAGTGCCACAAGAACAAAAGAAAGACAAGGGGATCCCATGGGAACGCCGCTATATTGAATTATGGGCTACTATTACTGTTTTTTTTTTTTTCAAACTGACTTGCAGAGAGAGATAGAGAGAGAGAGAGAGAGAGAGAGAGAGAGAAAGAAACGAGAACAAATATAGTCATCTGCATTTATTTCCTTCTTTTAAGCTAACTTGTAAAGAAAAACTCATGACTCTTCATGGGTCTCTTTGTGGCTTGAATGAAATATTCATTTCACTTTCGGCCCAAGCCTCTGCTCTCGAATCAATTGCACCAGCCACTGACATTTCATCACTATCAATGGTTGCCTAGGGACAGTGTATGGACAAGCACCAATTGGCGGGGCGGGCGACGTGAAAATGGCCTTATGTCCAGGCAGCAGAATGTGGTCGTATTAGTTCTTGCGTTTTTTCAGTAAACACTGGCGTGTTGAGCAAGCACCCACCATCACCCCCCTCCACCCTCTCCATCACATCTTCCCTCTTCATTTCACAAGCTCAATTAGAGTGTAGGACGCTTGGCCGGTCACTTTATTAAGAGGCTTGAAGCAGTAATCTGGCCCTTCCAAGGCCAGGGACATGTGGAGACACTACTGGCCTGCAGCCCAGCATCAATCCAGAGAGGGCGAGGACCAGTATGAGCAATGAGCTGAACGATTCTACTAAATGACCTGAACTGTACACTGAACAGTGTTTTGTGGTTAACCCTAAACAAGAGCGGTAACAAGAAATTAAACTAGTTTTACTCAACAAATTAATTTCACTGAAAGTATTTATTTCTTTACTTTGAACAAAAACTAATTCCTTTAAACTTGTTTATTTACTTGCTACCACATTAAGTCAGTTTATGGGTCTACCCACAAAGTACTTGTTACAGTGGAGGGAGAGTGTTGCCATAATAAAACCAGAGCTAAACACAAGTTTAAGCAAACTCAACCGTAGCCCAATACAATTTTAAGCAAACTCAACTGTAGCCCAACAATATTCTAACCAAACTAATCTATAACCCAACCAAATTCCAACCAAACTAATCTATAACCCAACCAAATTCCAACCAAACTAATTTAAACCCAACCAAATTCCAACCAAACTAATATATAACCCAACCAAATTCCAACTAAACTAATCTATAACCCAACCAAATTCCAACCAAACTAATCTATAACCCAACCAAATTTCGACCAAACTAAACTATAACCCAACCAAATTCCAACTAAACTAATCTATAACCCAACCAAATACCAACTAAACTAATCTATAACCCAACCAAATTTCGACCAAACTAATCTATAACCCAACCAAATTCCAACCAAACTAATCTATAACCCAACCAAATTTCGACCAAACTAAACTATAACCCAACCAAATTCCAACTAAACTAATCTATAACCCAACCAAATACCAACTAAACTAATCTATAACCCAACCAAATTTCGACCAAACTAATCTATAACCCAACCAAATTCCAACCAAACTAATCTATAACCCAACCAAATTTCGACCAAACTAAACTATAACCCAACCAAATTCCAACTAAACTAATCTATAACCCAACCAATTTCCAACCAAACTAAACTGTAGTGCAGCAAATTCTAACCAATCCCAACTGTAGCACAATTTGGTCTGAAACCTGAAATTTGGTTTGAACTAAACCACAGCCTTACAAAATTCTGTTTATTATATATATATAAATATATATAAAATATTTAAATCTAACTGTAAACTTTTTAAAATTCTGTCCTAACCTGACTGTAGCCCAACATTATTCTCTCTATACCTAAATGTGGCCTATTAAATTCCTGATCCTTCTTATCCCAACTGTTTCCAACTAAATTCTTACCAAACTTGACAGTAGCCTGAAAACTGCTTTAAACTCAACAAAGTTCTGTTTGAACTCTGCTTAACCTTCTGTTTGAACTGTTCAAACACAATGAAAAACATTGAGCAGATCAGACTGTACAAAAACTGTAACCACACCTCATTATATCCTGAATAATTATCTGATCTTGACTGTAGCCCAACGATATTATAACCAAAACTAACTGACAAAATTCTGATCAAATCTGACTCCTGATAAAACTTTGTTTAAGCCTGAATGTAGGCCAACAGTGAACTCAGTAAAACCCAACTGCTGGCCAACAAAATTCTGTTGAGTTGATTGCAGCCTTATAAAATTCTGTCTCATTCTGATTCGCCACTGTAGTCCAACAAAAATTGTTTTCCCAACCTGATTGTAGTGCAGTAAAATGATTTTCAATACCTGACTGCAGCCAGACAAAGCTGCCCGAACAATGCGGGTCTGAATTGTGGTGAAGGTCGGGCTATAGGAAAAAACATAATGTGAACTTAAACCCAACACATTTTTGGGAACATGTGGATCAACTCGAGTTTAAACTTTGAATGAGTGAATTAGATCTTTGGTAGGATTGAGAAAATGTTTAGTATTGGCCTAGCGCTACCACTTGGCACTTACCAATTTTCTCAAAACTGTCATAGCACAACAAATCACCAGTAATGTAGTTGGTCCAACAAGTGTCAGTATCCACTCTCCACCATATTCTGATGATAGTTTAGCAGTGGTGGGTTTTGCGAAACCAAGCCCAGTCTGGTGACACACTGGCCACTGTGTATTCAGCAGGCATGAGAGCTGTTGTGAGTAATTAGCCTCTGTCTGTCTGTCTTTGAGCAGACCCAGCATAAATCAAAGCTGCTGTTGCCAGGCCTTGTTAGAAGACTTTGACTGACACTGGGAGCGGAGCAGTCACGGCACGTGGCCAGGAGCTTAAGGAGGAACACGCCCAATGCTGATGTTTTCACAGCTCACTTCAGAGAAGCGGGGGTGTCTAAATGGTCTTTTTGGCAAATGGAGCACATGATCCAAAGTCCCGACCTTATTTACAAGTCTAATCGTTACCCAGCTGCTGACCAAGAGCCTCATTACGGCTTAGCCTAAACTAGCACAGCGTTACTATAGCAAGATACAACACGTATAAAAAAATATACGCCCAAGAAGAGTCAGTGCGGACTGCTGAAATGTAACTTAATGTGGGTGAGGTGACTTTATTTAGGTTGGAAAAATGATAAAAAGAGATGAGCCACTCCTTTGAAACGAGAACAGAAAAAACAATAGCACGTCTCAGGCTAACAGATTATTCTTATTGCTTTTTCAACGCCTGTTTTTAATGGTTGGTAGCATTGAGCTGTCTACTGCCATCGCTGTGCACTTGATGCCTCTAACCGGCACCGTGTCCAAACTTGACATTCAACCAATGTTTCTGTGGCAACCAGAAGAGAGCATGAGTCATGTAGAGAATGAGGTGGCCCACTAAACTGAAGACCAGAGTATGAAAAGCTCAACATCTCACTGGCTGGATAAAATCCCATCAGATACCACTAATCAACCACCATTATGAATGTGAATTTGCAGAATCATGTTAAAACAGACTGGGACGCTGGTTCTGGCAATACGTTCCTGACTGGAATGGCTTGGACTTTCTAGGTCTAGTTGGAGGCAGAATCTACCAAGAAACCTTGTTCAGACAACAGTTCAATTAACATTGAAGAATTACTGGTGTATTAAAGTTTATGAAGAAACTTTTTAACTGTTTAATGTTAATGAGTAAAAGTCAACCACAACGTTTATAGGTTTACACACTTTTTGCAGTGAAGGTAGAATGTGGCCAATAACAGGTAAACCATAATAAAACCAAAGCTTTAATCAGGCAATTTAGACCCCAAAGTAGCCAAAGCACATTCTATGTGCATATTCAACTCAACTTGATTCCAACTCAACTGTAACCTAACAAAATTCTAACCAAACTTAACTGTAGCCTAACCCAATTCTAACCAAACTCACCTGTAGCCCAATCCAATTTTAACCAAACTCAACTGTAGCCCAATCCAATTCTAACCAAACTCACCTGTAGCCCAACCCAATTTTAACCAAACTCAACTGTAGCCCAACCCAATTCTAACCAAACTCAACTGTAGCCTAACCCAATTCTAACCAAACTCAACTGTAGCCTAACCCAATTCTAACCAAACTTAAATGTAGCCCAATACAATTCTAACCAAACTTAACTGTGGCCCAACCCAATTCTAACCAAACTCAGCTGTAGCCCACTAAAATTCTAACCAAGCTCAACTGTATGTGTTTCAATGTGTAATAATATCTGGCTATGGATGCAACACAAGCATCTCTCGCCTCACGGCAACATGAAGCAACATCTGTTTGTCGCATAAAGTTATTTAGATGGATTAAATTTGAAAAAATTATCTATTTTCATGAGTTTGGTTTTCGCAGCTGCAGCAGTTCAATGCAGAATTATTTGCAGTCGCTGCAGCTGTCAATGAGAAGACTCTGGGTCATAGAGAACATCATGAATCAGGTGGTCATTAATCCACCTCATAGTTTAAGGCAAATACGTCACTGTCCACTTGGCAGGTCGTTGCTTAAAGCGGTGGATCAGAGGCTGGTTAGCTCTAATTAATAGCTCTAATTACGCAAACCAGAAACACGAACTTATTCAATGCAAATATGTAAAAGCACCTGATGGCGTCCGTCCGACGCACTACAAAGTCAAACCAGCAGTGTGTTTTTATGTTACTATGTAGTAATCAAGTGAGCCGACGGAGTAGAAATCTGACGTCCCTAAGAAGGATCTGTTGTTATTCAAACAACCACAACAGCTAAACATGTGGACAGCAGAGGAGTGGGAGCTGCTGAACTTGTTCTGTTGGAATGAGGAGGTGATGATGTATGGTGTATGTGTTTATGCGAAAGACTCATCCAACTGCTCTGAGAGCTGACCAGAAGAAAGTACACCGGTGGTACAACACAGTTTGGCCAGACTTGGCATCTGTGTAGGCAGAGAAGAAAAGTTTTATTGTGGGGGTACCATAAGTTTTGTTTACTTTTGCTTCCTTTTTCCTTTCTTATCTTAAAAAATAGAACAATAGCACATTCAGGCACTGGATGTTCAAAAACATCTGAATTTGCTGAATCCTAAGCTAAGAGATATAGACAATTGTTAAATACATTAACCATAAAAAGCCCATTGAGCACCTCTGGCACTAAATCAAAACAACCTCTACTGCATCAGAAATGCTACACTACCTCTTTCATTATGAGATCTTTACATTACTTTACATTAGATACCTTAATATTTGAAACCCAGGTAGCTTGCAGTGAATGGCTGGTATCAGCAGGCTAGCTAGCTGGGTATCAGTACTTAGGCCTTATGTTCACATCAACTAACATGCTAAAATAACACACACATTATCAGATAATGCAAAGTACATAAGGTACAGTATATATCCAAATGAATGGCACCAAAATGTAAAGAAAATTAGAAAATGAAACACTTTTATTAGTTTCTCGAATGCCTAGGACGTTCCAAGTGCACGATACAGACAGTCAGAAGCATATCGTCGCTGTCCAAAGAAAAATTTGTACTGCATCATTTAAACACGAAAGCTGCTGTTTACATTCTGTGAACATTTCATGATGAATGAACCAATAGAAATGCTACAAAATAGCTTGGAAAATATTCTGGTTCCACTGACTTACATTAAAAGGAAGGACAGTTTTTGTCCTCTCCTATAAAGTTGCCATTTTCAATGGACAGGGACCATATATCAGGTTAGCACATCTGGGAATTTTGGCTTGCAGCACATCCTCGCACTCCTTTTTGGGGGCTAACAAATGACACTAATTATGGTACTATATCTGTACTATACAATATCAGTACCATTCAAAACCACCCGACCTGAATTAGTGTCTCTAAGTAATTTATAAACTAAGTCTGGTGAGTATGTGTCCACTTTGGCTCCAATTCAATTCAATTCAATTCAATTCAATTCAATTCAATTCAATTCAATTCATCCAACCATCCATTATCTGCTGCTTAATATCGCTAGTCGGGGTCACGGGGGGCTGGAGCCAGTCCCAGTGTCATCGGGCGATGGCAGGGTACACCATGGACAGTTCGCCAGTCCATCACATGGCCAACACACACGCACACCTACGGGCAATTTAGAGTGACCGATCAACCTAACATGCATGTGTTTGGACTGTGGAAGGAAACCGGAGTACCCGGAGGAAACCCACTCAAGCACGGAGAGAACATGCACACTCCACACAGAACCACCCGGACCGGGAATCCAACCTGGATTGTCTTGTTGTGAGGCGACACCACCGTGCTGACCACTACACCGCTGTGCTAACCACTACACCACCGCACCACCCAAAATTCAATTCAATTCAAGAAAATGAGCAGCTGAAAATAGACACTTACAACAAATAAGTGTCTAACCCTAACCCTAACCCTAACCCTAACCCTAACCCAGCCAGGCTCAACTTTTACCCCCAAAATGGGATTTTGGTGCATTGCGGCCCATTTCCATGCCTTGCTATCCCGCTCAGAATGTAGTCTGCGAGTGCATTGCTTCATGAAAACATACACAAGATATATACATAAGATATACAGGAGGACATATGTAGAAACTTTTGCATAGGCAGGTTATCTAAGAATATGTATCTATTTAAAGTGACCTAGTGATATTGTCCATAGCAGTGATAGAGTAAATAATATAATAGTATAATATAATGTATAACATAATGTAATATAATGTAATATAGCAATATATAATATAATAATAGGCACGAAACTGAGTTTACATCCTTGTGTGAAGTAGGGCCTTGTTGTTTATAAGGAGTAGGCAATGAGCTGAATGGTTTGGAGATTTAGTGACCAGAACCAGCAGACAAAGCAGGATGAGATGACTGACGAAATGATATGGGTTAAATAAAGAATATGTTCAAATTCTTGAGATGGGTCTCATCAGCAAAGGCGACGAGTCAGCATACAGGGAGGAGGTACAGCAGCTGACAGACTGGTGTACAGTCAACAACCTTCACTGGAATGTAGAGAAGACCAAGGAAATGGTTGTTGACTTCAGGAAATCTAGACCGGTCCACTCTCCGCTTAACATCAACGGCTCCTCTGTGGAGATCGTTAAGAGCACCAAGTTCCTTGGTGTCCACCTAGCGAAGAACCTCACCTGGTCCCTGAACACCAGCTCTACAGCCAAGAAAGCCCAGCAGCGTCTCTACTTCCTCCGGAAGCTGAGAAAGGCCCGTCTCCCTCCATCCATCCTCACCCTCTTCTATAGGGGAACCATAGAGAGCATCCTAAGCAGCTGCATCACTGCCTGGTTTGGGACCTGCACAGCCTCTGACCGCAAGTCCCTCCAACGCATTGTGAGGACAGCTGAGAGAATCATCGGAGTCTCTCTCCCCTCCGTCTTGGACATTTACACCACCCGCTGCATCCGCAAAGCAACCAGCATTGTGGATGACCCCACCCACCCTTCACACAGACTGTTCTCCCTCCTGCCATCAGGAAGAAGGTACCGTAGCGTCCGGTCCAACACGACCAGACTCTGCAACAGCTTCTTCCCCCAAGACTTCAGACTTCTCAACACAACTCAACGTCTGAACTGATATCTTCTGGTACATGTACTCTCTCTCTCTCTCTCTCTCTCTCTCTCTCTCTCTCCGCACTTGTTTGTTCGTGTTGCACTTGTGTCTGTATGCACTGTCTATGTTGCACCATGGTCCTGGAGGAACGTTGTTTCGTTTCACTGTGTACTCTGTATGTAGTTGAAATGACAATAAAACCCACTTGACTTGACTTGAGATGTGTTTAATGTCAAAATGGGCTTCTTTATGACCCATGTGGGTGCAAAGCAGATGAGGCAAGGGGGCTAAGCTTTAAACTTTCAGGGGGCCCAAAATTCCCATCCGTGAAGTAGAATAACGAGAAAAAAGAAATAATAAAAAAACAAGGCTTTGACGGGCTGAAACTGTTTTCCAAGCTGACAGCACAGAGAAGACTATGCGTTCTTGCAGTGTATTGATAAACTGAATATAGACAGAGAACACAGAGCTTTGATTTATTGGTAGTTGATCTGATCAGCACTCATATGAGCAGCACCATTCAGGTCACTGTTCACTCAACAGTCTGCTGATGCTACAGTGCACAAGCAATCTGATAAAGCCTCGGAGGCCTGACCATAAATGTGGACCTCGAGTGTTGTATCAGATCATGCTTCCCAACAGAGCCCCTCATCCAACACAGCGCGAGGGGCTTTCGGCTCTAACTTGGCTTGACGGATAGCGCCGTAAAACAAGTCTGGCGCGAGGGCAAAAACAAACGGCATGCAGCGATCCCAGATAACAGCCCCCAGCCCCCTCTATTATGTGAATTTGATTCCACTTCACTAACATGAGTCGGCTCTTACTAGTAGCAATTAGAAGCTTGTTTTTAAAAGCAGAGTCGCTGAATCAGGTCCGTAAATCACCGGCTTTTAAGAAATGGCTGCGTCAATCCCAAGCATTAGTTCAGATCGAGGATGAAGTTCAAGGCATGTGATGATTTTATGGAGTTCTTAATCAATATATATAAACACTTTTAGCCCATTTGGAAAATAACGTTCTTGACAGCATTAACCTTCATATGTCCCCCATATTTGCACTGAAATACATTATTTCTCACACTGTGAACAAACTGAATGGAAATGTCATTCATTATGTATGAAGAATAATAATGCAATACTAAATTTATCAATTACAACTACAGCAATTATAACACCCCACGTGTTACACAGCATAATAATTATGTGATGTAAATGTAAAATGAATAGAAAACCACTGCACTGTAACTGTATGTTCTAATAGGCAATACATTAGAATTCATTATTCTTTCAATCTGTCCATAGTTGGTCCAGCATAAAGCCCTGCTGCAGTGTTGCAGTGTAGTTGTCTCACTCAAGTACAGCTTGTGAATGTTTTTAAGCCAATAACTGTTAAACCACAGGACATTTCACAGGACAATGCTTGTGGGAGACCTCCAGATAAATCAACAAACAGCAAAATAACAGAAGCAACAGCACAGTGGAAGAAGCCGCCCTCAGGAGAGTCCAATGTAACAAGATTGCACAAGCTGAACAAGAGCTAGAGGCTGCAATCCTAAAGGCTATATTGACTATATATATATATATATATATATATATATATATATATATATATATATATATATATATATATATATATATATATATATATATATATATATACACTACTGCTCAAAAGTTTGGGATCACAGTGAAATGTTCTTGTTTTCAATGGAGTATCTTCTTCCTTAACACAACAATGGACTGACGGGTCTCTAAAGAAAGTTGTTTCTTTCTGGTCATTTTAAGTCGGTCAGCAAGCCATCAACTGCTGATGCTTCAGATACTAAACTAACCTAGAATGTTGTTCTCCCTTTTATACTCACTTATTAGTAGAATGTTTTTCAGCTGTGCATCACAATTAAACAAGAGTGTTCTAACAACCAATTAGTCCAATAACATCCTTAACTTGGATTGGCGGCCGTACCAGGAGATTTAGACAGAGGACTGAGAATTGCTGATAATAGGACTATATGTAAAATAAGCCTCTATACAAAAATAGACTTTAATACAAACATTTTTATTCTTTAAAAATCATCTGATACACTTACATTAATTGTGAAATGGACAATATTGTTTGTGAATTGCATGAATATTGCATGAAATAAAATTCTAAAGTGATCCTAAACCTTTGACCGGTAGTATATATGTATATATATATGAAGAGAGAGAGAGAGAGAGAGAGAGAGAGAGAGAAAGAGAGAGAGAGAGAAATATTCTATATTCCTCTTTGATAGCCATACAGGAATTAATACATTATAGAAACACATATGAAGCTAAATATATAGAAATAATAAACAACTCAAATAATAATTAAAATATATTTTGATTTAAAGTATTGCAGCAAAAGTAATATCACTGCTAAAAAAAAAAAAAAAAACTTGGTCATGCTGGTCATCCTATCTGACCAGCTTGGTCATGATCAGCTTGATCATGCTGTCTAATCAGTTCGGTTATGCTGGTTGACCAGCTTTCTCTGCTATCTGGCCGGTCCGGCAATGACCAGTTTGTTCATGCTGGTCATTCTGGTCGACCAGCTTGGCCATGCTGTCCAATTATGTTGGTCAGGCTGTTCATGCTGCTTGACCATCTTGACCATGCATAGTATGCCACCTGTGCAACAAGTCCAGTCGTGAAATTTCCCCACTACTAAATATTCCACACTCGACTATCAGAGCAGTTATAACAAAGAAGAAGCAATTGGGAACAACAGCAACTCAGTCACAAAGTGATGACCACCTAAAATGACAGAGTGGGGTCAACTTTCTGCAAAGTCAATCGCTACAGACCTCCAAACTTCATGCGGCTTTCAGATCAGCTCAAGAACAGCACGTAGAGAGCTTTATGGAATGGGTTCCCATGGCCAAACAGCTGACATCATATTAAACCCTATGGATTAAGAATGGTATGTCACTCAAGTTTGTATGCGTGTGAAGACAGACGAGTGAACACGCTTGGCAGTCTAGTGTATTTTGATGAAAGCTCTAATATAAACCTGATGTAGTTTCAGAGCAATAGCCAGTTGTAAGGTAACACTAGTACTACAGAGCAACAGCTGTTTAAAGAGGTGCTCTAAACCATCTCCATCAGCTATAAAAGATGCCTACCTGCCTCCTACAGTGGAGACTGAATTTTTCCAGTTTAAGTATGAAGGGGCTTCCCCTTCTAATAATGTACCTTGAAGGTGGGAGTAACTTTTGAAAAAATACAAGTGCATTAGGAGTAGATTTGAGGCGGTTTGACATGTTTTTTTTCTTCACTAGCTGGCTAATGCCAAAGCAAAGGCAGATATTTCACAAGAATTTTGCTGCTGTTGGAACAAAACCTCTCCAAATGGTAACTTTACAGGAGACGGAAAAAACATGGTTTACTTGAATATTATAATAAACGGAACAAAAGAAATGGGCCAAAATCTGGTTCTTTATCATGAAACCTATATACAATGTAAAGAGCAGATAATTTTACATTATCTCACAAACTGACAAACCTGAGACTATATATATATATATATATATATATATATATATATATATATATATATATATATATATATATATATATATATATATATATATGAATGAATAATATATACATATATTCAAAAGTTACTCCTGCTCCATTTACATGTGTGATAGTTTCACAATTAATGGACCAACAGAAATGCTACACAATAGCTTGGAAAAAATCTGGTTCCATTAAAAGTAAAGATTGCCATTTGCTATGGAAAAAATTGAGATACATTATGTTTTGTGTTTTTTTTACAGTTAAATTTTTGTTTCATTGTTTTAATTTTAAAACATAAGTAATCTATTTACCTTAAATGTTCATGTGAACTTTTCAAGTTTTCATTAAGTTAAAATTCAAATAAAAAGTCAATTGACATGAAATAAGTTCACATAACGTAAAAACACAGATCAATGCGATAATAGAAGTTCATTGTATTAATAGAAGTTTGTTGTACTAATAGAAATTCATTGTATTAATAGAAGTTCATTGTATTAATTAAAGTTTGTTATACTAATAGAAGTTCATTGTGTTAATAGAAGTTCATTGTAATAACAGAAGTTTATTGTATTAATTCAAGTTCGTTGTACTAATAGAAGTTCACTGTATTAATAGAAGTTCATTGTAATAACAGAAGTTTATTGTATTAATTATAGTTTGTTGTACTAATAGAAGTTCATTGTATTAATAGAAGTTCATTGTAATAACAGAAGTTTATTGTATTAAGTAAAGTTCGTTGTACTAATAGAAGTTCATTGTATTAATAGAAGTTCATTGTATTAATAGAAGTTCATTGTAATAACAGAAGTTTATAGTATTAATTAAAGTTCGTTGTACTAATAGAAGTACATTGTATTAATAGAAGTTCATTGTAATAACAGAAGTTTATTGTATTAATTAAAGTTCGTTGTACAAATAGAAGTTCATTGTATTAATAGAAGTTCATTGTATTAATAGAAGTTTATTGTATTAATCGAAGTTCATTGTAATAACAGAAGTTTATTGTATTAATTAAAGTTCGTTGTACTAATAGAAGTTCATTGTAATAATAGAAGTTCATTGTATTAATAGAAGTTTATTGTACTAATAGAAGTTCATTGTAATAACAGAAGTTTATTGTATTAATTAAAGTTCGTTGTACTAATAGAAGTTCATTGTAATAACAGAAGTTTATTGTATTAATTAAAGTTCGTTGTACTAATAGAAGTTCATTGTAATAACAGAAGTTCATTGTATTAATAGAAGTTTATTGTAATAACAGAAGTTTATTGTATTAATTAAAGTTCGTTGTACTAATAGAAGTTCATTGTAATAATAGAAGTTCATTGTATTAATAGAAGTTTATTGTATTAATCGAAGTTCATTGTAATAACAGAAGTTTATTGTATTAATTAAAGTTCGTTGTACTACTAGAAGTTCATTGTAATAATAGAAGTTCATTGTATTAATAGAAGTTTATTGTATTAATCGAAGTTCATTGTAATAACAGAAGTTTATTGTATTAATTAAAGTTCGTTGTACTAATAGAAGTTCATTGTAATAACAGAAGTTTATTGTATTAATTAAAGTTCGTTGTACTAATAGAAGTTCATTGTAATAACAGAAGTTTATTGTATTAATTAAAGTTCGTTGTACTAATAGAAGTTCATTGTAATAACAGAAGTTAATTGTATTAATAGAAGTTTATTGTATTAATCGAAGTTTATTGTAATAACAGAAGTTTATTGTATTAATTAAAGTTCGTTGTACTAATAGAAGTTCACCGTTATTGCTATAGAGGGATTCCCAGTGGCTGCATGAGGTATTTGTGCAGTGCATGCTGGGTATTGTAGTGATGGACGAGAACGTTAAAAGAACATATAAAATCTGTCACGCCAAACAGGCTGTGGGATGCAAAGCTCCGCTGCAGGACACTGCACGACGTGACAAATAACATATTAAATGCTAGTTTTAGGTCAGAATGCCCCTTTAAACATGGCCCTTTTAATTCCATGCTGTGGCCACTGCACCTCCTCAGGCTACAGCTTTGCCCAGAGGCTAGTGGGAGCTGTCAGGCTGAGAGCGCAGCCACTGTAATCAGTCACACACGCGCACACACCCACACACCCACACACACACACACACTGGCGGCTGACCAGCCACTCCTCAGAGCTAGACACAAATGCGTGTTTATTCTACGCACTCAGACACTACCTCATTGGCTGTTTGTTCAAAAGCCTCTCATCGTGAACACGGTCATTTATTCCACTAATATCTGTGGCAACCCAAATGGTAAATAAACACAGGCTCGGCCTAAGGAGAGGCGCACTTTGTTTTCCAGCTCGTCTATTATGGTGTTTTTACCGTGTTGTCTCGTGAAGGAGCCGCAAGAATAACACTTCTCCGTCCGCGTCCAGACTTAAGGTAAAGGCTCTCTAGACCCGATGCTTTGGGAATAGATCTGTGGCCATTTGAAGTGATGGTCCGGCTTAAACGTGCTCACTTCATTTCTTTCCATTAATATAACAGATCGGCCAGTTTGGTGTTTAGAGTATGCAGCTGTTTAAGTTTATACCTCAGAAACAGTACTGCACCAACTGCAGACATAAAACATCTCGCATTGCTTTAATTCATGTCACGATGTTAAGTGATCTCAAACAGAACTGTGTATGTGGTTGCTGACACTGTATGACACACTGTTATCTATAAACACAGAGAAGTACAGACGGAATTCAGGACAGCTGCTACTACTGTTTTTAGGTCAAACCGTTCCTTTAAGCAGCGGCTTTCAGCTGCTCTCTGATGGCCATGCGAGAAATAATACATCATAGAAACATACAAACTGTGTTTTTTATAAATAATTAGAATATATTTTGATTTAAAGCAGCAAAAATAATATCTATGCTAATAAAAAAAGTAGCCCGGTCATGCTGGTCATCCTATGCGACCAGCTTGGTCATGACTAGCTTGGTCATACAAGCTGACCAGCTTTGTCATGCTGTCTGATTAGTTTGGGCATACTGGTCGGCCAGCTTTGTCTGCTATCCAACCAGGTTGGCAATGACCAGATTGGTCATGCCGCTCATATTGGTTGACCAGCTTGGCCATGCTGTCGAACTAGTTTGGTCAGGCTGTTCATGCTGGTTGACCATCTTGGCCATGCTATTTGACCAGTTTGGTCATGACTAGCTTGGTCATACTGGCTGATCAGTTTGGTCATGCTGGTCGACCAGCTTTGTGTGCTATATGACCAGTTTGCCAGTGACCAGTTTGGTCAGGCTGTTCATTCTGGTCAACTGGCTTGGCCATGTTGTCCAACCAGTTTATTCAGACTGTTCATTCTGGTCGACCGGCTTGGCCATGTTGTCCAACCAGTTTGGTCAGGCTGTTCATTCTGGTCGACCGGCTTGGCCATGTTGTCCAACCAGTTTGGTCAGGCTGTTCATTCTGGTCAACCGGCTTGGCCATGTTGTCCAACCAGTTTGGTCAGGCTGTTCATGCTGGTCGACCATCTTGGCGATGCTATTCAACCAGCATGACCTGCATGGCCAAGCTGATCATTACCGGATAGGCGGGATAGTAGATAAATAAAAGCATAAATAAAAGCATAAAGTTTCTTTCCAGCACCTACCTTGTACAAGTCAGCCAAAAACAACTTGCGTACATTGAAACTGTCTGTAAATATCTTACTGAAATACTACATCAGCCTCTTGGTGGCTGTAACATAGCAACATTTTACAGCATGTAAATAACAGTCGCTAAAAAAATGTCTGGTAAATCAGTGTAAACAGGATTCAATAGAAACCTGTGTGGTTACGACCTGCCAAGCTTTCCAGCCTAAAAGAAATATGTGATTATTGAAAATCATATGTGGCAAACACTGACTAATATACTGTTCACCACAAACTGAAAGAGTAGAGTCAATATTACAACAGTAATTACAACAATGTAGCTTCTCCAGAGACTGTACCAATGGCGAGACCCACCCCGTCCCCAACTAAGATACTAAGACAATGGTGACTAATAATAATAGAAGAAAATAATTCAAATTAAAGACCAGCATTGCTAGGTTCCCAGCAAACATGGTAAAGTCTTACTCTGAGATATTTTAAAATTGTGGTCACTCACTGACCACCTCAAAGCCAATCACACTAAAAGGCTTCAACGAATTGAATAACTAGCAGCCATATTAATACATACATCCACTTGATATGCAATGATATGAAATTATTCATTTGTAGAGAAACTCACAGACTATTTGTGGAGAAACTCACAGATTTCTTTACAGTGGGGAAATGGGAATCAGGGGTCACCATGTCTACAACTCAAATATAGCCATTTTATTTACTATCAAAACCACCAGAGAACCTACTGGGTATATCATGTTGATGAGTATGTAATGTTGATGGTAAAATCATCCTAAATCTTAGTTTTGGGGACTATTTTGCCCTACAATGCCCTGCATGTACCTCCCCACCATGAAATATTTAAAGACACCTTGTTTTAGGCGAACACTTGATCTCAAAGCTATTGATATCATGTATTCGTTACCAATCTAGTGCATGACTTTCCGTGAGGAAGCTTTTTGCAGGTGGACGTCTGGTTCCATTCACCACCACTGCAATCCATTCTGACTCAGTAGATTTCTCTAGAATTGAACGTTTCACAGCCAACCGCTCTAAGCGACCTTGTTTACATCTCGACTATTTAATTACGGAGAGATTTGAGACAAATCAGTGGAGTTCCCTTTTAAGTGCTGTGTGGTTCCATTCAGACCAATAAGGCTTCCAAGTGTGGAAAACATATCATTAAAGCGAGCGCTGAGCCTCAGTGATGATTATGCAATCTGGACTTTTCCCCATGTAGAAGTCTTGGTAGACTTTCAACAGAGAGAGAGAGAAAAAAAGCTAATCATCACCTTCTTTACAGGAGAACTCCATCATAACTCGGAGAGCGTGAGCGCAAAGGACCAGCTGAAAAAGTATACACTAGCTGAATGAGGTGAAAGGAGTTTAAGAAGCTAATGGACTCTTTTAGCACAATAGCATTCAATGCAATCCTGCCCATCTGGCATCGACCGCTACTTAGCGGAAAGATTACATATAATATAGCTGCCGCTGCGGCTGCTGCTAATAAATGGCAGGCCTGCAGCGGTCTTTAAAACCAGGAGGAGGTGAGAGGCTGGGCTTTTATTTCCAGCACTGTAAGGTGGCCGCCATTAGGCCATTGAGATTGGTGCCGCCCGTCCTAAATGGACAGAGCGGGAGAAGAGGGGAAGGAGGAAAAGAAAGGAGGCGGCTATTTGAACGGGAGGAAGGCGGGCGCGGCACATTCCCCGATCCCTCGCCAAAACTCCGTCCCCATCAGAGGCTCACGCGCTGAAAGATTATTCCATCATCTGCTTCACGGCGTGTTTGGGAAATGGAAAGTGAGCTGGCGCGCGCCTTTGAAATGCTAAATTTAATGGAGAAGTTTTGGTTGATCAGGCCCTCCTCCCCACTTGCTGTTTTTTTCTTTTTGGCTGCTAACTGGATTGCATTTTACGCTAACTTCATTTCGCGACACGCTTCCTAAAGAGGACTGTATCAGCTCTTTTGCCAGCGAGTTTGTGGAAATAAAAGTTTGGGTCAGTAAAGCATGACGGGGATGAAGCCGTGCTGATTACTATCAGAGTGCTTTTCAGTGAGATGAGAAAGGAAATGCTCCAACTTGCTTTTAACCTCATCTCTATCTGCTGCCTCTGTAGTGTGCCCGGGCTTGGACTTCATGCACACTTACAACAAAAGCTTATGGGCAGAGGAGTCTTCGCTTTTACTTACTTATAGGCAAACATGTGGAAAATGATATATTGGTAAGCAAAAGCATCTCAAATCTAATCAATATACACTACTGTGTAAAAGTATTGGGCACCTAAGCTTATTACTTTTTAGCAATACATGTATTTTCATCAGTAAGAACACCAGGTATCATTAGAACAGATGTAAATAATCATACATACAATACAAAGTAACATGAATATCTTATTGTGAGAGAAGTAGATCATATCTTGAGCTCCAGTTTGAAGAACAAAGTGTAGTTCCAGATTTCTCCTGGACGCCCCAGACATTGTATGAATGTATTCAGTTCCTTCAGCAGCAATCTTGATTTAGCTTAATGAAGGTATTAGATGAGAACTGTAAATAATACTGGGTTGTTTATAGAAGGAGAAGCTTGGAAAGGGTTAAATAAACACACTGACGTATGTAAAAGCACCACCTACTGTATTAATACTGTTTAATATTTAAATAATAAAGTGTTTTGCTGAGTATATTATATATATATATATATATATATATATATATATATATATATATATATATATATATATATATATATATATATATATATATTGAGTATATATTTTTAAATATAATAATGTCCCCCAAGTTCCAAAAACTTTTGCACAGTACTGTAACTCTCAACTCTATGGTTAGAGAAAGAAAAGGGGGGAAAAAGCAGAGAGGAGAACTTCAAAGAAGAAATGTGGTCAGAAAAAAAGCTTGCAAGTTAAATGAAGAAGGAACGGACAGTAGAACTCACGGCTATGTTTTATAGTGAAATTAAGAAGATTTCCACACGACCAGAGCTCACAAAGTTGGGACTAAACAGCTGTGTGGACATAAGAAAACCATTTGTTGGTAAAGCTAATTAAAACAAAGCTGAAAAAGGCTCATCTCAGCTAATCGCTCAAAACCGCCAACCCCTCCGGCTGGATACCTGATCCTGTAGGAAACTATCAATCATCATTAGCCGTGTGGACATAAGAAAACCATTTGTTAGTAAAGCTAATTGAAGAAAAGGCTTCAGTTTGCTAGGGAGCATAAAGATACTAAAAACTGGATACTTAAAAAATACAATTCTAATCAGTATAGATGAAAAACACAGGACGAAACTGGAGAATTAAAAGCTACAGAAACACTGAAAGTCCTAACAACCACCTGGAAAGACCCGACTGACCACCAACACTGTCCCCATCAGATAAACAGCGCTTTCATCTTTCCATCTTTCATCACTCTTACTTCGGGTCTGAAAACATCCACATCTATGCTTCCACTGTGAGAAGACACCTCAAGTCAAATGGGTCTGAAAGGATGTGTAGCTGCATAAGAAGCTGCTCACTGAGAACAGGAGATACAGACACGCCAATCAAAGAAGCTGCTGCTGCTCTCAGAACAATGGACTGACCACCCCAGAGTCCAGACCTCAACAACACTGAATGTGTTTGGGATTATTTGGAGGGTAAAAATCTGACCTACCTGTGTGTGTGGGACTGTACGAATCACTAATATCCCTTTATCCAGCTCCAAACTGACCGTGAGCTGTAAACGGAGGGCCCTGGATTCTCACCTTGTGGCCGAGAGGTCAGCGAAGGGCACGTTTTGGGGTTATTCCACCGTCCACTGCAGCTCTGTCTCAGTGCATCACATCAGCTCTTTTCCCCTTACCTACTTCTCTCCTCTGGGTGCGCTAGGAGCCCTCATCGAAAGCCGAGCGCTAGGCCGCCACACACGTTCATCTCAGCTAATCGTCTGAAACAGCTAGCCACCCCAGGCGGGATACCTGACCTTGAAGGAAGGCGTGTGAAGGAGGTTAAAAAAAAGGGCTAGCAATCATCATTAATAATGTAGCGGTGTGCTCTGTGAACGGGCATTACTGAGTCTGTATGTGTGCTGGCGGAGGGCCGAATAATAACCTGAAGCAAATCACCTTTGGAGCAGTTAACTAATGCAGACGGGTGAGAGCTAGCCATCCTGTGGGGCCGTTGGTGGACTGGTCGGCTAACCGGGCCAGGACAAAAGTGTTTTGGCTTTGAGTCTCGACTCTGTCCTCAAGCCTTCAGGCATTCAATAGGCCCTGCCTCACCTTGAGGACTTAAGGTTCAGTTGAAAACTGCAAACCCTAAGCAGCTATACTCTTACCAGTCACTTGCGAGAGAGGAAACTATTGACAGTGAGACGGAACAGACTGTAAAGGGTTTGTGGTCAGGGAGTCTGTGCTACAGGCCTATATGCTGCCAAAGGAAAGGCTTGGAGAGTTCTCAAGTAGCCACCAGTGAGGAACCTTGTGTAAGTCTTCACAGAAGGCCTAATGATTTCTGAGAACTAACAAAAAATGTCTGTAAGTTTTAGTTAATGTTTCTTCAATAGAGTCGATCTTTGGTTTTAGACTCTGTAAGCAAAATCACCTACTTAGTCAATAGGTACTAGTATAGAGCCAGTACGTACTACTACTACTACCAGTAGGCAGTTCCAGTATGCAAGGGTTTAGTAACCATGCAATCTCGTACATACTACGTCTGCCATCTTACCAACATCCTGTGACGCAAGACGTCAGACGCATTGACCTGTGACCGTACTCAGACGGTGTCGAAAAGACCAACTAGGAGGAAATTAATATTTTTTTTACTTCAGAAGTAACGCTAACTTCTATAGAGACATGTTTTTCTTCCGCTTTGAATTCAACTGTTGCTCCAGTGGAATCATGGGATAGCACAGTGTGCTGAGGTCATCTACTTAAATTGTCTCCTGATTCAGTAGGTCATCTGGGTAATGTTCACATACTGCTCAATGACTACTAGTCATGCTAGTCGTGCTCGCCTACTTGGCTAGCAGAAGAGGTAGAGGTGGGTGTTTCATGTTTTGATCCAATTTTTTTTTTTTACATTTATGGTCTGAACTGAAGGCCTAGTTCATTAGTCATTATTCACCACTGGTAGCCAGAACTGCACAATTTCCAATGGACAGTCTACGATGGATGGAAACACACATCTGTTTGTTTAGGGTCATAAGATAATTAGACTGGAATGGACAAACTACATTCTAAAATAAGATTCCAATACCCTTATCGTAAGTGTATCAAAACAAACTACCCACGCCATGTATCAAAATAAACTACTGTACATTCTTTACTGTATTAAGCCAGACTAAAGGCCACTGCACACCAATCATGCCATCACCAGCATTAAGTGACTCCAAGCACAGTTCACTTCCTCAGCATGTCACACACAATTCTGTGCAGTAAAGTGGGCAATCGTGGGCAGGAGGTTAGGGTGCCAGCCTTGTAAGTGGAAGGTCGCTGGTTTGACCCCCTAAACCGACAGGACACAACTGAAATCCACTTGAGCTAGACACCAAACCCAAACTGCTCTCTAGGACAATAATTAAAAAATTGAGGTACGCTCACCAGCACTGAGTGATTCCAAGCTGTGGATGGGGCTGCCCACCACTCTGGGCAAGTGTGCCCAGTGTGTGTGTGTGTGTCTATGACACACAACAACTCTGAAACACCCTATTGTTTGTTTTTTTCTGGGCACAACTGATAAAATCATAGTCTGAAAGTAGCAAACTAACTGTGAGGACTGTTACTCCATCCAATAGTTATCTAGAACATTATGCAAACGGGTAAAAGATTTAGCCTCTGCTGCTAAAATGAGTATCAGAACATGACAGGATCTGTTAGAGTTTAGAAAAGCTGGCAACCTACACGTTTCTTATCTTGTGCTGGTTTTCTGAATCTCATTGTTCTGAGTCGGGGCAGATTTCTGGGTAGGTACCAATTCCAGGCTGCATGCAGTGTTTTGTATTTTTATGAGATCATCATGTCAATGTCTGACAGAGAGTATTTCACAGTAGTTTTAAAGTACAAACACACAACACACTGAAGTATTTTGACACAAAACTTGTAGCCCAATTCATAAATGCTATTAAATACAAATAAGAAAATCTTACATTGTATTTTATTAATACAGCATATATATCAGTGGTGTATATATGCATATATGTTATTTGGCTTTTATCCATGTACTGACTAATATATATATATATATATATATATATATATATATATATATATATATATATATATATATATATATATATATATATATATATATATATATATTAAACCCTAACCTAACCCAAAGCATTATTTACAGTTCTCATCTAATACCTGCTTTGACTGCTCAGTACTTCATTAAGCTAAATCAAGATTGCTGCTGAAGGAACTGAATACATTCATAAAATGTCTGGGGCGTCCAGGAGAAATCTGGAACCTAACTTTGTTCTTCAAACTGGAGCTCAAGATATGATCTACTTCTCTCACAATAACATATTCATGTTACTTTGTATTGTATGTATGATTGTTTACATCTGTTCTAATCATATCTGATGAAAATTAATTTAGCGATAAGATAAAAGCTTTTAAACAATCAGCTTAGGTGCCTCAGACTTTTGCCCAGTATCGTCACTGTCCAAAGAAAAACAAGTATTAACCAAAATAGTAACTTTACAGGAGAAGCCAAAAATGTTACTTACTTTCAATGTAAGTGAAGGTAAAAATGTTTGGTTTTGGAGCGATTTTGGAGCATTTCTATTAGTCTGATCGTCATGAAACTTTCACAGGATATGAAGAATAACTGTTACTGGTTGACATGACATGACCGCATATGACAATGTCCACATATTCAGCAGTCATGAGGACACAAACTCAGGTAAAAACTAGAAAAGTGCATTTCCTGAGAAAAAAGAATGGTTGCGTAGCTTAAGCAGTGCAAGGAGCGAGGGATGAATAAACAACAAGTAGAGGAATACGGATCAGAATGTTGGAGGATCTGCCTTAGAAGAGTACATGCAGTTTGGAGACTGAAGGTTAAATTAAACCATGGGGTTTTGGGTGTGACCGAAAATGAATGGGCCTCTATGGGGGAAAAAAGAGGGATGGAAAAAAACGACAAACAGACAAGTGCAGGTCAAACCAACACTGCAGTCATGGTCTGGGGTCTGTCCTGAGTCAGTGTATGCGAAATGGTGTCTGTCGGTTGAGCAGAAGGTCAGGAGATTGGTGTGCACTTTTCCATCCTATTCATTCTCTATAGGAAAACATTCTGAAAGAAATCTGTTGTTTTCTGGAATCTGTGCATCCAATCAAAAAGCTGTACACAAGCCCCGATCACATAATCAGACCGACAATCTGGAGTTGGAACGCAGTTGATAATTTGAAAACTGTGGGATGAGTTACATGAAAAAGATCTGCCATAACAATATAGCTCTACCATAATAAACTCTTTGGCTCCCAGAACTACATCACTGATAAGCTCTGAATGATAAAGACAAGTATCTATAAGTATTTATGTATAACTGTATTTTATTAGGTTTTATTATTTTATTTTTAAAAAGTTGCTAGTAAGCATCAGCTGCACTTAGATAAAAGGTTTACAACGAAAGTAAAAAGAGGGGGGATGCGAGCAGAGTTGTCTTTTTCTTATAACTACACATCCTGGTACGGTGATTCGTGTTCCTGTTGACTCACAGATTATCATTTAGGAACTAAGTTGGCCGTTAATTTCGATAAAGATAACAGCTAATTATGCTCTACCTGTGTGAAACATACGCAACATCTCTCTCGGCGAGCGTACAAGGGTTTTGGTTTGATGTGTTTAGCAGTCTTGGTATGAAACAGTATTACAGTTACAATGAGTCGCGTTCTACTCATTAACTTTCATACAGCAGTAAACTAACGATTAGAGCAGCCTTCATATCAAACTGATCGACTGCTTATCAGATATAATCTCTAAACTTTATAAGCAGTGAAGTAAAATGTAATAAACTGTTATAACAACATGTCTCCAACCAGAGAGAGAGAGTGAGAGAGAGAGAGAGAGAGAGAGAAAGACATAGCATGAGAGTGAGAGACAGACTTAGAGACTCAGAAAGAGAGAGAGAGAGACATAGAGAGAGAGACTGACTTAGAGACTCAGAAAGAGAGAGAGAGAGACATAGAGAGAGAGACTGACTTAGAGACTCAGAAAGAGAGAGAGAGAGAGACATAGAGAGAGAGACCGACTTAGAGACTCAGAAAGAGAGAGAGAGACATAGAGAGAGAGACCGACTTAGAGACTCAGAAAGAGAGAGAGAGAGAGACATAGAGAGAGAGACAGACTTAGAGACTCAGAAAGAGAGAGAGAGAGAGACATAGAGAGAGAGACCGACTTAGAGACTCAGAAAGAGAGAGAGAGAGAGACATAGAGAGAGAGACTGACTTAGAGACTCAGAAAGAGAGAGAGAGAGACATAGAGAGAGAGACCGACTTAGAGACTCAGAAAGAGAGAGAGAGAGAGACATAGAGAGAGAGACTGACTTAGAGACTCAGAAAGAGAGAGAGAGAGACATAGAGAGAGAGACCGACTTAGAGACTCAGAAAGAGAGGGAGAGAGAGACTGACTTAGAGACTCAGAAAGAGAGAGAGAGAGAGAGACATAGAGAGAGAGACTGACTTAGAGACTCAGAAAGAGAGAAAGACAGAGAGAGACACAGACAGACATAGAGAGAGAGACTGACAGAGACAGTGAGAGGGAGAAAGATACAGTGTATAGGCATTTAAACACTATCATATATAAATATATATATATATATATATATATATATATATATATATATGAAAGAAAACGAGGGGGGGCTGTAACTACGGTAACGCGATTTTGCCCGGCGGCCAATCACAGCGGCCCTCGGAGCAGTGGGGGTGGAGTCAGCACGGCGTGTGACAGCGAAGCGCACGTTATTTTTCAACCCACCCGTTTTCGGTCAAGCCCCGCCTCATGCGCGATACGATTGGACATCCGCGGCCCGCCTTCTGCTCTAAGAGTGGATCGGCTACTCACTGACCAATCCCAGCCTGAGTTCGCTTATATGGCGGAAGCCGGCGGCCAATCGCAGCGCTGGGAGGCGGGGCATGTCGGAATAAGGGTGAGGAGGACAGAGTTTCAGGAACTGTGGAGAGAAAAGGGCGTGTTTATTACCGAGCAGTCGAGCAGAAAGTCCCTCAGTTGAGCCGAGAGCGAGCGGCGAGCAGCAGCCAGGCGGAGAGTGAGAGAGCTTTACCGTCGTCTTTTTTATTATTCGGGAAAAAAACACACACTTTTACCTCAGAAACGGACACTTGGACTTGTTTTTCTCTACACCTCTCCGGCTCTGGTGGATTTCGCGCGCGCTGGTTGTTTTGGTTTTCTGTTTTTTTTCTTGACGAGCTCGGCTGAAGCAGGATGCGTGGGGTAACGTATCACCGGCTGAATGCCGTTTTTATGTCACACTTGTGCTCTCTGACTAATCGCACACGCACACACACATCAACTAAGGACTTTTGACTCATTGGATTCTTCTTTCACAGGAAGGTTATTTCTCAAGCGCCCAGAGATCTAAACTCGCTAATCTGGCCGCCCGGGTTTTCCTGTCACCTACACAGACAGTAAAAAAGAGCCCACTCGCGGTGGCGACTTACTGTAATAATTATTCATCACCCAACTCACGCACGAAAACCTTCATTAGAAATGGATACGACGTGATAGTTAGACAGCCTACACAGCGCCGCGGAGCGTGGACGAGCCTCGAGGACGAGCCTCCTCAGCCTCCATCCTCCGTCTCAAGGAGAAGAAGTGAACTGTAGTTAAGGTCGTTGTGAAGTGCGCGAGAGGGGTCCTCGGTTTACAGTGGGAGAGGACAGGAGGCAGCCCTCCTGTGGCTCGTTTTTCAGCTGTGGTCGCTGAAGGTCGACAGGGTGTGAATCGTTTTTAGATGCTCGAGGTGGTGATGAGCTCAAAGGTCGAGTCCATATATGTGTATATTTATCCCACCTGTCTTTCTTTCACAGGGCTGATCCTGGCTGTTTCTAAAGGGGTCCTCCGTTCGACTTGTTGGCTCCCCTCGCTGGACTATGCTCGTGTGGAAAGTCTCGCACTTCTGAAACGTCCTAATCAGATTATGAAGATTTCATATTGCTGTGTCAATGACGGGTAAGATGGAAACACCCTTCTATCACGATGACACGCCGAGCGCTCCAAACTTTGGACCGATTCCAGATTACGATCGATATCAAGGCCACAAGATGATGAGCAAGAAGAACATGGCTATGCACAACTTCCCCGGCGCGGTGGGAGGCGCCTCCGGCCTGAAGCTGCTGCAGGGCCAGGTCGGGAGCAACGGCAACCTCAACCCCAACGGCCTGGGCATCAGCGGCAACCCCAACAGCGCTCTGATGTCCTCGTCCGACATGAACCTCCTGAAGCTCTCCTCTCCCGATTTGGAACACCTGATCATCCAGTCTAACCAGGGGCTGGTTACGACAAGCCCTGCCCCTAGTTCTTCTGGCAACCCGTTCATGTACAGGAACCAGGCCACCAACGAGCAGGAAGGCTTTGCGGATGGCTTCGTCAAGGCCTTAGCGGATCTCCACAAGCAGAACCAGCTGGTCGGGGCCCCCATGTCCCCCTCCTCCTCCATCCAGGGCCCGTACCAGAGGAACCTCATGTCGGGCAACGAGATGCCCATCTACACCAACCTGAGCAGCTACAACCCCAACCAGCTCTCCGTCTCCGCCTCCTACCCCGGAGGCCAAATCCCCTACAGCGCCTCAGCCCACGCCACGGCTCATTCCAGCCAGGGGCAGGGCCACCACCCGCACGGCCGCGGCCTGGACGCCCCGCAGACCGTCCCGGAAGTCCCTCACCCTCCCGGGGGAGACCCCACCAGCTCGCCTCCTTCCCTCTCGCCCATCGACCTGGAGACCCAGGAGAGGATCAAAGCCGAGCGGAAGAAGCTGAGGAACCGCATCGCGGCCTCCAAGTGCCGCAAGAGGAAGCTGGAGAGGATCTCGCGGCTGGAGGAGAAGGTGAAGGTGCTGAAGACGCAGAACTCAGACCTGGCGTCCACGGCCAGCATCCTGCGGGAGCAGGTGGCGCAGCTCAAACAGAAAGTCATGAATCACGTGACCAACGGCTGCCAGATAGCAGTCAGCTCAGCCACCATGGCCAAAAGTGGGGAGAGCACCAGCTGCTGAAACAATGAGAGATGCGAAAAAAGAAAAAGGAGGGTTTTTTTTCTTCTCTCTCTCTCTCTCCCCCCTGCGCTCTCTTGTCTCTGCCTCACCCCAGAACTCTCGTTCTCTCTCCTGCAACCTCGCCTCGCTGTCTCTGTGGCGCGAGCCGGCGCGAGGTACCGTGAGACGAGCGGCTTAAAGTGGAGACGGGCCAACACTGACACGAACACTTCCAGAAACGGAGAGAGCCCCACTAGAGAGAGAGAAGCTTCCGCTCACGGGCCGTGGAGGTCACGAGCAAGGCTCCAATCTCTGAGCGTCACTCTGACTCTGACGCCAACGGACTGTGCGATTTACAGAGAGAACACAATCATGAACGCACCTCGTCTCGCTCACCGTGTGTTTCGTTTTTTAACCGGTGCGTTCTTGTTTGACTGCACTTTGTACTTGAACTCGATCAGGTCAATAGGGAACCTAAGGACTGGGACACAGCAATACCAACCAAACCCCACCAACACGTACGGGATGACTTAGTAAAGGGAACGACAACGACACGCCACATCACACGGGCGAGCGCCGACCGGGTTCAGGACACAAGCGTTGACTCACTGCGGGGATTCCTGCACTCGAAAAGAAAAAATAGTAAATAAATAAATAAAAGATTTTCTGTCCCCCTGAGGAAGACTTATCAACCCAGCTCATGACTAAAAAGGCGATTTTCCACTTCGAGGAGATGGGAATACATTTTCTCCCTCCTTCTTTTTCTTTTTTTTCTTTTTTTCCCCCTTTTATCAGCGACACAGCTGCAGGGTAACCGTTTTGCTGTTTGTTATTTTTTTTATTAATATTATTATTATTACCATTATTGTTCAATACCATGCACTATTCTGCGAATATGAACATTGATACATGGCCAGTGATGTGGTCATATATATTTTTTATTTTTTTTGTGCTGGTCCTGTTTGAAGTCGTCCCATATTTGAGAAATGAAACACCCCCAGATATTGATATGTCAACTGTATCGTAACGTAGTGGAAACTTTGTTGAAGTCCGGTCGCCGTGTCTCAATAACACATTGAAGCATACTGTTTGTACGTTTGTTGTTTTTGTTTGATATCGTGCAATTTGTGAATACAGGAAAAAAAAAAAACACAAAAAAAACCAAGAACTTTTCTACAGAACTGAGAGTTTCAGCTTTTTTTATAAATAAGTATTAATGAACTGTGTTTAATATTGAGACATTGATTAGTATACATCAAAAAAAAGTCTACATCTACGAGTAAAGGTTTCTGGGGTACTGTGCAAACAAGAAGGCACTTTTAAAATGGTACCTATTTACTATTTTTTTGAGCCTGAACTCAAAACGAAAGATTCTCTAGCATTCCAAGACCTTTTGCACTGTATTTTCTCTTGTGATTATTATTCTTTTGATTTTATTTTTTTAGTTTTGGCTTGGGAGATACATTTTAACAGTGGGTTTAATGCTGTGTTATGTGCCCTAATGTCGTGTATTAACGCTGCGTTAACCTTGGACAGCAGTTTGGCGTGGCGATGTCGGGAGCCGCGGCTGCTTCTTAATTTAAACCGCAGTGGTCACTTGACTCATCAATAGGGACGAGGATCCAAGCGAATGCTCGGGGTCAACTTAGTGTAAAAGACTCTGCTGTAATCAGAGATGGCCAGCAAAGGGCTTGTTCGATCAATAGTATTTGGCGTTTTCTGTTCTTCGTTTTGTTTTTTCTTCTCCTTTTTCATTTTTGTAAGGACTCTGAAGCAATTTATTTATGCAAAACTTTATCTATGGTATTTATGTCGTTGTACAGGTTGGAATACTGGTGTCACGTTGGCACAGTTGTTATTTTTTTTTTCTTCTACTTTTTTTTGTTGGGAACTACATAAATTGCACATAAATCGAAACAGTAAATGATGTCTAATATTTATCCTCTCTGTACAGCATAACAGTCTGAATTATTATTATTATTATTATTTTTATTTTTCGACTTAGATTCTTTTGCCTCGTTTTTTTAGTGGATTCCAAAATAAAAGTTGCGGTTGTTGGTACAGCATCCAAATAAAATTTAGTATATTGTTGAATAACATCGTAAAAAGGAATATGGAGTATTTAGCCTGGTGTTCTGTGGAAAGATGATCAAGACAGCTTCTTTTTTTTAATGGTCGATCGAGGATCGATGATTTCAGAGAGAGAGAATAGCTATACTCACTTATTGGTGCACTGAAATGCCTTTCCTGTAAACCACATATATAGATCGATCTATTTATGTATATGTCTATATTCATAAGAGCTGAACAGATTTGATAGGGGTACCGAACAACAGGCGTCGGAGCTGTCGAATAACCTTTGAGCGTCAAGGAAATATTTATTTTTTTGAAACTTGAATAAGGTTTTTTGGATGTCACAAACGTATATTTTTGTACAAAATTGTTTTTCTTTTTTCTTTTTTTTTGGTTTGTTTATTTTATTTTTTTTATTTTTGCTTTTCGATTATTATGAAGAGTGAGAACAGTGGTTCGTAAACCTTTTATCATTCCGGAAAGACTTTATTTATTGCGGTGGTATTAAAACAAACAAAACAAGGTTAGTGTGACGTTGTTTTATGACTGTGCTTGGAGCATTTCTGTCTCTTGTGAACTTTGGTCGTGTGCCGGCTTCAAGGAAATGCGGCGAGACCCCAAAAGCGAGACTTAAGAAACTGTCCTATGTTTACTACCAGCTTGTCACCGAACAGTTACCCATATACTAAAAAAAAAAAAAAAAGTGTGTGGTCCTAGAAGGCACCATCCTTTTTTTTCTACAGTGTGCTGTGTTGTGTATGGCGGTATCGTTTGTTTATGTTTATGTTTTTCTACCCTGGCCTGAACTGGCAAATTTACAGTAGTCATGTTGTACTTGAAGCCTGCTACAGTGATTCTGAGGGACGAGATGTACCACACTGCATCGTTTTCTATGGGACCGTCAGGGTGGAGCTGTATATGATCTTCTGCTGCTGCTGCTGCTGCTGCTTATGGTTGTGGATCAGCTGTGCTCCTAGACAGGGTTGCTTGCACTCCCATTATTTGCTCACACTAAACCGATTCAAGCAGTTTCAAGCTGGGCGTGTAGACGGGCCCATATGCGGGGCGTGCAACGGCAACCATGGCGTTTGCGATTGTTTGACCCGAGTGATTGAGCTTTCTGCCCCACCCTCAAGCCAAAGATATTCCATATAAAGTAGTACATCGCGGATCATCGAGCACCCCCAGCAGTGTCATAACACAGTATTAGCTTACGATAAGTATCTGAACGAATGGAAATTTCCGAACAGAGCTACAGTTTTACTGGACGACAGTGTTTTTATTTGTGATCGGTGTGTTTTTCCGGTGGGGAGTAGAAGGGCAGTTTACCTATCAGCTTTCGCCCTTCCTGCCCCGACCCCCGAGCTGACCGTCAGTCAAAGAATGAAGGGACCTGTAGTCTACGTGCGATCGCAAACATCTACAGCGTCACGCGACTAAGGGGCGACTTGCCTTGCTTTGTTTTAATGGTTGTTTTATTTGGTTCCAAACAATATACAGTCTTGAATATTGTTCACTGTTTCCATGTTTTTTAATCAATAAAGCCGTAGGTTTCTAAACAGCACCTCAGGCTTTGTTTTGTCTTCTGTTTTCCTTTTATTGCTAGTTTTGTGGATTCCACACCAAAAAAAAAACGTTTCTGGAATTTCAAACTTCCAAACTGGTTAGTAGGAGATTTCACACAATTCCATGTTTTGTAATCAGTCGTAGGTTTCTAAACAGCACCTCAGGTCTCGTTCTGTTAAACTTTCATTGGTATTTTTGTGGAAAAAAGTTTCCAGAATTCCAAACTTTGTTCAAATGGTAGAGAAAACTGAAAATCAACAAAAGCTGAGATGTTTTTTGTATTTGTTGTATTTTTGTGGATTCCACCCCAAGAAAAATCTGGAATTCCAAACTGGTTGGTAGGAGATTCCACACAGTTCCATGTTTCATAATCAGTAAAGTTGTAGGTTTCTAAACAGCACTTCAGGGCTAAATTGGTATTTTTGTGGATTCCATACAAAAAATCTTTCTGGAATTCTAAACTACCAAACTTGTTGAGTAGGAGAATCCATAAAGTTCCATATGTTGTAATTTCCAAACAGCACCTCAGGCTTCGTTCTGTCTTCTGTTTACCTTTTATTGGTAGTTTTGTGGATTCCACACAAAAAAAATGTTTCTGGAATTCCAAACTTCCAAACCTGTTAGTAGGAGATTACATACAATTCCTTGTTTTGTAATTAATAAAGCCATAGGTTTTTAAACAGCACCCCAGGCCTCGTTCTGTTTACCTTTTATAGGTATTTTTGTGGTTAGTAGTTGATTCCAAAAGGTTCCTAATATGGCGAAGCCTGAACAAACACCTTAGTACAACTTGGCTGGCAGTCAGGCTCACAGCCAGCACTGTTCACAGCTCACTTCCAGTCGTGTTCATAGGAACACTGGTGATTTTTCCCCTTTCGCTTTCTATCAGTTCCACAGAAACTCTGCTTTTGTTTATTGTTGTTCACAGCTTTTGCTTTTGGTTTGATGTTAAGATCGGAACCAGCGGAACAGCGTCAAAATATAGATCAGTATCATGTATGAAAATGTCTCGAGGTGTAAAAGAATGCCTTTAAAAACATACAGGATGGTCTAAGGACCGCTCCGGGAATTTGGTGCAGTATGAGTAACACATGAATGAACACCCCAGTATCGAGAATACCATTGGCGGTATTCCAGGTGGAGCATTTTGGAGCATTTCTATTGGCCCATTCATCATGAAATTGTAGAAAAAAACTGAAAATTAACAAAAACAGATGGGTTTTTTTGTATTTTTGTCGATTCCAACCAAAAAAATCCAGAATTCCAAACTTTGCTGGTTGGTAGGAGATTCCACACAGTTCCAAGTTTCTTAATCAGTAAAGCCGTAGGTTTCTAAATAGCTCTTCAGGACTCGTTCTGTTTACCTTTTATTGGTATTTTTGTGGATTCCACACAAAAAAATGTTTTTGGAATTTCAACCTTCCAAACTGGTTGGTAGAAATTCAACACAGTTCTATGTTTTGTAATCAATATAGCTGTAAGTTCCTAAACATCAACTCAGGACTCGTTCTGTTTACCTTTTGTTGGGTATTTTTGTGGATTCCACACAAAAAAATGCTTATGGAATTCCAAACTTCCAAACTGGTTGGTAGAAGATTCCACACAGTTCTATGTTTTGTAATCAGTATAGATATAGGTTCCTAAACAGCTCTCATTCTGTTTACCTTTTATTGGGTATTTTTGTGGATTCCACACACAAAACTGGTTAGTAGGAGTGTCCACCCAGGTCCTTGTTTGGTAATCAATAAAGCCGTAGGTATCTAAACAGAACCTCAGGCCTCGTTCTGTTTACCTTTGATTGGTAAGAAATGCAGGTTCATTCCAGAAAAGAGCTTCAGTGTGGTGAATACGGTGACCGCGGGTTTGGTCATTGCTTTGGAAACTGCGGAAGTCCAAAAGAAAGAAGAAAAAAAAATCACAAATTTCAGGCTAATCAGTGGACACCACTCTTTAATCTGTTGTTCTTATGGAGTTTTTTTCCACCCTTAACTTGCTAAACCGCTTCAAACAAGCAGCCACAAACACATTACCTACAGCAGGCAGGCCAGTTCTCAAGCAGTATGGTGGTGTCTAGGAGCACAGTCATACTTTGCACTGCCACCCACCCTGTGTCTGAGGCCTTTCCCATAAGACTAGGCCTTCCAGTAAAGCACATGGAATAGGCGTGTAGGTCATTGTGAAAGTAAAAGTCACAGCTGAGGATGCAGAGTACCGGGGAATTGGACTTGGCGGGGGGGGGAGTCTGCACGTCTGAATTCAGACGGAGCTCAAAATGCCCCTTTGATAGGAAATAGTTTATTTTTACATCCTGCTGACCCATTGACAGGTCGGCCTGTCTGCTCTCACGTGGGTGAGCCAAGCCGCCTAGTCGGGGTTTCGCTGCAGAAGGAATGAACGTGAATAGAAAGTGCTTTAAATAGCAACACCTTCATCAATCTCACATCATGATTTTTACGGCAAGGTTAAGCAGGCCGCACCCCGCCCACTCTCAATTCTTGCGCAAAGCCGACTTGCACCGGGAAAAAAATCAGATTCGACTTCTTTCCTCGCCTTCGCCCGCTGCATCTGTTTACTCTCAAAGTCACTCGCGTACTCCCCGGTCTGCGGGTGCTGAGCGCGTAAGTGCGTGTCTAAAGGCCCTTGTCTTCCTCCGAGCCGTGCGGATGTGCTCTCAATCGGGAATGACTAACTCTCCACTTCCGCCCACCTTAGCTACCCACACACAGGCAGGAAAAAGGAATTGTGGGTCAATGAGTTGTGCCCGTCCTCTGCAAACGCTCCCTCCGAAGACTCTGACCTACTGGAGAAGCTTTTAGTCACCCTTGAGGTGGACAACGGAGTTGGAAGAGGAGCGCAGTGCCCTCAGAGCAGGGGGGCTCGTCTGAATGGAGGGTTCCTAAGGTGGGGAGTCATAGGAGAACCACTTTTGGTTCCCCACCGAGCTTTTAACAGATACTTCCTTCGTAAATGAGATGTGCAAGTGTGAAGTATTAGTTGGTGGAACCTTCGCATAAGGCTCAACCAATCAGTGGTTCAGATTTCCATTGATGGCTCTGTTGGTAGGAATACAGGTATCTCCCAAATAAGAACTTTACAGCAAACGGAGGTGTCAAGTAATGAGGTATAAACACTTTGTTACCTTAAGTAGAGATTTTGGTTATTTATACTTTACTGGAGTAATTATTTTTCAGTCAGACTTTTTACTTCTACTCCTTACATTTACACTCCATTATCAGTACTTTCTACTCCTTACATTTACACTCCATTATCTGTACTTTCTACTCCTTACATTTACACTCCATTATCTGTACTTTCTACTCCTTACATTTACACTCCATTATCAGTACTTTCTACTCCTTACATTTACACTCCATTATCTGTACTTTCTACTCCTTACATTTACACTCCATTATAAGTACTTTCTACTCCTTACATTTACACTCCATTATCAGTACTTTCTACTCTTTACATTTACACTCCATTATCAGTACTTTCTACTCCTTACATAGCCTCGTTACTCCTATTTCATTTATAGCTTGTTTTCATTCATGTACATTCCAGTAATTGATAACATGTCTTTGAAGTTTGACTTCATTACAATACTTATAGACAACTAGTCATCATATCTTCCGCTCCATGAAACACATGTTAATGTTCAGTAGTAACAGATATGCTTCTTTAATATATTTACATTCTACTAAACTACATTCATGTTCAATGGGCGTATATGCGGCTGAAACAGGAAGCCTAGCACATCCCAAATTTATCAACATTAGCATTTTAATATAACATTATAGTCATTATGGCTTTTAGAAGAATTGGGTTTTTGAGGAGGTGGCTACTGCACTGTGGTGTGGCCTAAGCTTTTGTCCTTAATGGCCTTAATGTCCTTTTTTCTTACATTACTTTTACTTTTATACTTTAAGTAGTTCTGAAAGCAGTACTTTTACACTTTTACTGGAGTAAAAAGCTTGAGTTGATACTTAAACTTCTACAGAAGTATGTTTAAACCCTAGTATCTATAGTTCTACCTGAGTAATGAATGTAAATACTGTTGACACCTTTGACAGCGAAGGCCAAAAACATTATTTACTTTTAATGTAAGTCAATGGAAGTTTTTTATGGAGTCTTTCTATTGGTCCACTCATTTTGACTTTTTCACGCAGTGTGAATGGAAACTGCTGAGTTCAAATGATGCAGACCAAGCAGATACATCTTTTTCTTGGGATAGCATCGATTTGTTCAACACCAAAGAATTGTAAAATATTGTGCACAAGCATACCGGCGATGAGGCAGTACCAGCAACACAGCAGACGGTGCCAGACTGAGCTCACAGGAGAAATGACAAAAGCAACAGCAGCTGTTCCCTCAAGTGGGATGAGTGCAAGAGGGCTACAATCATGGAGGACTTAAAACGCAAGGAAAATCTTTCGTCAAGCCCCCTATTGGCCACTTTGCTGATGAAACGAAAACCCAAGTACAATCCAATGAAATATATTTCCCTGTTGTCAGATTAGAACAACACTGCTGGCTCCCTGTATGTAAAATATTGCCACACTGTACAACCACACACATAAAAGAAACACTTTAAAACACTTTTACTCTTGTATAAAGGTTGACACTTCCACAAACTTACAAATTTCATACAAATTTCCTTCAAAAATATTGAAGCAAGAAACTGAGGAATGTGGAACTTGCATGTTCTGGCTTTGGTGAAAGAGGTCGGAGGCAAATCTTTCTAATCGCAATTAGCTACATAAAAGAACACAATCGTACTTCATTATTTAAAGGTTTCAAGGTTCTAACACCAACTAGGAGTTGTAACGCTTCGTATATTTAATGTCGGCAGTTATGTGATGAGTCACCATCTACTCATGGCTGATGACGTCATGAATGAAACCACAGGAGATGGACGTGACCTTTCCAGCTAGGATCTGGGAACGCATTCCTAGTTTTCACGGAAATGGAGATCCAGGTCACAGAGTTTCACATATTTGTATCAAACCTAGGTGAACTATGGGCAGCCTTGTAGAGATGCTTGCAGGTCTGGAGAGCCAGAGCAAGATAAAGTGCCATCACTCAACGATTATAACCGGTGTCAAACTTTATATAAGTATAGGGGGTTACTTAAGCTCCCTCTCTGACCACACATGACTTTTCATTGTAGTTTTTGGAAAACTGCAGATAACGATGTTCAACATCTGGTATTTGAAGCTCAGTAGATCGCCAGAGAAGTGTTAGAACGAAGCCACAGGTGAGTAAAGCGTGACGTCACCTCACCCACAAACCCTGGATTGCTAGCCTAGACCACCAGCCACCTTCTCCGTGGCATACATGTAGTTAGTGTCATGTGATCAGCTTAACATGTCATTGCTGAGCTTTAAAGTCGGCTAGTCTGTGCAACCCTAATACCAGGGATTGCTTAGGGTCTGTCTCCAAACCTAGTGAGCTGCCTAAGTAGTGCGCTGACTTTGTATCAGCTGTTTAATTTAGGTAGCAGCGTTCTCTCCCCATCTCTCCTCATAAGACGCTCCAGTTAGCGAGCAACTGCGTCACAGCTTGTTCCCGCCTACTGCATGTACTGACCTCAGCTGCAGCATCTCCTCAGTGTTTCAGCTCCATGTATTCTCCTCTTTCACTGGGTTTTATTGCAATTTTTAAGATTGTTCCTTTGGAGGAGCGAAATAGACCTGTATTGGCCATGTATAAGAAGATAAGCACTGCTGCTGATAACTTACATTCGAAAATAACTTCACTTCGCTTGTAGCTTTGCTTGCGTCCGACATGCTGGAAAAAGTGTAGCTGGCCTAGCATCATGGGATTACCCTCACACTACAGGATAATCGGGCTGATTTTGAGGCCAGTTCGCTCCTCCCGACAATCGCAAAAGGTCTCCAGATTTTAGGTTAATCTAAAAAGATTATCTTCCCAGAATCTCCTGTAGTTTGGGGAGTCAATAATCCAATCTTCACTCCTCCGATCTTCTCCCAGTGCAGTCGGGGCCACCCGGATTGTGAATCGTAAACATGAAATGATTCACAATGTGTGAAACACGACGTTAGCGTTGTGCCTAAAAGACCAACAACCAATCAGAGCCAAGCTAAACGGAGCTTCTCTGTGGGTACCGAAGAATTTAAAATCATGGAAGCTACGAGAAAAATCATAGAAGCAAGCGAGATGGACTACTGTGAAGGAGGATGAGCTTGTGGAGCTTTGGCAACAGCATGAGTGCCGATATAATGTGCCCACCACTACCATAGCAATGGTCTCGCAGTCATCCGCCATATTTATTTAAGTCTTGTTCGCGAGAAATTCCCGCCTGCTCTCCTGATGTAGCAGTTCTCCAGAAGCTCTCGCGAGGCTTTGAGGATTGGAGCCGTCAGGCGGGCGTGAGAAATCAGGGCGGATCATGTAGTGTGTGTGTGTGGGGGGGGGGGGGGGGGGGGGGGGGTTTCATGGTTTCTTCATCGGTTAAGATTTTTTAAATCCTGTAATGCGAGCCAGGCAGTGGCAGCTAAGAAACCGTTTGATGCTTCCTTACCATTTGGCCAAAGGAAGGAATGTCAGCAGACAGTATGTTTGAGGTATTTTAAGAATTGGGGCAGACTACACATTGGGAGCACATACTATAATGTAAAATACTGCCTATATAGACATTGATCAGGGTTTGAGACAGACCCAGACCAATCTCACATCCACTGCAGGAGTTGTATTAACTTCTGTTCTGTTGTATTTCTATGAAAGCCTTGCTGTATTCTCTGAGGGACGTACCTGAGAACAGCCTTGAGGTTTTCCATGTTAACTGGGTGCTTTTTTTCTGAAGATGGGCTTCAAAACATTACCTTCCTGGCCTGTGGATACAGTTCTTTGGGAGTTGGTCATATTGTGTGCGTGTGTAGCTTCTGCCTCATCATGTTTGTGGTTGGCTAACAGGAAGCAGGTGCATTCCAGAAAGCAATTATGGGCCTTTTTTTTTGTTGTACCAGCGTACCAGTGATGTATCAATACCAGGCAGTGATGTATCAATACCAGGCGGTTAGCACGTCAAGCCTAACCTCATTTACACCCGCCATTAATTTGACATTCTGCGGTAAGAGGAAGTAAGCAGGGAAGCGAGAGAGAGAGAGAGAGTGTAGGTACATACCGTGGAAGGAAGAGAACAGGGAACGTGTGGGTAGGGCAGGCAAGGGTGGGATTTTTTTCACCGTGCTGAACTATTTGTCTTGGGAGGGTTTGGGTGTGTAATCGAGATTGCGACACACGAGTGGGAGGCGGGTCACACCCGCTCCATGTGCGCGTGTGCTAACAACGAAAGCTGGCCCTGAACACAAGAGTCCTTTAATAAAACATGAGTGGAATGAGGAGCGTGCAGGCCCAAGTGCAGCGATCGCCGTGTGCGAGCTATTTCAGGTGAACACTTCCTACATTGCCTTGGCAACTATTGCAGCCTTGACGTGCGCCGTCTCTACTGGCAGAGGGATCTAATGAACCGTGGAAGGAAATGCACAACATCGTGTCTTGCATTCCACACAGAGGCATTCAAATGAATTGAAGCAGGACAAATCACACTCAGTGAGTAGTAGCGGTATTAACGAGGCAGGAGTACCCTCTACAATACCCAAACATTACAGTAAGCGAAGGACAAAATCATGACCCAGGTATTTCCCCACCCGCCTCCCGTGGGCTCAAAACTTGATACGCGAGGAGGGCAGTGAAAGTAGAGAACAGAAGTAGAGCGCAAACACTGTATCAACGACTTGACAACGTTTTTGTCTATAGGGCAGCAGTCAACGCTCAGAAATGTCTTCGATCGGCGCGCGGCCACATCGCTCTCATCAGTTTATTATAGCACACACATCACCCGTGACAGATATGACTCTGGGCTGACTTCCAAGAAAGCCTGAATGCTCTTAGATTAGAGGGGTGTTCCACAGGGCTCAAGTCTTAGTCCCTTTATATTTACAAAGCTTATCGTCATCTTCTCCTCTCACATGCGAAGCCAGTGCCCTATTTGCAAGTTCCTTAACAACAGCACCGACTACCAAAAAAGGAAGTTTTAACTCATTCGCTACAAGCCATGCAGAACACAGGACTGAGAACACAGATCAACTCTTTTTTTTTTTTGCATAGAGGCTGAAATGCTATGTTCTTAACTGCACCCCCCAACCAGTGTACAAATTTAATTAGAGTTTAGTAAGGTCCAGTTAGAGGAGATTTCCTCAGGCCAAGGTCTGGACCGTCATTATTTCTAATTTGTGTTATGTTGCCATATCCTGTATATTTAAGTTACCTAGTATCAGCATCTTATACCATCAGCAACTGAAACACAAACTTATTACAAATACCGTTTATTTCAGTATATTTACTGTTTAAATGCTGAACTGAATGAACTGAATATTTATAAAGGTCCAAAAATTGTTTTCTTACTTTAAGTAAAAACTGAATGCTTTTGAAAAAAGTGGATCTTAAAGTGTTTATTTATAGAGAAAGTAAATAAAACGTGCCTCTTCTTGTTAACTCAGCTTCACAGATTAACATGTTGGTTGTACAGAGCGGTGTTCTCCAAAACTAGACGAGCAGGTCCATTCCAGAACCGTTCCTGTTAAACAGATTGCACACTGCACGCCCCAATGTGCACAGATCTGATTGGCTGAGGAGCGCCTTCGGTGATCTTACAGCGCACATGATTGGTCTTTGAGTTCACTGCGCCGTAAAGCCCGTATACCATAAAGACAAGAAAAGCTCTGTCACTTAAAATAAACACAGTCTAAATTAAATCATTCTCAATAGATTATCGGTTTGGGTCCGCATTGGACAACGTCTGGGTCCGCATCCAGACCGTGGTCACCCTATTAGTGACCCCTGGTTTAGGTTATTGTTTATTATGAGACAAACTTCCAATTTGGCTTCGTGCTTTGTCTTCCCAATGCCACATCCATACAGATACTCCACGCTGGGCTCTAGCTTTGTGGCCTAAAGCTTAAAATAACAATGACACTTGAAGTTGCTGGCAAAACCCGAGAAAAAAGAACAAGGAAAAAAAAAGCAAGAGAAGAAGTCGTCAGCTCTCACATCAGGCAGGCAGCGAAAGGCATGGAGGAGTCATGATCTAATGAGAGCTGAAGAAGCGTAGGGTTAGTTTAGCAGGGGACTCGCCAGTGCTGGACATTTTGAGAGCTGTCACGGCGACTTTTCATGTCTGGAGTGCTTATACACTACTGGGCAAAAGTCTGAGGCACCTAAGCTGATTGTTTCTCCTAGAAATAAGTGTATGTTCACCAGTAAGAACACCAGACATCATTAGAACAGATGTAAATAATTATACATACAATAGAAAGTAACATAAATACCTTAAGAAGTAGTATGTGTGTCAGTTTGAAGAACAAAGTTTAGTTCCAGATTTCTCCTGGACACCCCAGACATTGTATGAATTTATTGTACAGAATGTATTTATTGTACTAAGTACCGAGTAGTCGAAGCAGGTATTAGATGATAACAGCAAATAGTACTGGGGTACCCCAAGGGAAAGCTTGGAAAGGAATAAATAAACATATGAAACCATTACTTACTGTATTAATACTATTTGCATATTTAAAAAGTGTTTAGCTGAGTAAATAAAACCTATATAATATATATTATATATTATATAAATATAATAATATCCCTAAGTGCCAAAAACCTAAAGACTCTCCTCTCTCTCTCTCTCTCTCTCTCTCTCTCTCTATATATATATATATATATATATATATATATATATATATATATATATATATATATATATATATATTATCATTGCTGTCCAATGAAAAACAAGTATCCCCAAAATGGCAACTTTACAAAGGAGGTCAAAAACTGTCTTCACTTTTAATGTAAGTCAATGGAACCAGATGTTTTTGTAAGCTATTTTGGAGCATTTCTATTGGTCCATTCATCATGAATCTTTCACACAATATAAACGACAGCTACTGCATTTAAATGGTGTAGGTAAAAAATAAATAAATAAATAAATAAATATATATATATATATATATATATATATATATATATATATATATATATATATATATATATATATATATATATATATATATATATATTTTTTTTTTTTTTTTTTTTTTTTTTTTACCTATACCTACACCTACCTACACCTACACCTATAGTTAGTACATAGTTAGTACATGGAAAATGTCTAATACTGTAATATACTATACTGATATACACCCAACTACACCACTGATCTCTATCCTCTACTGTTTAACACCTGGTGCTGTATTATCTGATGTTGATGTTCAGTACATTACAGTGCAAATAAATACATACAAAGGGTTCTTATAAGTGTGATAGAAGAATTACAGTACAATATTACATCTATCAGTATCTAAATTGCCCTTGCGATGCATCATGTAGAGGCATGTGGAAAACATCTAATGGGAAGAAGTATATTGTACAGCAAGATAACGAGCCCAAGCACACCGCTGAGTTCCACCTCATGACAAAATTTAATCAACGGAACTGGTGAGATGTGGAAAAACATCCCTGCAGCTGTCTTTGAAAAACTGAAAGTAAGTATGCCAAAAGGAATAACAGGGTGGCCACACTACATATTAAAAATCTGATATTATAGTGCATTAAATGAGCTCCACTTATAACAGAGGTGCACTTTGTAGTACTACAATTACAGATTGTGGTGCATTCGTTTCTTAGTTTATCCAACGCCCTATAGATTCACCTCCTCACAGTCCGTTTCTGTGACACAATCCCCACAACCACCCCATCACCTCCCTGTTAGTCAGTTCTATATCAGTCCTACCACAGGCATGAAGGAGGGCCGTGCTGGGGACCGGCCTTCCAGCTTGCCTCTACTCCCTCATACTGCCACGACAGGCAGAGTCCAGACTCACAGACTGATAGATAGACTGATAGAACTCTGACTTTACATCCACACAGTGAACCAAGAAGGTAGGATAGGTGTCTAATAGAGTAATACACCACCACTACGTCAGTGTCACTGCGGTGTTCCTAATAAAGTGCTTGGAGAGTGAGTTTTCTGCCGAAAGGGTGGTCTCCGAATTTTTCGTAGAGTACCACAGGCAACCTTTCAGTGAAACATCTTTGCAAATGAGATGAACCTTTTACTATGTAGCACACCTACACTTCATGTAAAGCTTCTGTATTAAAGAAACTGTAAATCCCTAACCTTTATTCTTAATGGCACACTGAGTCTCTGCACAGCCACTTTCATTTTCTTGGATGGCAGCGATCAGGATGTGAAGGTATCATTTTTTATTATGTCTTTAACACTCCATGCGATCTGACACATACCACATCTTACCTAATTCTAGCCTTTCAAAAGTTCACTTGAGGTCAAGCTCAGGCTCAGAACCTTCATGCTTGGTTATTGGAAAGACATATCCAGTGCTATCTGGCTAATCTCAGCTGTTTTGATAGCTGTAAGAGCCATTTCGGACTAAGATAGCGTAATCGGTCCAGGACACGTTGAACATGAGTGTCGGGTGGTGGGGGGTGGGGGTGGGGGGGGGGGTCTTCGGGGGCGTTGGAAACGCACATCTGAATGTGAGTGAAGTGTTCTCCAGGGGGTCCTCCGCTGGTCCTTGACCCTGCAGATCGTGGTTTTGATTATGTCGGCATGTTTCCCATTTAGCAGCACGGATTTGCCACGACTCGAGTTTCACACTTTGCTGTCTTTCTTTAAGGCCCTTTATTAATAGGGAAAGTGATTATTCTGCCCAGGGGTCAAATAATCACACCCTCCATCCTGTGCAGTGGACTTGGGTTACAAGCACGAATGCATATGTGTTATATTGCTTTGGAGCCGTTATGAGACGGTGAACAATGAGCTTTATTGGGTGAAAAGAAATAAATATGGGCTTGTTTCAAGCGATTACGGCTGTTCAGACTGCAGGCAAATCAGAGCTCTTTCTTAAATCAGATCTACGACTACCCACACTGCTGCAAGGGATCACATCAGATTTGTGTCTCCAGATATCACCAACTTATCTGCATGGGTTGCTATAATCTCGAGGCGTCAGTAACTATATGCTATGTACTTTGGTGGTTCTTTGTTGCATTGCAAATGACATAAAACTTCCAGTAGGAATAGAATTGCATTTTAAACCATTTGCAAAATCAGATTTTATGTTTGCTGTTTTTTTTTGCTATCCAGACTATCAAAAATCTGTTTGGATTCAATCTGGTTGTGCCAAAATTTGGGATTTGGGCTACAACAAGGCTCATAAGACTCAAAGGCAGAAATGTTATTTGAACTTGAACTACACTGAGCTACATTTAGTGTGGAAAGAGCCCAGCTGTCAACTTTCCATGCTGGTCAGTGGCAGCTGATGCTGGTTTAGCTGATCACCCAGCATGGTCTTGTTAGTTGACGAGCATCTCAGCCTCCAAAACCCAACACATGCTTTTCTTCAAGCACGAAAGACGACATATATGCACGTGTGGATGGAGCTGGAGCTGGAGCTTGGAATTCTCCCACTCACTTTTCTGTGGTTGTAATGTAGGACCATTTTGAAAGAACTCACGGTAAGTGCTAGCTAGGCTGGGGCGGGGTTAGTTTTACCACAGTGTTACAACTAAGCCTCTCTAAATAAACACTGTCCTTTTCCCTATAAAATTTCAGGAAAGATCTTTTTGGAAGCGTATCATAAACAGAATTATTAATTTTGTTACTGTTCAAAGAATACCAAGTATCCCCAAAATGCTAACTTCATAGGGGAGGGCAAAACAGTGTTTACTTTTAATGTAAGTCAATGGAACCAGAATTTTTTGCAGGTTATTTTGGGGCATTTCTATTGGTCCATACATCATGAAATTCTTACACAATTTAAATGGCAGCTCATGCGTTCAAATGATGTAAAAATATAAAAATAGAGTTTTCTTTCTTTGCACAGTGACAATATACCTATATGGATTTTGGGAGAAAATCTGGTTGAGATATTTAAAGTTAAACGTGTTTAATTGTGACAAATGCTGTAAAAAAAACACATTTACAAAAATATCTTGCTTAAAAATGTTTTACAGGATTTTTAGTCATGAACCAGAATTAGCTCTCACGGTTTATAGTAATCACATGAGCTGCCGTCTTAGTTACAGGCTGTTGAAATCAGAAATGAAAATATTCGGAGTATTTTTTACTCAGTGGTTAACTGCTAGTAGGCAGGGATGACTGTGCGTTCATTTGGCTATTACTACTGGTTATAATATTAGAAACAGTACTGTTACTACCACCCAAACTTTCCTGCATTAACATCTGTAAACTGACTGACAGGAGCGAGGAACGTTCCTCCCCGAATGAAAAATTTGCACATGACATCAGAGCACTGACATGCACCAAAGCTTCTGAAGCGTAAGTCCCCGAGCATATGCAAAGTAAGGCCGAGAAGATCTAGAATATGGCGCAGATTGCACAGGATGCGCCACAGCATTGTGCTGGGTTGCATCAGACAATTTCTGTACAGGGATTTCAGCAAACGAATGATGGACTGGTGTAGATGTATAAAGAGATGCGGGCTGAATGAATGATATGACAATGAGGACGACAGCCTGTCGAGGCAGCGGCTAAGTAGCTCTAATCTATAATCTAATCCGATTGGCCACACTGAAAAGTATTAGCCTATCAAAAGCATCCTGAAGGAAACGCAAAGATAAATCAAGGTCATCTGCGGCTTTCCGCTTCAATGCATACAAAGATTCCAAATTTGTCTCTCGACAAGCTACAGGCAAACAACACGAGTGTGGGCTATGTACTGAGAACATTGGGGGCCATAAGTCGCCTGTGCACTGATAAATATGTATTTGAAATCTAAAGCCACCCACTGAAGTTCTTGTACCTTCTTATAGAAACAGGTTGGCTACAGGTTTTCCCCATTTTCAACCCCCTGTTTGAGATTTGCTTCTTTAGTTTTGCACCGGAGCTATAAAGCTAATGTTGCTAACAGGGGGAGCTTATGATATATGTTGTTATTTTAAAAAATAAATAAAATATCACACAGATAAACAGCAGTATCAGCGATCACATCTTTAAGCCTAAGTTTGGTCAACTCTTATAGATAGCTGTATGACAAACAGCTCCAAAAAGCACAAAAGCACTAAGACGCAGTTGGAGTCATGATGCTAACTGCTGGCTATTAGTTTGCATGACTTGTTAGCTACATTAGCCTCGTAGCTGTAGTGCGAAACCACAAAAAACGAGAACCAGACACCAAACCCGTCCTAGCCCATGGATTAGATTCAGGGTAGAAGAAACTTTAAGCAAAAATTTCAAAACTGGGTCAAAACCACCTTTATAGATATGCTAATTTGTGCTAGCACCGCTATTAGAGTTGTAGATTCCAGTAGAGCACTGAGATAAACTGGTTTGCGAGAACATTTTTTGGCTGTTCTTGATTAAACACAGACATTGAAAACTTTTAAAAGATTTTTTTTATTTGAAGATTAGACATATTAACACGATTAGACGTATATACATATATTTGCTTAAGTATTAAGTATACTTAATTCCACTATCTGCACATACATGTCAACATATTGAAATATATGAATGTCAAGATAGTGATATTCCATTTTGGGAATTATTTGTAAATGCCTGTTGTTCCTTACACTCTATGTCAATTTCATGATGTAAATTTCATTTCATCAAAAAAAACAAAAACAAAACAATATATATATATATATATATATATATATATATATATATATATATATATATATATATATATATATATATATATATATATATCTCATTGCTTTCTAAAGAAAATCGTGTACCTCCACAACAGCTTCTCCTTATATCTGGTGAAGACTTTATGATTAATGGACCAACAGAAATGCTCCAAAATTTTAGAATAAAACCTCTTTCCAATAACATTGGAATGAAAGGTTTCTTCTGTAAATGTAGTACTTTAAAGATACCTGTGCAAATTTCTAGTGCAAATGTACACAAATTATGAAACCTAACTCACTTATGCTAATCTGTTCATCTGACACATTAGGCCTTCTGCTCAGCTCCTGAAGTCCTAAACAATGGGACAACTCACTTGGCTGTATCTACATAAATACTGCAGATAAAATAACTCTGATTGAACAATGTTACATTTGGGTGTTTTAAGATGGTTTTCTTTTCTTTCTTTTATTTTTAATCAAAAATTTCTATCATCTATATTTCTATTATAGCCTGTTAAATAAAATGAACTAAAACATGTATTTTTTATTTATTATAAATCATTACTCCTTCTCCAAAGCTCCCTTCTTCTATCTACTGTTAGCTAAAAATGCTCAAAAACCAAACACATTTGTATTTTTAGAATCATAGAGTACTGAGTTCAAGCACCTTAACAGGAGCATAACTGAAAATCACAGGTTAGCTGCAAAGTCACTGAGCCCTGAAGCAGGCCTCGAAAACTCCTACTCAGCACAACCGCCTCTCAACCTGAAAAACCTGTAGGATTAATCTTATTTGCACGGATCAGGGAAAAAAATCTCATAAACATTGCTCTGTGTCATTAAAAAGCTCTTTTTTATAAGAGCTGGCTTTGCAGACGTCAAACAACAAATAGCTACAGCCCGTCCCATTCCTTTAACACAAAGCCGAAATAGGGGTGGGGTGCTTGTTCTTCACCTGAGCTTTTATGGGCTCCAACAATGGCTCACCTACACGTGCACCCTCCGCCCACTCATTAGCAGGAGCGGCGGTTGAAACCAAAAGCACCTCCTATAACAGGTCAGGTGACCTCAGGTGCCAAAAGAAGCGGCCTAAATGCTGTATTACATATTTGCAATAAGGCTTATTGTTTATTGTTTAAAAGCCTTCATCCTAGTAACAAGTGTTTTTACCAAAACCAGATATGATTAGAACAGATGCAAATATAATAAATACAATACAAAGTAACATGAATATCTTATTGTGAAAGAAGTAGATCATATCTTGAGCTCCAGTTTGAAGAACAAAGTTAGGTTCCAGATTTCTCCTGGACGACCCAGACATTGTATGAATGTATTCAGTTCCTTCAGCAGCAATCTTGATTTAGCTTAATGAAGTACTGAGCAGTCAGAGCAGGTATTAGATGAGAACTGTAAATAATACTGGGTTGTTTATAGAAGGAGAAGCTTGGAAAGGGTTAAATAAACACACTGACGTATGGAAAAGCTCTACTTACTCTATTAATACTGTTTGAATATTTAAGCTAAATGTCTGGAAAAATAGCTTTTTAAATATAATGTCCCCTAATACATTTGAACAGCATTTGAAGCAATATATATACTCCTTGTTCCTCGTTGTTCCTCCTCCTATGCAGTTGCCATGTAAAATGAAACTGTGTCAAAACAAACAAAAAAATCTGCTCCACCAAAACAAATCATTAATCTACACTTGACATATGAATCAGAGCGCACACCTCATCTATTTAAACTCTAAACAAAACAAGACGTGAGGAACATTCCTGCTGCTTTTGTCATGAAGGAGAATGCCCCCAAAATTACTACATAATTAATTAGCACCGTCATTCTGGGCACTTCCATGTAAAAAGCCCTGGTGACGGGAACCACACATCTGAGGAGTTTAGTGCCTCTAAAAGCTACACCACAAAAAAGTTATGACACTAAATAGTCACACATATGCTGCCTGAGGCGGAGGCTTCGTTTTAAGATAGTTTTGATTTTTGTGCCCAGAGAACCAGGCTGCTTTTGTCAATTGCTCCCCCAAAATAGCTGCCCATGTGCACTCACTAATAACTAAACCATAAATATATATATCTATTAATTGATACTGCTTATTTAAAGCAGCTTATTTAAAGTGACCAAGCAGACCATATAAATTTACAAAAACCCAACAACTACAAACTATTACTTAACTCTGAATGTGGCATATTAATTGTAGCCACAATTAATATGCCACATTGCCAGAGAGCAAGCCAAGGTTAAGACTAGATTAAGATTTCATATTATATTCATTGTTGTTTATTGTACATTTATTACCTTTTACTATATATGATATATATTGAACTGGCTCATTACTGCCCAGTGTTTAATAGTACTAAAAGTACTACACTCACAGCAGAATCATGGCCTCCCCACTTCTGACACCACTGTAGCTTCAGCATACAGTAAGTAAGTTTGTAACAACCTCAGACTAAGGCACTTGGTGTTAAGAACACAGATAAGACCAAGACTGTTAATTTAATGCTCTGAGACCACTTTCAAGACCGAGACTGGACTTGAGTACAACACTAGTAAAAAAAATTGCTATATTTGTGCTGCAGACATGGTGACCCCTGGTTCCATTCACCACCACAGTAAAGAAATCAGTATGTTTCTCTATAATAAAACACTTCATATCAAACTGATCACAATTCAATGATCAAATTATGCAGAAATAGTCTGAAAAAGCTGGAATTTTCATTTAAGCCAACTACACCCCCCAAAAAACCAAACCCTCCCAAACAAAGTTTGTTAATAAAACACACGCTGTCACATTCTGGCTTTGACAGGGTCATGTATGACTAATGATAAGTCACTTGATGGTTCACTGAGGGTTTATTCTACTCGCACACAGTCAAGAGCCCATTCACTTCCCGATGCCGCTAACAGGCCGAAAGGGGGGCTTTGAAGTGTCGGCTAATAAAAGGCGCTTTAATGGTGACCCTTACGGCCTCACCTCTTTGTAACATGAACTCCTCCGTGTCTGTAACTCCAATCGTCCCCCTTGTTTGTTTTCACAGCGTTGATTAAATCAAGTCTCTGGCAATTACCTCACGTTTTAAAAGCAGGAGCCCTTTCTTGCCTTTGTGACGGGCCGGGTTTTAATGCTAGCCGAGCGCCGGATTGGATTTATCCAAATATTTTCACAGTTTCCAAGGGTAACCTTAACTTGATAGAGCCCACCCCGCCAAAAAAAGAAAGGGCCTTCGCTTAGAGAGGGACGGGACGCACGGACAAGCGCTGTCCAATCCAAGAGATTGATTGCTTTCGGGGACGCGCCAGTTGCCAAGGTTGTTTTACAGCTGTGTGATGTATAAACACTGTCATGTTTACGGTACCACATGTTAACTGACAGCAGCAAGCAGGTCCAGGCCTTAAACGCTGCGTTGAGTTCTTGGACGGACGCGGCGGCCAGCACGCAGCATTGTGATAATTAGGCGCGCCGCGAGGCCGTATAATCCTCAAATGTTTGTTTTTCCCCTTCAAAGATGTTTCATTGCAGTCCAACCTCCAGCAGCCGCAACACACACGTGGACGGGGGCTCACAGGGCCTGCATCTATGTTTTCTTCTCTCCGGCTGCGCACGTTCGTCGGCATCATTCGCGGCGAGTGACACCCTGGCACGGGCCGGCGCTGTTCCGCAGCGTCCCACTAGAAGAAGCCCACACATCCATTCCAGTGACATCACTGGGAGATTATTTGGCAGGCAGGCCGATGCCTGTGTGATGTGTAATGGAATAAGTCGTCCTTGTGCTGGCCGCAGCGCGCAAAAACACATCTGAAAGCTGTTATCAGCTACAATGACATCAGCCTCGCTTGGCCTGGGCCTGCGCTGATCTCATTTGCTCTGTCCACTTGCTCGCTGTGTGGACAAGCATGTGCGAGAGGATACGAGTCCGGGCAAGAGGGACGCGGAGCCAAAACAACAGCCCTGTTAGGCTCTGAGGAAAGGGCATCATTTCAGAGGATGAGGATCTACCTAAGTGGTAGTTATGTACATTACGGTCCTCACAAAGTGTCGCACTTTCCACGTCCAACACTCCACCCACAGATGTGCTCTCTCCTAGCCACTGTTGTGAAGTGAAGGTTTACAGAACACCGGCGAATAACTCTTTCAACCTAACGAGAAACAGTCACGCGCAATTTTTTAAAGGTTCTTGTGAAAAGAAATTTTTTTTGGGCCCCGTACCAAATTTACAGTAGTAAATTTAGAAAGCACGATTCAAAATTGTAAGTGTGCTATTAAAACATTTGAGAGCACTTATAAGAAATTAGTGTGTGTTATATAAAAGTTTGAGCATGCTATTCAAACAATTAGGCAGCTCTAGTCAATATTTCGAGCAGGCTATTAAAAACGTATAGTATGTTATTCAGACATCAGAGTGAGCTATTTAAAATTTAGAGTGCGCTATTCAAAGATTTTAATGAACTATTTAAAACTGAAAGTGTGCTACTTACTAGTGTGGTTTTAGAAAATTACACTGCTCAAAATTTAACGTGCTATATTTGTTTGAAGCCGTTATTTAAAATATTTTGTGTGTTATTGAAAATCATCACTGTCCAATGATTTCCAATCTCCAAAATGGCAACTTTACAGTAGAGGCCAAAAACGTTCTGTACTTTCAGTGTAAGTCAATGGAACCAGATTTTTTTTTTGGGGTCCATTCATCATGAAATTGTCATACATTGTAAACGGCAACTGCTGCTTTCAAGTAATGTTCTGTTCTTTGGACAGAGATGAAATCTAGTGTGTACTATTAAAAAATGGACTGTGCTATTCAAAACTTAGTATGCACTATTTAAAAATGATAGCGTGTGATTCAAAAATTGGAGTGTGTTTTCAAGAATTGGGTGCACTATTCCAAATTTATAATGTGTTCTTCAATATTTAGAGTGAGCTATTCAAAAGATTTGAGTGCGCTATACAGAAATGAGAATGATCTATTCAAAAAGTAAAGTGCATTCTGAAAATGTAGAATGCGCGAAAGTGAAACTAGAATTTTTTAAATGTAAAAAAATTTGAAAGCGCCATAAAAAAATTTAGAATACAGGATTCAAAATTTAGAGTTCGCTATTTAACAGACTGGTGACCTGTCCATGGTGTACACCGCCGTCGGCCGATGACGCTGGGATTGGCTCCTCCCTGTGACCCTGACTAGCGGGATAATGCAGAAGATAATGGATGGATGGACGGATGGATATTTAGAATGTACAGTAAAAATTAGACCATGCTATTCAGAAACTGGAGTACGCTTTTCCAAATTCAGTATTAGTATACTGAATTTATCAGAATAATTATTAGAATTTAGATTGCACCATTCCAAATGTGGAGTGTGCCACGCAAACATTTTACCACACTGTAACTGAAAAATAAAGATATGCAAACCAGAATGACGTCCAGACCTCAACATTTTTTAATGTGTTTGGGATTATTTGGATGGTAAAGAGCAGAAAGTGCTAAAGCAACTTTTACGACTGAACTTTGGAGGTTGTGTCTCTTTGAAAAACTGAAGGTGAGTCTCCTAAAAAGAATGGAAGCACAATGAATACTGAAAATCGTGATCTTACTTGAGGCTTTTGTTTTTTTCTCTTTTTTTAATAAGTCTGAAAAATGTACTTGTACTTGATGGTTGTTTGAACTGTAAATTATAGAAATTAGGTGTTTCTGACTTTTGCCCAACACTTTCCTTTCCTGCTTCCCGTGAAATTCAGTTTGTTTGTACTTTGTTTCTTTTCATTTTCCTTTATCTGCCTAATAGAATATTAACAGAATGTCGGCGTGCCAGGCCTGGGCAGCGCAGTTCTAATGCAGCATGGAGGAAATGTTTCATATGCTCTGCATGGCTCTCTAGAGCAGATACGCAGAGCTCCAGGTTTTACAGCACCAATTATGTGGTTCTATTACCGTTAACTGCTTTATTAAAGCACGCTGACTTCCTCCTTCTCCTGAATAAGGCACTGAACAAAAGCCTTTCTTCTACGAGAGACATGTTTCAAAAGAGGACAGCGCTGTGTTCCGCCACAGTATCGCTTTCACAAGTTTGCCCACGGGCACAGTCCGGCAGATCGATTCATGTTGGCGTGTGGAGCTCCGACTTCAGGGGGAAGCACTCTCGATCGGGGAGTAGAAGCACCGAGCAGACGGGAAATGAGCTAAACAGGATTTATGAGGAGATGAGACCGGGGAGGAAACTCACAGTGTGTGAGCGATGTCTTACAGTTCCACCCACCACTTTTCAGTTTCTTGGACCTCAGAACGTTCAGGCAAGAGCTTGGACAGGTTCTTCTTCGGCATTGCAGAACAGAAGCACTGCTTTGAATCGCACCACAGTGCCTCGCGGAGAGACTCAGAAGATGTGGGGTCAGAAATGACCAGAGAAATTAAGCTGTTGGAAAACACCATCTGTCCTTTACATTGTGTGAGCGTTGCGTGACGACTGCGAGTAGAAATAGTCCAAAATTATCCTGGAATAGAAGCTCGTTATGTGAAGGACGCTTTGTTATGAGAGGAAATTAATTACATGGTAAATCATTTTGAACATCACGTTCCTCTCTTTTCTCACCTGGTTACCTGGTTAGACGTTTAGGGGTGGAACACTCTTTTGCATCCCTGTTACTATCAGCCATCTTGGATTACAGACTAAGGGAGTCTCGTGATTAAAATCTAGTTTTACCAAGAATACGACCTCAAGTCAACTTTGTATGTGGAAAGCATGCCAAGAAAAAGAGTTGTGTTTACACGACCAGTCTAAAAATGTGGCTAACAGACTAACTAAGACCAAACCTGTGAAAATACCACATACAGAATTATTTAGCAACCAAAAATCTACAAAGTAACACCTTTTTTGTGTTGGAGCAACTCCAGAAGGTGCCATCTTACATGTTCTCCAACAGACCTGAAGAACTTACAGCACCATGGAAAAGACCACTGTGTTCAGTCAGAGTGGCTATTAAATACAAGTACAAAACAAACATATCTCGTCACTGTCACAAGATAAATATCTCCAACATGGTACGTTTACAGCAGAGGTCACAAACTTTCTTTACTTTCAATTAATGTTAATGTAGAGAAGTTTTATTTCAAATGTCATACAATGGAAATGCTTCTGTACTGATAGAATGTGGGAAAAGTAAAAATCTACATGTTCTATTTTGAACACCGACCATATTTCCATGAACATTGCTCAAACATGTTTAATAAATAATGAGCAGAACCCTCAACAACTGAATACCATACATTAGTCACTGAGAATGCTGACACTTATCTACTTTGTTATTCTTTATTACAGCTTCAACTCCTTTAATCTGCTTTCAGTTTTTCACAGATATCTGCAGGAAGAGGTTTCCACACCTCCAAAGTTCAGTCTTCGGCGTTACACGGCCCAAACTATCACAAACAAACACATTCATGATGCTGAGGTCTGGACTCTGGGGTGGTTAGTCCATTTTGACTTTCTTCTTCTATATACTAATAGTTTATTTTATTTTCTTATCATTATTCTTATTCTTATCTGAGTCAATGTTTTTTTCCATATATTTATTCACTTTAAAATCAAGTAATAGTTTCTTTCATTGGAAATTGAATAAATGAAGGCTGTTTACTTCCTGTCACTTCATTACGTACACCTCCTTCTATTTGTCTGTTTCTCTGCATACGTTGTTAGCTCCCTTACACCTTAGTGTTAGTGAGTGTTAGCAGTGCTGCTGGACTTTTTAAACACTGTGTCCACTCACTGTCCACTCTGTTAGACACTCCCACCTTAGTGGTACACCATGCAGATGACAATAGCTTATCTGCTGCTGCACATTTTGTGTTCCTCTGGTCCTGCATACGTGGTCACATGTGGTCCAGCAGTGGCAAATATATATATATATATACTACCGTTTGGGATCACAGTGAAATGTTTTTGTTTTCAATGGAGTATCTTCTTCCTTAACACAACAATGGACTGACGGGTCTCTAAAGAAAGTTGTTTCTTTCTGGTCATTTTGAGTCGGTCAGCAAGCCGTCAACTGCTGATCTTCAGATACTAAACTAACCTAGAATGTTGTTCTCCCTTTTATACTCACTTATTAGTAGAATGTTTTTCAGCTGTGCATCACAATTGAGCAAGAGTGTCCTAACAACCAGTTAACCCAATAACATCATTAACTTGGATTGGTGGCCGTACCAGATTTAGACAGAGGACTGAGAATTGCTGATAAGAGGACTATATGCAAAATAAGCCTCTATACAAAAATAGACTTTAATACAAACATTTTTATTCTTTAAAAATCATCTGATACACTTACACTAATTGTGAAATGGACAATATTGTTTGTGAATTACATGAAAATTGTATGAAAATTGCATGTAATGAAATTCTAAAGTGATCCAAAACTTTTGAGCGGTAGTGTATATATATATATATATATATATATATATATATATATATATATATATATATATATATATATATATATACATTTTTGTTGATTTGCATTTTTCTACGTCATTAGAACACGGCAGCTGCCACTGACATTGTGTACAAATTTCATGACAAACGGACCAATAGAAATGTTTTAAAATCACTTGGAAAAAAATCTGGTTCCATTGACTTACATTGAAAGTAAAGACTGTTTTTAGCCTCTCCTGTAAAGTTCCTATTTTGGAGATACTTGTTTCACATTGTACATATATATATAACACACACATACTTTAAGTGACAGACATTTAAATGACTATAATTCATTAACATTGTTGCTAACGATGGTCCAAAAACTGATAATAAAATGTGTTTGCAAACAATGTCTTTGTGTCTACTTGAGTTAATTATACCTTTGAGTTAATAACACAACAGAGTGCTGCTAGAAGTTTTACTCACACATTCTTTTTCTCCTTTTACTGAATCACTTAAACACAAAATACGGAACACTACATTCACTACAGACACACACAGTAAATTCACTCATAGGCTGCTGCATATAGAAGCAGATATGAAGCATCGAGGCCTTAAACCCTAAATCCAAATATCTTGGAGTTCAGCACACTAATGTATGTTTTCGGCCTGATTGACTGGAACTGTAAATAGATGGAAATCATTATGTGGTAGACTGTATTACAGGTGAAGGCCAATGAGTACCCCCTGTTTGGTCTTAGACAGTAAATTGCCCTCATGGGACGTTGCAGGTATTGCAACACATATTTTTCGCTTCATGATAACAAGCTATTGTCCCAAACAAGAGCAGACAAAGCTGTGATGAGTGTACGCTGTGATTACGCGTCTGCTTTGTGGTGATGTGCATTGGTCAGAAGCACAGAGGGAAGAGAGGAAAAGAATGGAGGGGGGGAGAAAAAAAAAACGAGCTATTCATTAACCTTTCCCGGCATGAACGCAGCATGAGTTAGCAGCTCCTCCAGACCAGTCATCAGCCGCGAGGTGGCCTACACGCTAGGCTGCGCAGGCAAACGCGTCAAAGCGCCAGTACGGGCTCTTCGCTTCCTTCCAATTTAAGTCGGCCGCTGCTGAGATTCACACAAACTTCTTTCCCTCTTTTTTTTCTCCATTTGAAATGTGTGCGTCTGGGAGCAGCGGCCTGGTGTGACTAATCAATTCAAGTGTGGGGTTTTTATTTTTTTCTCAGGTTTTCAATCCTCAGCAGCAACACAAGTCCCGCTAACAGAGGCCGTGCTCATTACCGCACTATCTGCGGTCCGGATGATGCTGAATGGAAATGGACTGCGCTCCATCACCAGCCCGGTGGAAGGAGGAACTGCCCCACGCAGGCAGGATTAATTAGGCAAAGGGGGCAAAAAAATACAGAGAGGGGGCAACTTTATGGAAACTCTACTGCTCAGGACAGAAAGGCTCTCCAGCGTGTAATTAAAACTGCACAGCCCATCTCAGGAGAAGCCTTTCCCTCACTACAGAACATCTACCACACCAGGGTCACCATGAGGGCCCACAACATAATCAGGGACAGTACAGACCCCCAGCACACACTCTTCACACGTTTACCTTCAGGCAGACGTTACAGGAGTGTGAGGTCCAGGACCACAAGACTGACAAACAGTTTCTACTCACAGGGTATCAGGCTTGTGATCACCTCACACACTACCTCTCTAACCTCTCCTATCTGAACTGGTTTTAACTGGTCTGACTTTAACTACACCTTACACTCACTGTACTGCTGTTTACATGCAATACTGTTTACATTCACTACTCGCACAAAACATTATTGTTTACATTTGTTACTGTAACTTGCACTTTATGGCTGCTGCTCTTCATACTTGCACATAAAAGCACACATAACTTTTATTTTTTATTCTTTAACTATAAAAATACTTTTATTTACATCAACTTATATTATTATGTTATCGTTCTCTACTGGTGAATGGAGGAACAGCAAAGTAAGAATTTCATTGTACAGTATAACTGTCTGTTCTGCTGTACATATGACAATAAAACTCTTGAATCTTACCTTCAGTCAGCGAACGGCTAGTGATAACAGGTGACTCAACCCAGCTAATTCTAACCAACAGGTTCAAAGGCAAGGATAAAAACATATTTTCATTCAATTGCTTTTGCTTGTGTGACCATATACCTATACCTATGAATTATGTTCATTCTGTTACTGAACAGTCCACTAAAACAATACTGAACACTACTGAAACACTACCAAAAGCAGAGATCATTTCAGTAGTGATGAATGATGATGAATTTTAACTCCTTTTGAGCAGAATGTAAAAACAATAGGAGGTACATGACTCAGAAAGACAGATTCGAACAGCTGTACACACAAAAAAATTATTAACTTAACTGCAATAATATGTTCTGTGGTAATGATCATTCTTACTGAAACACATTGTGTGTGTCTGAACTGGTCCACTCGTTAACTCGTTCCCTGTTCACTACATAGGCTGCTCTATGTAGAACACTTGTGGAGCAGTGAGGGGTACAGTAGAGGGAATTCGGCAACGATCTTTCTAAAGAAACCGCTATGCATTGTGGGGCGTCAACCTGTAAGTAGTGTACATCGGTTGTCCACTAGTTTTACAGTACATAGTGGGTAAGAATATAATGAACTATATAGGGAATCTAACTGTCCACTAAGAATTTGGACAACACTACAAAATGGCCAACACCCTGAATAGAACACTAAACGGTAATTAGGGTGTGATTTCAGACACACCCATTTACTTCAAAACAATGGGATCTAACTGCTCACCATGTGACCACGAGGGCCTTTTAAATGAAGGACCGAATCTAAAATAAGGCTACGCCTACTGACTAAAAACTTTGTGTTTCAGTACTGACAATTTTAAACAAGGGTGTAGGAGCGGGTTTGACATTGGGGGTTTGCTAATATGAATCAAATCCCATTCTATCTTTTAAAATATTATCTATAAGCTGATAAGGTAGGTAAGCTAGTAAATCACTGTGTGTGTATAGTGACGTAGAACAACATTTGTGTAATTACAGTAAATAACTAATAAATAAACAAAATACAACATTATCTGTACGTCTGTTTATTATTAGATAAATCCAATTAAAGATCCCTTTATAAACTAAAGTAGATACTTCACATTACATGGTACTGTTGTCAGAAATCTTTTAAATTTTACGTGCAATGTCTGGATTATATACACATATAAGAAAATATATATTTTCTTTTTGTGGATTAATGCTGAAATGAAATAACAAACAAATGTATGTTGAGGTTTCCTGACTAGACAAGACTAACATTAATGTTAGACAGTAAGGCTGTGTCCCAAACAGCACCTTCTGGAACATTACATACTGCACTACTGACAGCACTTCTAACGAAGCCGTAGTTTTTTTAATTCGTTCATTTATTTATTTTATTTATTATATTTTATATTTTACGTATTTAGTGTAGTAGCAGTCTGCAGTTGGGGGTGTGGCCAGAGTGTAATGTAACTTTACGTTTCAGACAGCTTTCTGACTAAAGTTAATGTAAACGTTAGCTAACCCAATCCCTCCTAGTCTGTTACCATAACAACACATTATACTAAAGCTGTTTATTGCAGTATATTTGGTCATTGTTGCTATTCACTGCTCTCATCACTGGGCTCACATTAAAGCACATTTAGAGCCAGTTTTAACAACAAACACAGCGCATGAATTGTAAAAACTGCTAAAACGCGCTTTCAAAATAAACGTTTTTTTAACAGTTTCCGCTTTCAGTGGTTTCATTTTTGGGTGGGACAAATCTACCTGTTTCTGATATTAGGTGACTGTGAATGACTCTTAAATGTGGGAACGTGACTAAAATAAGGCTAAGCCTACTGACTACAACAATTTGGGACACATTTACACCAATACAGTGGATCTAATTGTTCACCATGTGACCACAAGGGACAGGGATACAGTCTTATTAAACCCTAACCCTAACCCTAACCCTAAACCTAACCCTAACCCTCACTACTATAAAATGTAGGGCCGTGGCTAAAATAAGGCTCCACTTATGAACTAACATTCTTTGTGTTTTGGGAGTCACATAAAAGTTATTTTTAATTTAAAAATACCTTTTTAAAAAAAATTATGAAAAACAACAAAATACGTGAACAACAATGTATTAATACTATAAAGTTAAGGTTAGGGTGAGGGTTAGGCTTGGGGTTGATGTTGAGGTTAGAATTAGGGTTAGGGTTAGATTTTGGGTTGATGTTGAGGTTAGGATAAGGATTAGGGTTAGATTTTGGGTTGATGTTGAAGTTATTGTTAAAGTTAGGATTAGGGTTAGGTTTGGGTTGATGTTGAAGTTATTGTTAAAGTTAGGATTAGGGTTAGGTTTTGGGTTGATGTTGAGGTTAGGGTTAGGATTAGGGTGAAGGTTAGGGTTAGGTTTTGGATTCATGTTGAGGTTAGGATTAGGGTTAGGATGAGGGTTAGAATTAGATTTTGGGTTGATGTTGAGGTTAGGATTGAGGTTAGGGTGAAGGTTAGGTTTTGGGTTGATGTTGAGGTTAGGATTAGGATTCTTTGTGGTTTGAGAGTGACATAAAAAAGTTATTTTTAATTTAAAAATAATTATTTTTAAAAAGAACAACAAAATAAGTCAACAAAGAAAGTATAAATACTGTACGTGTAAATTCTGGTGTTAGGGTTTGGAACAGGCACCTCCTAACAGAAGGTCCTCTATTGAATTTGTATATATTTCGCATATGATTAAGATTAGTTTTAATAGATATAATCTATGTGAGTATCTAAAGCAACAGCAGCTCTATGGTGGGAACGCAAGTTGAGCATATTCAGAAAAAAGTTCCATATAAGTGATTTGTTCAGATAGTGAAGGTGGTCTCGCAAGACCAAATAGAAACCCAAAACTGAGAGGGAAACCCCCATCACTACCACTCTAGGGGGGGCCCTAACCACAGCTAGGTGGCATCATAGCATGCACAACCAGTGAGTAGTGCAGTGAGTCTGTTAATCAGCGAGATATCATCAATCATATCTACTTTTTCGGAACTCATGTAAACGGCTTGTATGCTTTTCGTGCAGGACCGACAGCAGGAAGAAGTGGGCTAGAGGTCCACTGTGGTATTAAAAGCGACTTTACCAGCGGCAGATTTAGTGATTATGAGATTCTGGAGAAAAGAAGAAAAACGTCTCTAATGACTCTCTTGAAACTTGAAATCATTATATATCTACTTTATAAATCGAGTCATTTCTATTTTGAAATTGTTGTAATTATGTAATAATATTATTTTATTTTTAATTTCACATTTTAACAACTTTTGCTGCTTTTTGGGTGACTATCCCAACATTGTAATTATTTATAGCGCTTATATTAGGCTTTGCTACTGATCTGACCGAAAACTTTAAGTTAGCTCTGGAAATAGAGCAACTGTTGCTCCTCTTTTTTCATTTTATATACTTGATTTTTTTTTCGACACCCAGAAAATCACATCAAAGGACCTTTCCACCATGATGTAGATCAATGCTTTGTTGCATCATCACGTAACAACATGTAATAGCCCATTATAACCATAACCAAGAGTTGGGGATGCGTTCTAATGAATAAAAAAAGCACTATTGGAAATAACAACTATTTTTATATGTATATGTGTTAAAATAATTATAACATCAACATCAGTATATCCAGTTTTGTATTTGAATGGGGCCCTTGGCTCATGGGGACCCTAGGAGGCAGCCTACTTTAGTACCAGTGCAAGGACGACCCCACATTCAGCCAATAAACAGCGAGCGATCATAGTTACACGTGTACCTATGTGTACACGATCAGCACATTTGTGATTTCTACAATGAAAACAATTATGAAATAATGCTTTTCTTACTGTCTTCCGACAGTTGGGGTTAAGGTTAGGATTAAGGCTCTGATGAGGGTTAGGATTAGATTTTGGGTTGATGTTGAGGTTAGGATTAGGGTTAGGTTTTGGGTTAATGCTGAGCTTGAGGTTTAGATTAGGGTTAGGTGGAATGTTAGGTATAGGTTTTGTATTGATGTTGAGGTTAAGGTTAGGGTGAGGGTTAGGGTTAGGGTTAGTTATTGGGCTGATGTTGATGTTTAGGTGAGGGTTAGCGTTAGGTTTGGGTTGATGTTAAGGTTCAGATTAGGATTAGGTTGAAGGTTAGGGTTAGGTTTTAGGTTGAGGTTGCAGTTAAGGTCAGGATTAGGGTGAGGGTTAGAGTTGGATTGTTGTAAAGGTTAAGGTTAGGATTAGGGGTAAAATTAGGTTTTGGGTTAATGTTGAGGTTAAGGTTATGATTGGGGCTAAGACAAGGATAAAGGTCAGAATTGGGTTTACATATTGGGTCATGTTAAAATAGGGGTTAGGATTAGCGCCAGTTTAAGGGGTTAGGTAGGTTTTAGGGTAGAGGTTAAGTTTAAACTGAGGGACTAGGTATGGGATAGGATTACGTTTTGGGTTGAGGTAAAGATCAGGTATAGGATTAGGGCCAGAGTCAGGGTTAGATTTTGTGTAAGGTTAGGTTTTGGGAAGAGGTTGGAACTAGGACTAGGCCCAGGGTTGAGTTTAGGTTTTGCCTACTACATAATTTAACATATCAATAAGATATTTACTTCAATGTAATCAGATGCTTCACCACTGCTTCTTCAGTGATGTGCTGTTGATGTGTTACCAATACTTTATTAATCATCTATGAAGAACCAACCGAAATAAAGTGTTACCAAGAATAAATTAGGGTAGTGAGGGCGAGTTTTCATCAGGAAGTGAGCCAAACAGGAAACAACATGAACTATATCTGGATAATATCAGGCAACACTGACTGCAAAAGGATTTTGCTAGGAGACCTTTTAATTCCAATAAAGCACAAGATGGCAAAGGCAGGGCAATATAGGAACAAGAAACTTAGGGGGGATCCCCCTGCATATCCACACCTCTGCCCCCCCAAGGCAGGGGGGTCTCATCACAGCTAGAACAGCAACACAGCATGCTGGGTGAATCGTAACATGAGTCAAGTCTGTTCTGCGAGTCGTATCTGGTTCTTCACTACTCAGATGAATGTCCGATATGCAGATTGCATGTATATGGCTGATCTCCTACAACACTAGAATCACCATGACTAGCTTCATCACACTACAACAACAGAATGACTGAGTTCTCAGGAGAATACAACTTTACTTGAACTCTGATTCCCCTTACTGCAATCTGTGGTGTGAAGCACCTCCATCGCCCCTCGCCTAGTAAATTTGCAGAGCATGCATTGTGTGGTTTTGGTTATGTGTGTCTTCTGTTCTTTTCTTTTGTTGAACAATGTGTTGTTCTAGATTCTCAAGAGTTAAATGAACAGTGTTGTGTGTACTACCAATTTTCTTTTTTTTTTTTATAAAGCATGTCTGGTAAAGAAACACCATAATGTAATATACCATAGGTAAATAAAACAACAATGAAATATTCAGACCATTCCAATAGAATATAAGGATAATGTTATGATCTATTTGAACGCAAGACATGAACAGAAATACATTAACACTGGCGAAAATAATATTTTCAATTGTTTTTCAACAACTGTATTCTTAAATTGCTGTCCCATGTTTTTCTGTCATTACTGAAACACAAACAGTACTACACATATTTCGCAGTACTACAGGATGTGCATCCCTGGCCATGCGGTCAGCAGTTAGATCCTATTATGGAAGGAAATGTCCTAAAGTCTAAAAATCAGTGTGTAAAAGTATTGTCACTACCGAAACACATATTTTCTGCACTTCAGTAAACGTTTATGTGGTAAAATGAAAAATAAGACGGTTTTATGTACAAATGTACAAAGCTGTGTTTGACAGTCATGTGCTGTCTAGTGTGTTTTGAGTTCTAAACAAAATGGGTTAAAATTGTCACCACTGAAACATATGATAATGTACTCAACAGAGTGATCGTATTGGTAGTTGGGACATTTTTAATTTTTATTCATTTCCATACTTTAAGAAGATAAACATAATTCATTTGAACCGATGACATAAACAGAGATACATTTACATTTGTGAAAATAATATTTTGAATTGTTTTTGTTTGTATATTTTTAAAATGTATAAAAAACTGTATTCAGGAAATGCTTTTCCACATTTTTATGTCATTACAGAAACACAAATAGTACTAGACTTTAAACCACATCCCTGCACTTCAGCACAGGACGTGCATCTCTGTCCACACAGTCAGCAGTTGGAGCCAGTCAAAATTGTCACTACCGAAACACACATTTTCTGCACTTCAGTAAACTTTTGAATGTGATAATGAAAAATTGGACGATTTTATGTTGGCCAGTCATGTGCTGTCTGGTGTGTTTTGAGTTCTACACAAAATGGGTTAAAATTGTCACCACTGAAACATATGATAATGTTCTCAACAGAGTGATCGTATTGGTAGTTGAGACTACCATTCATTTGCATATTTTAAGAAGATACACATAATTAATTTGAACACATAACATGAACGGAGATACATTTACACTTGTGAAAATAATATTTTGAATTGTTTTCGTTTGTATGTTTTTAAAATATATGAAAAACTGTATTCAGAAAATGCTGTCCCATGTTTTTATGTCATTACAGAAACACAAACAGTACTAGACGTCCAGGACGTGCATCCCTGGCTACGATTATTTTGAAGGAAATGTCCTAAAGTCTGAAACTCAGTGTGTAATATTAAGAATGTCACTACCGAAACACACATTTTCTGCACTTCAGTAAACTTTTGTTATAATGAAAAATAAGACGGTTTTATGTAGGCCAGTCATGTGCTGTAAATGGGTAAAAATTATCACCATCGATACAGTCACCTCCGAAACATATCTTAACATTCTCAACAGAGCGTTTTTTGGTAGTTTAGACATTTTGTTTATTTTTGTTCATTTGTTTATTTTAAGAATATAAACATAATTAAGGGTCATTTAAAGCTAAAGGATTTAATCCAACATCCATTCTGAGTTACGTAGGCGTCGAGTAGCATCACGTACTGATTAAGCAACCTCTCTTTTTGATCGTCACTTGTCGATTCTTATGTAATTTTGCATCAGCAAGTGTTACGACGTCTGCCGCTTGTTGAAATAAGTCTTTGTAGGTTTCTGTGTTATGCTGCTGCCCTTTACTGAAGATGTTACTGGTTCAATTAACTCCACTACACCCCCTTCGTGTCCCCGTTGAAAGGTCAAGGCCAATTCCTGACAAAAAAAATCACAAGATGAAAGCAGCAGCGAGGTCACACCGCTGCCACTCACGCAGAGCGATTACACAAAACAGGAAAAACCAGAAGGGGAGTCGAGCCTAGTTTATCTCTGCCGACGGTCCTATTGAGAAACAAAACCACAAACACATGGATTCCTCTAAGTCAGTCTTCGCACCCAGGAAAAGCGCTTAGAAGAGTGGGCGTACTGTCAAGCGCTCTCCTCCACAAGACCAGCACTTCACCAGACAGCGGAGCATCTCCGTGGCCACGGGCCATTCAATCAAATATTTCTGCGGCAGAGCGGTATTCCGTCGGAGACTCGCGCAACCTGAGAGAATTCACACATCACTGGTGCATGTTAACTTACACAGGCCTACATGTTCCATTTGGTATTGCGGGCAGACGGGAGGTTTATTTCACAGACCATGTTACTCAAACAAGAAATTGACACACTACAGCAGGAATGCAAGACTAACACATTGATCAATATATATATATATATATATATATATATATATATAATATATATATATATATATATATATATATATATATATATATATAAACACTACCGCTCAAAAGTTTAGGATCACTTTAGAATTTAATTTAATGCAATTTTCATGTAATTCACTAACAGTATTGTCCATTTCACAATTAATGTAAGTGTATCAGATGATTTTTAAAGAATATAAATGTTTGTATTAAAGTCTATTTTTGTATAGAGGCTTATTTTGCATATAGTTCTATTATCAGTAATTCTCAGTCCTCTGTCTAAATCTCCTGGTACGGCCGCCAATCCAAGTTAAGGATGTTATTGGACTAATTGGTTGTTAGGACACTCTTGTTTAATTGTGATGCACAGCTGAAAAACATTCTACTAATAAGTGAGTATAAAAGGGAGAACAACATTCTAGGTTAGTTTAGTATCTGAAGCATCAGCAGTTGATGTCTTGCTGACCGACTCACAATGACCAGAAAGAAACAACTTTCTTTAGAGACCCGTCAGTCCATTGTTGTGTTAAGGAAGAAGATACTCCATTGAAAACAAGAACATTTCACTGTGATCCAAACTTTTGAGCGGTACTGTATATATATATATATATATATATATATATATATATATATATATATATATATATATATATATATATATATATATATATATATACACACACAACAAACGTTTTAGACATTGTTCATTGTTGACCAGATATGATTAGAACAGATGTAAATAATCATACATACAATACAAAGTAACATGAATATCTTATTGTGAGAGAAGTAGATCAGATCTTGAGCTCCAGTTTGAAGAACAAAGTTAGGTTCCAGATTTCTCCTGGACGCCCCAGACATTGTATGAATGTGTTCAGTTCCTTCAGCTGCAATCTTGATTTAGACTAATAAAGTACTGAGCAGTTAAAGCAGGTATTAGATGAGAACTGTAAATAATACTGGGTTGTTTCCACAAGCAGAAGCTTGAAAAGGGTTGAATAAACACACTGGCATATGTAAAAGCACTACTTACTTACTATTAAAACTAATAAAATATTTCATAAAATATAGCTTTTATAAATATAATAATGCCCCCCAGTGCCTACAATGTTTTCACTTCACTGTAAATAAAAAAGAGCCAAAAGCAGAACAATATGCACACCAACTACACAGTAACAGAATCACGCCATAGCTATTTCAGTACACAGGGAAAGAAAAGAGAAAACATGAAGAAATGAATCAGCTTTCCTTTCACAACCTTCTTCAATCTACCTAAATTACTTTGAGTGTCATTTCGTGAACAGATAAAAAAACTGTTTACTCAAAATTCACATCATAGAGTCCAGTGGGTAGACGCTGAGGCAGGTGTCCACTGATACACGCATGTTCACAGTCAACAGAAATTCTAGAACAGGGAAACTCGTAAACATTACTGTCCGCAGTTTCATAGAAACAATGCAAATGCAATAAACAGAGACTGGATTAAAAACAAGGAAGTGTCCCTTTAACGTCGGACAGTTGTCTTCTATTGTAGGTCAACAGGTTTTCAGTTCATTGCTAAGCTCAGTGTGAGTTACTCCTTCATTATTAATGGCACAATAAAGGCGGAGCAACTGGAGTTTAGACTGATAACCATTAAATTCTGCCTTTAACTCTGCATTGCATAATGCTGCCTCAGGGCCACAAACCCATTTTCCTTATTTTACAATGCCATTATATGCAGGCAGTGATAATGAAAGGATTAATAGTGAAAGAAGAAGTATGAATACAACGTCAATAAGCCCATGTGTGCTGCAATTAATGATACAATGCAAATGCAGTGCTTACATGTTAGGCTGAAACACAATTAAGTGTTCCTTTAATATCTGCCCATTGTTTACTATTATAAGCCAACAGGTAGTCAGGAACATGTGTGGAGACACATTCATTCATCGCTATTCATTATTGTTTGTGATGATTAATGACACTATAATCCAGGGGTCACTAATAGGCGGACCACGGCCCGGATCCGGACCCAGATGTTGACCAATGCAGACCCAAACTGATAAACTATTGAGAATGATTAAATTTAGACTGTGTTTATTTTAAGAGACGGAGATTTTCTCGTCTTTATGGTATACGGGCTTTACGGCACAGTAAACTCAGAGACCAATTGCGTGTGCTGGAAGATCACAGAAGGCTTCCACTTTTTTCAAAGGAATTCTATTTTTTGAAATGTAGCTTTTATTTTTATTGAAGTGAGTAAAAAACATTTATTAGAAGTTTATAAATAATTCATTCAGTTCAGCAGTTAGTAAATATACTGAAATGTACTGAAGGGTATGTGTGATGTGTTGGTGTTTCAGTAGCTGATGGTATAAGATGTTGATACTAGACTACTTCAGTAAACAGGATACACCACTGAATCAGAACACAGGTTATAAATGATGATGGTCTGGACCTTGGCCTGAGGAGATCTCCTCTAACTGGACCTTACTGACCTCTAATTAAATACCCCTGCTCTACTGTGTGTACCGACAAAGAAGGGGTTAATAGTGATTGTGAGAGTATGAATAAACCAATGAAACGTCAATAAGCCAATGTCTACTGTAACTGATGATACAGTGCAAACGCAGTGCTTAAATATTAGATTGAGATTAAATTATGTGCTAATTTAATGTCTGCCTATTGTTTTCTATTATAAGTCAACAAGTAGTCAGGAAAATGTGTGCAGACACTAAATTACTCCTTCGTTACTGTATGAGGTAATTAATGACACTATAAATGCAGAGCAACTGGACTTCAGACTGATCACCATTAAATTCTGCCTTTACCTCAGGGCCACAAATCCATTTTCCTTATTTAACAATGGCATTAATTGTATGTGGTGATAATGAAAGGATTAATAGTGAAAGAAGAAAGTATGAATACACCAATGAAACGTCAATAAGCCCATGTGTGCTGCAATTAATGATACAATGCAAATGCAGTACTTACGTATTAACTCCTTTAATGTTTGCCCATTGTTTACTTTTATAAGTCAATAGGTAGTCAGGAAAATGTGTGCAGACACTAAATTACTCCTTCGTTACTGTATGAGGTAATTAATGACACTATAAAAGCAGAGAAACTGGACTTCAGACTGATCACCATTAAATTCTGCCTTTAACCCTCTACTGCATGATGTAGCCTCAGGGCAACAAACCCATTTTCCTCACTTTACAAAGGTATGATATGTATGTACTGACAATGAAAGGGTTAACAGTGAAGGTGTGAGTATGAACAAGCCAATAAAACGTCAATACGCCAATGTCTGCTTTAATTAATGATACAATGCAAATGCAATGCATAAGTATTAGGTTCAAAAGAAATGGATTGTTCCTTTAATGTCTGCCAATTGTTTTCTATTATTAGTCAACCAGTAGTCAGGAAAATGTGTAGAGACACTAAATTACTCCTTCATTATTGTATGAGGTAATTAATGACACTATGAAAGCAGAGCAACTGGACTTGAGACTGATCACCATTAAATTCTGCCTTTAACCCTCTACTGCATGATGTAGCCTCAGTCCAACAAACCAATTTTCCTCACTTTACAATGGCAAGATAGGTATGTACTAAACATGGAAGGGTTAATACTAATGGTGAGAGAATGAATAATCCAATGAAATGTCAATAAGCCAATGTCTGCTTTAACCAATGACACAATGCAAATGGACTGCATAAGTATTAGGTTGAGAAGGTATGGATTGTTCCTTTAATGTTTTCCTATTTTTTCTATAATAAGTCAACAGGTTTTCAGGGAAATGTGTGGAAACACAGAATAACTCTTTAACTCACTTTACAATGGCATGATATATATGTACTGACAATGAAAGGGTTAATACTGAATATGAATAAACCAATAAACATCAATAAGCCAATGTCTACTTTAAATGATGATACAATGCAAATGCAGTGTGTAAGTATTAGGATAGATAGATAGATAGATAGATAGATAGATAGATAGATAGATAGATAGATAGATAGATAGATAGATAGATAGATAGATAGATAGATAGATAGATAGATAGATAGATAGATAGATAGATAGATAGATAGATAGATAGATAGATAGATAGATAGATACTTTATTGATCCCGAAGGAAATTTAGCAGCCAGCAGCAGTTACAAACACAGTACAAAAAAACAATAAGGTATATAAAAATTAAATTAAATATTGTCCAGTAGTGCAAATGTACAGGATGTAGAGCAAAGTGTTAAAAGAAATGGATTGTTCCTTTAACATCTGCCCATTGTTTTCTATTATAAGTCAACAGGTTTTCAGGGAAATGTGTGGAAACACAGAACAACTCCTTCATTATTGTTTGAGGTAATTAATGACACTGTGACGGAGCAAATGAGCTTCAGACTGATCACCATTCAATTCTGCCTTTAACCTCCTCCTGCATGATGTAGCCTTAGGCCAACAAACCCACTTTCCTCACTTTACAATGGTATGATCTGTATGTACTGACAATGAAAGGGTTAATACTGAATATGAATAAACCAATAAACGTCAATAAGCCAATGTCTGCTTTAACTGATGATACAGTGCAAATGCAATACATAGGTATTAGGTTGAAAAGGAATGGATTGTTCTTTTAACATCTGCCCATTGTTTTCTGTTCTAAGCCTATTTCAGGTCAGTCCTTGTCTAAGCTCGAGGAAACGCACTGACGTTCTTGTCTGTGGGGATCAGTGACACTATGCAGGTGCGACTGATAGATATTAGATTGTAAAGCACTGAAGTACTCCTTTAACCTTGTCAGCTTGCAAATCTAAATCAGTCAGCTACATGCACTGAGCAGAGCAGAACAGTGCTGGGCGGCCTGATAAAGCGACTTCACAGAGCGCGCAGCCTCGACTTCACAGCCAGCGCACCATCTTTCTGAGAAATGCTCCAAGTTTGACTAGTGCGTGCACGGATCCACACCAACACAGCTAATTATCAGCCTGTGCCTCTGACAGTAACGACGTCTGTTTGATGGTGTTATCGGCGGTAATTCCTGGTGTAGGTGGGTATTACTGTAATTAGGTGTCAATAGAGACATGCAAATTAATATGTGATAAACCGAAATAGCCCTAGCGAGCAGCTAATCCCCCACTTCCCTCCCATTTCCACACCGTCTTGTGAAATTGCACGGATTTGGAGACTTTTAACATTTTTAGTTCAGACGGAAAAAAACACTGTTGCTGAGAGTTTGGAGGGATTCGAGGCGGAACGGGTCACTGTGCTCACGTCTCTCTCTCTCCCAACGTGGACAGACTCAGCTCAAACGCTGCTATGTAAGACCCCAGCAGTTCCATCCCAGCAGCGCTTATCAGCTTTGTGCTGGGTTTATTTTAGGCTATGAACACAGTCATTTCAGTAGAACAAGAGTATAAATACGCACTGCATTCATTTGATTGATATCGACCCCTTTTAGACTGTGTGATCACGCTTGATACAGAAATACAACCCACCACAACCAAAGAATGGCACATCTTACTACATGAGACGGAATCCTATGGCTGAATATGTATGTTACATGGTGCTCAACATTAAAGGGCCCATGTGCTGCATTTTTTGGCTATTCGTCTACCCCCCCCCCCTACCACCCCACTTCCTTCCCTGCCCACCAGTACCATCATGTCTCATTTGAAAAATGAGTGGCTGACTGTATTTAAACCCTTTAAAGAGACCATATGACAGAAAATATCTAACGTTGATTTGTATACATCTTGTCTGTAATGTAATGTAATGTACTTATCACGGCCCAGTCCATATGGAAACTAAGAATTTGTTGTCTTTGTGATGTCACAAAAAACAGCTTATCAGTAAATACACCCTACAGCAGTTTAGCTGATGTGAACTGATATTATAAAAAGTAGATTGGATTAATTATGTGCTTTTTTATACTATAAATGCTATATTATTATATTTAAAAAGCTCTGTTATTTGTTCAGCAAAACATTTTTTTTTAAATATTTAAACAGTATTACAACTTAGTATTATTATCAGTTCTCATCTAATAGCTGCTTTGACTGATCAGTACTTCATTAAACTAAATCAAGATTACTGCTGAAGGAACTGAATACATTCATACAATGTCTGGGGCGTCCAGGAGAAATCTGGAACCTAACTTTGTTCTTCAAACTGGATCAAGATCTGATCTACTTCTCTCACAATAAGATATTTGTGTTACTTTGTATTGTATGTATGATTATTTACATCCGTTCTAATCATATCTGCTGTTCTTATGTCTACACGCCTATGTGAGTTGTCTTGAACCTCATTTAAAAGACAAAAAATTCACTATAACTCCTTATAAAGTGATTGGCTGAGCCTTAACTGTATGTTAAGTGTTTGCAGCACAAATCCAAGTCTGTGCCGCTTATCTTGCAGAAAATGCTGTGATTGCAAGCGCAACTTCAGTGGGTATATGCAAATGAGTTGGTTTTTGTGACATCACAAAAACAAATCACTTATAATAGACAGCTTAGTTATCACACACGGACAGTGAGAACTGGGGAGTGAATGGTACACACTGAAGCGTTAACGCTGCTATCAAATTATGCCAAAATAAAGAAAAGGTGAGGAAAATGAGTTTTGCCATGATATGGGCCCTTTAAATGAATTCCAGTTAATAGCTAGTATTAGAATGTATATATATATATATATATATATATATATATATATATATATATATATATATATATATATATATATATATATATACACACACACACACACACAGCGTCATCGGGTGAAGGCAGGGTACACTATGGACAGTTTGCCAATCCATCGCATGGCCAATACACACTCACACACACTCACACCTACGGACGATTTAGAGTGACCAATCAACCTATAATGCATGTGTTTGGACTGTGGGAGGAAACCAGAGTACCCGGAGGAAACCCACTCAAGCACAGGACGAACATACACACTCCACACAGAACCACCCAGACCAAGTATCGGACCCGGATCATCTTGCTGTGAGGCGACAATGCTGACCACTACACCACCATGCTGACCACTACACCACTGTGCCGCCCATATATATATATATATATATATATATATATATATATATATATATATATATATATATATATATATATATATATATATATATACACACACACACACTGGTTGTCTGAGCTAAACCCCAATAACAACAAGACCTTAAATATTCCACTGTGGATTTTTTACCCCAGTACGATCAGAGAACAGAGAAAAGCGTTGTTGTACTATACTGCCACCCTGTGGTCATACAGAGAATTGGCGCCTGCGTAGGAATAAACGGTCGTTATCCAGATTTCCCAGAGTTATCAGTTACAAAGGTATAACGTTAACAGTTTCTCACTAAAACAAGTGCTTAAGTCATGTGCCATAGAGCTTAGAAAGCTGACGCTGAAGCCCTGCAGTCCACACACCTACACAACAGCCTCCACCTGAGCAAACACACCAACATACAGGATTAAAGGTGCAAAATAATGCAGACATGTTTATATAGACCACTTTATGTGCCATAGCTTCAGCTTACCTGACCTGCAGTTCAGGGCTCAGATGCAAAAAGACTCCAGAATGGAGCTCAGATTGAGATTCTCACCCTCTGCATGAGCGACAGTGCGCTGGACCCCTCACACCTGAGCTGAGCTGAGCTGAGCTGTGGGTAGTAAACACAATGTGCTCAGCCTGGTAGATGTGTTAGTAGTACATTTGGGTTTCCTGCTTCAATCTGCATGTAAATTTCCTGTTTACACCACAATCACAAACCCAGCAGCCACACAGAGCCACACACAGACTCCTGCACGTACAACAAAGCATGTCTAGGAACCCAGACCCCCAAATCCACATCATTTCAACGTTTGAAACAATTGCAGCATTTATCAGCTGTTTGACTTTGGGACTGTTACTTTGAGCGTCACTAAACACCAGCACGAGCTCATTTCAAACAGAACTGTATACATACTGTGTACTTTTCTTAAATCTTTTTTTACATAACTTTTAAAATATGATATTAATTTGGGTGTGTACTTTTAAGACGTAATAGAGTTTTAATGGATTTAGGGGTCGTCAGAGGAACCTACGCAGGTACAATTTGTCTCGTGAATGCATCTACGTCACCAAAACAGGGAAATCCTTTAATGTTGGGGGGCGTTCCAATACGAAGTGGTCGTACTTGTACCCTACTCCCTTCGAGTGCGCAGTGACAGAAACAGCTAGGTTATTGGGAGCCACGCCTCCTGCTATATCAAACATTGATTGAAAACCCGGCAGAGGGCGCCCACGAGTTCTTAATGCAGTGAGAAATGCAGCTAAATGACTAAAAACAAAAATTGGTAAGTAGTTTTTTAACCTGTATTCAGTTTAGGAAATGTAGAGGGATGTATTGCAGTAAAAAAGCAAAGAAAAGTTGTATGTTTTCTTTTTTCTACAGTAAACGGGTTATGAACAGGAAGAAGGTAGCATTACTGATATTGAGTGCTGATTGGTTAGCATCACTGCAACTTATAGCTGATTGGTCAGCATTACTGATATTGAGTGCTGATTAGTTAGCATTTATGATATTGAGTGTTGATTATCATTACTGATACTAAGTGCTGATTGGTCAGCATTACAGATATTGAGTGCTGATTAGTTAGCATTTATGATATTGAGTGTTGATTATCATTACTGATATTGAGTGCTGATTGGTTAGCATTACTGATATTGAGTGCTGATTGGTCAGCATTACAGATATTGAGTGCTGATTAGTTAGCATTTATGATATTGAGTGTTGATTATCATTACTGATATTGAGTGCTGATTGGTTAGCATTACTGATATTGAGTGCTGATTGGTTAGCATTACTGATATTGAGTGCTGATTAGTTAGCATTTATGATATTGAGTGTTGGTTAACATTACTGATATTGAGTGCTGATTGGTTAGCATTACTGATATTGAGTGCTGATTGAATAGCATTACCACAAATGAGTGCTGATTGGTTAGCATTACTGATATTGGGTGCTGATTGGTTAGCATTACAGATATTGAGTGCTGATTAGTTAGCATTTATGATATTGAGTGTTGGTTAACATTACTGATATTGAGTGCTGATTGGTCAGCATTACAGATATTGAGTGCTGATTAGTTAGCATTTATGATATTGAGTGTTGGTTAACATTACTGATATTGAGTGCTGATTGGTTAGCATTACTGATATTGAGTGCTGATTAGTTAGCATTTATGATATTGAGTGTTGGTTAACATTACTGATATTGAGTGCTGATTGGTTAGCATTACTGATATTGAGTGCTGATTGAATAGCATTACCACAAATGAGTGCTGATTGGTTAGCATTACTGATATTGGGTGCTGATTGGTTAGCATTAATGATACTGAGTGCTGATTGGTTAACATTACTGATATTGAGTGCTGATTATTGGTTAGCATTACTGATATTGAGTGCTGATTGAATAGCATCACCACCAATGAGTGCTGATTGGTTAGCATTAATGATATTGAGTGCTGATTATTGGTTAGCATTACTGATATTAAGTGACTGAAATGCGTCACCGCTAATGAGTGCTGATTGGTTATCATTACTAATATTGAGTGCTGATCGGGTAGCATTACTGATAGTGAGTGCTAATCGGGTAGCATTACTAATATTGAGTGCTGATCGGTTTAGCATTACTGATAGTAAGTGCTGATCGGTTAGCATTACTGCTAATAAGTGCTGATCGGTTAGCATTACTGCTAATGAGTGCTATTTGGTTAGCATTACTGAGTGCTGACTGGTTATCATTACTGAAATTGAGTGCTAACTGGTTAGCATTACCACTGATATTAAGTGCTGGTTGGTTAGCATTACTGATATTGAGTGCTGGTTGGTTAGCAGTACCACTAATGAATTCTGATTGGTTAGCATTATTGCTAATGAGTGCTGATTGGTCGACATTACTGCTACTGAGTGCTGACTGGCTAGCTTTGCTGGTACTGAGTGCTGACTGGTTACTATTACTAATAATGAGTGCTGATTGGTAAGTATTACTGACACTGAATGCTGATTGGCTAAAATTACTGATACTGAGCGCTGATTGGTTAGCATTACTAAGTGGCAATGTTGTCAGTACATCAGCACAACCTCGTAGAATTCTTAATATGTTACATTATTGCTGCATAGAACTCCAACAGGCAAAAGACACTATGAGGGCCGCCTTATATATAAACAGCGCCACCTTTTGACAAAGTCGTAGCAAGCAAAAATGGTAAACAACGATTTAACAATTGTTTGCATTTTCTGGGAGTTCTGTCCAACTCTCTGTCAGCATGTTTCTACAGCATTTGAATATTTACAAAATACTATGAAGTGCATTGTTATCGACTGGTATTGCTAACCAGCTAATAGCTAACAGCTAGCCTGACTACAGTGTACAAAGACTGCATTAAAAATAGAGCAAAAACAGTAAAGGTTTCCTCAGAGACGTCCATTTAGATATTCTTAATGTTTTACTGGAACGCAATCATTCCAAGCCATTCCAAGCTCTCACATCTGCACTTTCAAGCTAAATGGAAATCCCCCTGGGATTTGTGTGGGAGGGGGTCCCAATGTTATCTGGCTGCTAACACAGTTTCCAATGGCAGAAAATTGTTGAAATGCTCTTTTCTAGTTCGGTTATGTGTTTGTCCAGGCATAAAATGACACTTTATATGTCTCCTGTCATGACTTCAATTAGGAACCCCCCCCCCCGGACCCCTGGATTGGGCCAATAGAATACTAGTACACTTTATTTTAATTATGAATCAATAATAAGCTGACTAGTTGGATCAGGTGTGTTGGGAGCAGGAAGAACAGCATTTTCATTGACCCCCCCCATGGGGTCCAGTGGGTTAACCAGGGGGTCCCCAGACTAATCAGCTTATTAATATTACACAAGTGAGTTAATGTTTTTTAGGATTCCATAGGTCTAATCAAGGTGCAAAGTTCAGGGGGGGTGCTGGGGGCCTAGGCCCTCCTAATTAATCTCATAGACCCTTTAAATTAATCCATTTGTAGGGGGGTCACTAAAAAAACAGTTTTTCTGCTTCCAACACACTGGATCCAACTAATCAGTGCAGGGCCGGTGGTCCTCCAGGACCTGGCTTGAGATACTATAGATGGATTAGGGGATCGAAGTTAGTGTCATGAGTGAAGCCCTCCCTTCTTTACTTTCACAAATATCCTACAAAAAGGGGCTGCCAAACGTTCAGGGTGGCCATTAGGCTATCAAGTGTACCACGCGTCCTTCTAAGTGCCCTAGGTAGGGTGCATGTTTGCCATTTGGAGCGCACCCAGAAAGTCGTGGACGTGCTTATCACATGGTCGGATGCAATTTCCTCCATCTTGGAGCCTGGCGAGGGATCTACAGGCAGGAGAGGACAAAAATAAATAACAACTTCACTTACAGCCCGAGTCCTGATAACCGAGCGCGCTGGTTCAGACGAGCTGTGTGGCTTTTTTCCCGCGCAGCGCAGATTTTAGCCATGGTGCAGTCCTGCTCCGCGTACGGCTGCAAGAACAGATACCACAAAGATAAGGACATTTCATTTCACAAGTAAGTCCAACTTCGCCGTCTCTGCCTGCCAAGTGTCGCGTTGGCCACGAAGCTGAAGCCAGGTTCCTGTTTGCCAGCCACTTGTTCGAATTTCCCCGTTCCACCTTAAATGGTGCAGCAGTTCTGCTGCACCATTTAAGGTGGAACGGGGAAATTCGAACAAGTGGCTGGCAAACAGCAACGTGGTGGTGGTGTAATCTTGCTTCCACTCTGCTGCCCTTGCCCACATCATCTCAGACCAGGACCAGGACTCCCTGAACCTGGCCGACCATCTCTGTCCTGAAAGTTCTCCACCTTCTTCTCTCCACCTTCTACCCTGAACGTGTCCTTCAGCTTCAGCTCCTTCATCTCTTTCACTTTCTTCAGAATGGTTTGCATGCCACAGTCCTACCTGCTTCTCCTCCTGCATGCCTTACTGCTTTATGTGCACATCAAATAAGACCCACCAGCCCAAACCCTTATCTGAGGTTAAAGGGGACGTCTACCAAGTTTTCAAAAGTTCTGCGTTATTCACTCCTCGAGATGTAAACAAAGTCAGGCAGAGAGGCTTAACATGAAGTGGTTCGTTGTAGAGAACTTGCCATCTCAGATTTCTTCATAATGGTGGTGATGGGAACTCTGTGTCGCAAGACCTACAGCTAGGCCTGCTACGATCATGAAATCGTATCGTACACAATAATATCGTCAACATTTTCGAATATCGTAAACGATATTATACCCTGAAATATCGTACCATATCACCCATCCCTAATTATCACATCAGGTACTACTTTTACTGTTTTTAGCAAAAGAAAAATTCACACTTTTCTCATTTTCCATTAAATATCTTCTAGAGACAGAGTTTATCTCCAGTATCATTCATTTTACTTCAGTTCTGGATATATGGAGATATTTGGAGTGCATTATTTAGTATCGTGACATTCTGGATCATTGACTTCTGTTACAATCTGATGTAAATTCTTGTATTTTTTAATATCTCAGTTAGGGGTGTGCCATGTCATATCATATACAATAATAAAATTAAATTTTCATTTTGTTGCAGTAATGTATTCTTGAAATATATTCTTTTAATTCAATGTTTTGTCATATCACCAAGAGTATCGTTATCACAAAAATACCATGAAATATCGTGATATTATTGTAGGGCCATATCGACCACCCCTACTAGATATTTATGATTCATAGCTTGGATAGCTTAATACCTGAAGTACAGTCAGTCAAAGTGATACACTATACTATTGTAGCTACACAGCTGATAGTACCAACATTACTCAGCACTGCCCTCTAAACAGCTCAGCATCTTCTAAATAATACTTTTTAATTACATTTCAGTTTATGTGCTCAGCACACCCACTTAACACACCCACTTGCATGAATCTAACAAATGTAGTTGTGATCATCTCAAGTAATTGTGATTAAACTATTATGTAATTATATATGTCAGCCGTCTTGAGTGTAAAGGAATTGGGGCACAAAATGGACATAAATTATGACGTTCAGTAAAGTTATTTAATGCCGCGATCACCATATGAAAAGCAGTAAAGTATTCCTAATGACTGAGAATGCTGCCCCCTTGTGGAGGCTTCGTAGCCTGTGAAACATGAGCGAGTTTGTGAGGTGCCTTAGTGTAAAAGCAGTCATGACTCTCTGAATCTACAGACGACAGACACATAACATAAGGCCTACATAAACAAATAAATATCTACACCACCAGTCAAAAGTTTGGACACACCCAACTGAATATATATTTATAGAATTGTGAAGGCGGTTTGATCTAAATGTGTTGAAAGTTTGAAGATCATGTACAAAATATTTCTAAAACAAACATTTTTCTGTACGTTTAAATAAAAAATAAAAATGTGTGTTTGTGTAAGAGCTATAACCTCCCCAAATCTGTTTATCAGAACAAAATCTCAGCATGTACACCATCTTCTTCAGTCCTGTTGGAGAAGCAGCTCATGTGGCTCCTCATGAAGCTGCTGGTCAGAATGTTTAAAGTATGTAAACCTGCATCAGAGCAAATGAGGTCATTACACTATAAACATTCTTTAAACACAACCAGATGTTTTATTCTGGTCCAGCAATAATTCCAAAAGTGTTTTGATCTCTTCACAAATATGCACTAATATTATTACTATTAAAACAGTACAAATAAGAAAAAGCCTGGGCAGGAGTATCCAAACTTTTGACTGATAGTGAATTTAATTTCTTTTAAAAGCTGTCGGTGCATTTTGTACACACCACTGCGACTGAGAACAATCACCAGGTTTTAGGTGTGATGGAGATTGGGTATTGGAATGATACATAATCTATAAAGGGCATTATTAATTTTGTGTATCGCTCAAGGTCTTTTCTTCTCTGTGTGGAGCGCTGGGAGCAGAATGCTGGGAGCATCGCAGACAGTTAGCGAGAGAATGAACACTCTGTGTAATGTAACTTTGCTTGTAGCCATGTAAGGTTAAGAGCTGTTGTGTGGTCAGGGTGGGGTGAGGGGTATACGAGCTTTGAGAAGCTGTTCCATGCTTTTGAGAAGACTTTATGCATTGCTCTGTCTTGCTTTAATAATCTTGCTACTCACTTTGATCAAGAGATTTTATTTCTTTCACAATGTTTCCACCTCATAAGTCCATGTGCAGGCTAATCATTTGCTATTCTATTTATTCATCCCAGCCCCCCAAGCTGTGGTTAAATAAACATTAGAAAAAATAACATTACCTGCGACATGAAAGAGAAGAAACCAGAAGAACACCACTTACTATGCACACTTATTTAAATGATTGGAACCTCAGTTATCAGCCCTACGCTGTCTTTCTTTCTCCGGGCTGACCGTCTCAAACAGCACAGCCACTGATTACTTTGTGAACCGAGTTTAGAAACTATTATCTAATATGAGCTGTTTTTCTTGCTGGTGATGAATTCTCATGTTTCCCATCTCACTGCAGATTCCCTCTAGCGAGACCCGACATCTGCGGGAAATGGGTGGCCGCCATGAAGAGGAGCAACTTCAAGCCCACGAAGTACAGCAACATCTGCTCTCAGCACTTTACCAAAGACTGCTTCAAACGGGAGTGCAACAACCGGGTGCTGAAGGAGAACGCCGTGCCTTCGCTTTTCAGCTCCAATAAACTGCAACTGAAGGTACAGATGAGGCACACCTGTACATACTACATCCAGGAATGATTCCAGAGGTGTTCTCTTATAGTTTTGATCTCCTCACAGTTGTTCACTAATATCATTAGTACTCAAGTAGTACAAATAGGAGAACCTGGGCAGTTCTCCCAACTTTTGACTGGTAGTGTGTTTAATTAGTTTAAAAGCTGCTGATGATTTGTTTACAGTAACCGTTACTGTTTCATTTGAAGTCATTAAGTCTATGCACTTTGTACACTGGGTCTGGGTAATATTATGGGGTTGTTCCCATTTTTAAAATTTAGGATAATCTGTGATATTGCACCTCCCCATGGGAGGGTGTATTTGGGTACTTAATATAAACTTACATATAAATTTTACTTTTTCAGTCTCACTCCCTCAATTTTTCCATTTATCTGATTTTGATTTGCTCAAAAACAAATAAATAATACAAACCTAATAAGCAGACTAAACAGACAGAAGTGGCGCCATCTTTACATATTAATTGAATAAGGCAAGTCGTAGGACTCAGCTGTAGCCCCCCCCCCAACACATGTAAAGGCTGATTTATACTCTGTCTGCTTGCGTTTGAAGCATAGTTCTTTATTTAGTTCAAAAACGAAGAAAAATGACTGTTCGTTTGTCACATGAGTTTAAGGTACCCTTTAATACATTATGTCTAGGATGGCCATGCGTTTTCCTCTTTTTATATATATATATATATATATATATATATATATATATATATATATATATATATATATATATATATATATATATATATAAATATTAGAGATGGAAGGATCGATTGGCTATGTATCGGTATTGGCCGATTTTTAATCAAAATATGTGATCAGTGATCGGCCGATATTTCTGCGATTTAGAGCCAATCCCAAGAGCCGATCGATGACGTTAAACAAATGAGGCTAATTTCTGTATTTCCAGCTAGCGTTTCATCCAGGACTAGGGAGAACCCCCTCCCTGCAATTCCTCTCTGAACCACTAGGTGGAAATACACACCCTTTCATTTTCAACAGACTGATTAAAGCAGCAATGTCGCAGAAAAAAAAATGCGCTGAAAGTAAACATGTCCGTCTGGCAGTGTTTACCGTATGTAACAGACTCATACAGGACATTTTTAAATTAGTCAAATCAGAGTGTCTCGTTGAGGAACCAAGACAAAGACTTTTCACACTACTAATCTGATACAACACTGCACACAGCTGAATACAGTGAGTATCAGTAAACAGCAGAGCTAGCACACACAGCTAACACAAAACTAACAACCCAGAACACCATACAGACCAGATCTGACCGGTACAAACAGAACAGCAGCAACAATTCAATATTCTACATTTAATGATTACAGATTTAGTTTAAAATAACAGAGTCTGCGTTTAATGACTGCAGTTTTTACTGAATGTATTTAATTTGCTTTTTTAGTTTTAAATTAAGGGTCTAAATGTAATGATTACAGTTTTGGGGATATTTGTTTGATTTACTTTGTTTATTTTCTGCTAATTTAGTTCAAAATATTATGCTTTTCACATGAGCTTGTTAAAAATGGTAATAAACCAGTTTAGACCATGTTTCATGACTTGCTTGCGCTAATAACTACATGTAGCCCTGCCGTGGCATATAGCACCGCCCTCTATCGGTATCAGCTATCGCCCAATTGTGCTGAAAGGTAATTGGCAATCGGAATCGGCCTCAAAAACGCTGATCGGTCCATCTCTAACATATATATATATATATATATATATATACACACACACACACACACACACACACACACACACACACACACACACACAATCATCAATTGGTTACAAATGCATAACAAAGTTAAAAAAATCCTAACTCACTCAGACTAATCTAAAAATTAGTCATTAGATTGATCGACTAATCGGAAAAATAATCGTTAGATTAATCGATTATTAAATTAATCGTTAGGTGCAGCTCTAGTTCATTAGTGCCAGTAACTCCATAACTAGTACACGAGTAGCTCACGATGGTCACAATGCAGCTCGCTGTTAGTCCAAATGGAGCGCTTTCACAAGCTGGGCAGTTATTATTAGCCACTCATGATGTTAGACAGTGTATAGGAGATTCTATCAGTGGAAGAAAAGTCTCACCCCCCCCCCCCCCCTTCGACAGGTGAATTCGAACGATGAATACTTAAAAAACGCTGCATTAAGGAAGACCTACGTTTCAGAAAGGCTGCATTCGAAGATTTCTCACACCAGAAAACCTTCTCTCTCCTGTGGAGACGTGTGTGTTTGTGTATGCGTGTGTGTAGAAGCGTGTGCCTCTTTCACCTACTGAGACGTGTTTGTGAACGTTGTTGTGATGTGACACAACTGGCCACCGTAGCTGCTTATCCATTAGAGACACGAAGCAAACCGTTTTCATCTCCAGCACTCTTGACAGTGTTATCCCAGACTGTTTACCAGAAGGCTGATAGATCTCTATGTAAGAGAGTGTATGTGATGCATCAGAAATAAACACAGGGTGTCTATGAAACAAGCAAGCACGGTGTATCGCACCACATCGCTCCCTGGTTATACTGGGAGCAGTCTGAGGCTGTGTCTCAAAACCTAGTGAGGGTCTACATAGACAGCACTTTACGTCATAGTATGCGCTCCTGACATGTAGACTGTCCCAATTCTTACATACCTTAAACATGCTGAATACTGAGGAACCTTATTTAGACCTGATTTTAAGGAAGCATTAAATGCTTCCTCAGCCGCTAAGACAATCCCATGATGCAACACAGGCAGATCATTTTCCCAACATGGCCAAGCTACTAGTTTATTTTAATATCTTAAATGTGAGTTATTTTGATTTTCTCTGGAGTTTTAATGTGTTTCTGGTCATATAATCACACAAAACAGTATTTTATTATCAACTCTGTGACGAGTCCTTCACCATTTACACTTTTATACTCGAGACGTTAGCATTTATGCTAGCAGTTTTTTTAAGCCTCAGGCTATTGTTTTGGGTGCCGGCAACCAGCTAAACCACCGGGCGCGTGCTGCAGTGGGCGGGAACAAGCCGTGACGCAGTCTCTCTCTAACTAGAGCGTCTCAGTAATCTGTTTTATGAGCAGAGATGAGAAGAGAACGCTGATACTTACACAGCTGCCTACCTAGACAGCCTACTTAGACACTCACTAGGATTTGAGACTGACCCTGAGTTTGAGTTACAGTGGATGAATTACTTCTAACTGTGTCCTGGTGAAGCTTCGGCGGGGGCGATGCTGAGGGAACGTGGAGACTGTGGGTTGCTTGTGCATTACAAGGTCCTGCTTCTAATTACAGGTTTGGTATGATTGAGTTGTTGTGGCTCTGAAACAGCAGACACCGAGCTTGTGGACTGCAGTTGTAGCCGCAATGGAAACTGGCGAGCAGGAGAACTGAGGCATCGTAGCAGCGTCCAGTGGGTTTTCTGTTGAGTAGGCCTGAACCATAAAGAGATGTAATCCGCGATGCCGATATTTGATACGCTAGTAATCGTGTACGCTGTGTGGGGGCTAAGAAATGCGGGCGTCCGCTGCTCCAGAGCTCTATGAACTGTCCTGAAATCGCAATGACGGATAGGCTACAGACACGCTAGGCTACAGACAGTGGAGGCGTGATGACCCCTAACTACAGTGGCTGGTTGTGTCACATCACAACAATATTTACAAAACATGCAACTCTTTACAGAAACACTGCACTGCAGGGAAAAGCTCACAGCAGAGAAATGGCGGTCATACAAGCAACGCTTATGGGTCAATATCGCCCAGACTTTATTCTCATTATTAGAAAAATACTGAGTATCAGTTCTAATATCCAGATATCTGAAGCCTCTAAAAGCTACCTTGCGCAAACTTACTGCAGGAATTGTTTATGGATATGCAGCCTAGTGCCGAAGACATAGTTTTATAGTAGCTTTTACAGGAAAGCTTTGGCTTAAAAGTTGTGGTTCATGGCAGAGCGTCAACCAATTTGGGCAAAATATCTAACTGTGATATTGCGACTTATTTTAATTTATGTTTTTTGTGAGGAATCAAATTGAAATGCCCGTTCAGATAATCAGAAAAATGCTGAGTACCAGCTCTGGTTATTGGCCAGCTCAATAATTGGTTGACCCCTAATTTTAAGACCAGCTGAACAGTTTTTCTGACCATACTTTTGCATTTGTATTTTCTAAGAGGCCAGGAGGACCAGCACATTAATTTGTTCAGGCTTGGGGCTTGGCAGTCAGGCAAAATACATTCAATATATTGTCGCTGTGCAAAGAAAACATATATCTCTGTTTTGGGGGATTTAAATTTTTCTGCAACATTTAAACACAGCAGCTGCCGTTTGCATTGTGCCCAAGTTTCATGATGAATGAACGAATAGAAATGCTCTGAAATCACTTAGACAAAAAATCTGGTTCCATTGACTTACATTAAAAGTGAAGACGGTTTTTAGCCTCTCCTGTAAACCTGCCATTTTGGAGATACGTCTTTTTCTTTGGACAGCAACAATATACTGAGGGTCTGTCTCAAAACCTAGTGAGGGTCTACATAGGCAGCATTTTACGTCATAGTATGCGCTCCTGACATGTAGACTGTCCCAATTCTTACATACCTTAAACATACTGTCTACTGAGGAACCTTATTTAGACCTGATTTTAAGGAAGCATCAAACGCTTCCTCAGCCACTAAGGCAATCCCATGATGCAATGCAGGCAAGTCTACGAGCAGTGAAGTGGTTTTAAAATGTGAGTTATTTTGATTTTCTCTGGAGTTTTAATGTGTTTCTGGTCATATAATCACACAAAACAGTATTTTATTATCAACTCTGTAACGAGTCGGTGACTATTTTGCCATTTTAAACTCGAGCCATTAGCATTTATTAGCGTTTTTTTAAGCCTCGGGCTATTGTTTTGGATGCCGGCCGGTAGCTTAGCAACCAGCTAAACCACCAGTGGCGTGCTGCAGTGGGCGGGAACAAGCCGTGACGCAGTCTCTCTCTAACTAGAGCGTCTCAGTAATCTGTTTTATGAGGAGAGATGAGGAGAGAACACTGCTACTTAGCATCAGCTGCCACCTAGACAGCCTACTTACACACTCACTTGGGTTTGAGACACACCCTGAATATATTGTGCCTGACTGCCTGTTTACAAGCTGTGCATTATTACATTTCTCCACTGAACATTTCAGTTGCACTCTTTTGCACTCTTTTGTGCACCATTGTGCATTATCCCCCCCTATTTACAAGTTAATAAGGTCTTCCTGAAGGTACTGTTTGCAAACTTTGACGTCCTGGACCAACACTGGACACACCTTCATTATGACTCGCACCTGTTAAACTGTATCATGAATTCAGATTCTCCCCCCTACCAACCCCCCCCCCAAACTCTTTTACTTTACAGGCAGATTCACTGGAGGAAACGTTCGCTCCTGAGATGAACTTCCCTCTGACTCTGTCCGGCGCAGACAACCAGAAGCAGGAACCTCCGGACCCTAAGCACCCGGCTCCGGTCCCAAGCCCCGTCCCAATCTCGACTCAATCGTCAACCCCGTCTCCAGCTGCTGCCGTAGAAGACGAGAGCCCGGACCTCAAGCCCAGCGCCTTCGTGTCCTGCGACCACAACTACACGGTGGAGGTCACGGTCCAGCAGAAGAAACGCATCGACCAGCTGGAGGAGCAGCTGGAGAAACTGCGCAAGAAGCTGAAGACGGTGCGGCAGAAGTGCCGGCGGCAGGAGCGGCAGCTGGAACGCTTCAAAGCCGTGAGGAAGTTCCGGAAACCCGGCAAGGGCCTGCCGCTGGGGGAGAGCTACGTCATTCTGCCCAAAGAGCTCTTCCACATCAAACGGATTGTGAGGGAGGAGGTGTCTCTGTGAAAAGGCCCCACAGGAAGATACGTCACCGGAGAGCTTTTGCCGCGTTTTATGTTTTGAGGTTTTTCCTAGTTTGGCCTCCACAGCTTCAAGTGTTGGGCTAACTTTGATATTTAGCTGCAAAATCACACGTCCAAGCTGGCGGGGAGGATTTAAGCCAGGATTAAGAAACGTGCTGCTTTCATTAGACCATTATGGCACTGTCCTATCAAAGCTTTAGAACATAAATTCCAAAGGAATCTCAAAATCTCTGTAGTTCAGTGGTTGTGATGTAAACGGAGCCAGTCGGAGTGGTTTCATTTCAAATGCGTCATTCTAGAAACATCTCCTGTCAGTGGCGGCGAGATGATCCAGATGTCTGAAGCCTCTACAAAGCCACCTTGCTAATAGTTATTGCACAGATTGTTAATGAATATGCATATGATGTAATTTATGGCAGTGGGTTGACTAATAATAATAATAATAGTAATAAAAATTGTGGTTTAAATTGCAATAGTTTTCTGTAAAGGCCAAGACGTCTAGTGTATTCACCTGACGTGAGGCTTGAATGTAGTTAACTGCAGCCAGACTTCCAGTTAATTATGGTTGAGTTCATATACACTGCACATGGGTTGATTTGACTGGTCAAACTCATCTACAGGTGGCTCACAAGTTCAGTGTTATTAGGTCAAATGTGGTTATTACAATATAAAAATATAATTATAATTAATATTTTGGATATAGAAGTATTATAAATATATATGGGTTTCCTCCCACAGTCCAAAGCCATGCATTCAGGCGAGTTGGAGATGCTATGTTGCCCCTAGGTTCGAGTAGGTGTAGGTATAAATGTATAAGCACTGGGATAGACTCCAGCACCCTCGACCACCCAGAGAAATAAGCAGCTTAGAAGGGTTAATGGGGGGTACATGCAGAGTGCTGTAAGGCTACACAGTCCCATTTGTAAGTGTGTTGGCATCATCAACTTTGCATTTCGTCACTGTCCAAAGAAAAACATGTACATCCAAACACAGCAGCTGCTGTTTACAGTGTGTAAAAGATTTATTATTATATTAATGATCCATCAAAAATGCTCCAAAACAGCTTGGAAAACCGTCTGGTTCCATTGACTTACATTAAAAAAGAAGTACGTTTGTGTACATTCTCTCCTGTAAAGTTTATCTTTGGACAGCTGTGATATGGGAATGCCAACATTGGTGTTAGTTCACTGGTCATTGGCTTTGTTTACACTGTATACATTGCTGCACCTGGTTCCCATCAACACTACTGTTGAGATGCCATAGGTGTCATTCTCTACAGCTACCCATTTCTAAGTGAACCACTCTGAATGACTCCGCACATCTCAATGACTGAATTGTTGACTGAAATGTTTTTTTTTCTTTTACAAAAATAGTGGAATTCTTATTTAACTTGCATTAATTTTTCCTTCACTCTAAAAGTTTGTTTTTGTTAAGACAGTGATCATATACCACATACTGAGTTTAGAATTTAATGGGTGATGTTGCGTTCTTTAATTCAGCTTTTGCAGGACATTTTACCACCTTTAACCACAAGGGGCACATTTCCTTTGCACAATAGCAGGTGAACCTGCTCAACTACTTAATAATAGGAATTACTCTGTGTACAATCTGGACCTGTTGTATTTAAAAAAAAAACATATAGAGGAGTTATTCTGTTTTTTTATTTTTATTTTTATTTTATTTAGCAAGGTCTATAGCACTTGTTGAAACTAGTAGCATGTGCAAACCTGTTCCTGGTGTTACACGACCTTCTACTTCACTGCTATTAGTTTTATTTGAGTTAACATACTTGAACGTTAGACATATATGGCATTCATGATCGTCGTGAAGAGGCTGATTCGCTGGTAGTGGTTCATTTTGAGTGCCGATTCGAAATGTGAAAAACTTGTTTTCTTATTTGTTCTCCAATCGTGGACTCTGAGTAGCTCATACCTCTGAAACCTTGACTGACCGATGAGCATTTTCTTCACGTTTTTTTCTTCTTTTTCCCGGACTTTAACAGACTGGTCCATTGGAATGCTTTTCCGAAGTGATTCCAAAGTGAAATCAGCTGAGCAAGTTGAAATACCTTACAAAGCATACAAACCGATGCAGAAATTGACTAAATGTTCATTTTCAAAGGGCTTTATTAGTGATTCTGTGGTGTCTGTAGATAGCCTAGTGATATTTATTGTTCCCTAAACAGTAATAATGTTTGAAAATCAGTGAAAGCCATTTTATTTATATATATATATATATATATATATATATATATATATATATATATATATATGGTTAAATCAGTGAAAGCCATATATTGTCACTGTCAAATGAAAAACATGTCACCATTTTTTTTGTTGATTTTAGGTTTTCTACATCATTTGAACATGCCAATGGCTGTATACATAGCGTGACAATTTCATGATGACTGGACCAATAGATATGCTTCAAAATAGCTTGGGAAAATGTCTGGTTCCATTGACTTGCATTGAAAGTAAAGTATGTTTTGGTCTCAATTTTGGAGTTTTTCATTGGACAGCGACTAATATATATATATATAAATATATATATATATATATATATATATATATATATATATATATATATATATATATATATATATATATATATATATATATATTGTAAACAAAGCAACATGCTTGGGGTTGTTGGCTGAATCATAGCTGCCTTACCTTCACAGTGTGGTCTCTGATCTGGACGGACTAACTGAATACAAATGCATTCGTTTAATGCTGTGTTTGTGCTTTAATCAAATGCTTTAGTGCATCTTTTTTTTCATCCTTTTGATGTGCTTTCTTTTCATTCTTTCTTTCATAACTGTTTTTTTTTTTTTTTTTTTTTTTTTATTTGGCCAAGCGTCAGCTTGCACGTCAAGGCACATTCGCGCATCCTGTTGCACCATTAAAGAAACCCAGAGCAATCTCAGAAGGCGTGGACGCAATCTTGGAAATCCTTTGGCCAGCCTCAGCACGCTGCAGTGAAACCGGTGAACAAGCACGCCGTTGAAGTGATCCTTCAGTGAAAAGTCTTATTTGCACATTTGGTCAGCCCAAACGTGTTAGGTGACTTATAATTGCCTGAACGGAACAATTAAAGATGATCACAGTCATTTTCCACAGTCATGTCTGCAGCCAGCCCCAGATGAATGAGTGAGCTGAATAAGAAAAATACATATAATTAAAATAAAGCAGTGAGTGAATTCAGTGAATTTATTAAGATGTGCTAATGAAAACGTGTAATGTACAGTATATGGACAAAAGTATTGGGACGCCTATACGTTATACATACAGGAGCTTTTATGACATCCCATTCTAAATCTGTAGCCATTAATATGGAGTCAGTCCCCACTTGCAGCTATAACAGCATAACAGTCTTCTGAGTATCTGTAGTATGTGTAGGAATATGTGCCCAGAAGAGCATGTGTGAGCATCAGCTGATGTTGCACAAGTTCTAGTTCATCCTAAAGGTGTTGGATGGGGTTGAGGTCTAGGCTCTGTGCAGGCCACCTCTGAAAAACAACCCCATCCCATTACCCCACCTCCACCAAACTTTACAGTCACCGCGAGGTATTAACACCACATCACCCGACGCTCTGCATTGTGATGTAAGACTTGCATGCAGCTGCCCAGCCATGAAAACTCCACAGTATTTGTGCTGATGATAAAGCTGGAGCAGGTTATTGAGGAGAGCAGCTATTGATAAGCAGAGCATTGGTGCATTGGTCTCAGCACTATGCGACCTCGCTTTGTAACGTTACATGGTCTTTAAATGTTGGGTCCCCAAATGTTTTTACTACTTAATAATGGGAGTGGAATATTTAGGCGTAAAAAAGGCAGACTGACTGGTTGTAATGGTGGGGTCCTGTTACACTACTACGCTCAAACTTAGCGATCTCTTTAGAACTGCTTGATTTAATACACCTGTGACAATGGGACTGAAAGAAACACTTGAATGTAGTGATTAAGAGGTGGGTTCGAATGCATAATATGCTAATATTACTTTGCTTGACTCTAAACACATAATTTTGTAGACATCTGTCTAAGGATTAAACTGTGGGCAGAGCAGTATTGTTTAGCATTCCAACGCTATAGGCCTACAACAGTTAGCTGCTAATCAGGTGGGTGGCTAGTCAGCAATTTTTGGTTTGTATTCCTTGAACGAGATAATTAAATTATCACAGTTATTTAAAAAACAGTTACTAATCAGCTAAAACATCATGACTATGACCGCCCTAGATGCCTGAAGTTGACTCGTTTAGTTTTGCCCTGGAGCTATAAGGCTAACGTAGCTAACAAGTATAGGAAGCGCATGCTCCCATCAATTAGCATCTTGCTAACTGCATACTGAAATGATAATATTCTTGCTTTAGGGCACGTTGAATTGTCCCAGACTTGCTTATGTGGTTACTGACTCTGACAAAAACATGAAAGTACAGTCTTTAAGGTGCTACTGTTTTAGCTGTTCCACATACTTTAGTCCCTCATAAAGAAAATCAACAAAACATTATTTGTACTGGGGCACCAATACCTGCAAACACAGTTATGCTGTGACAGTGTACTGTGTTGTCATAACCTCCTAAAATCCTTTATACTTTCCATTATATCTGTTTGGAACACCATGGTAATTTGCCAGCAGCTAGAAATGATACTGTAAAAGGCCGTTACTTAGTGGTGACGTTGTGACAACCTTGTTCACACAATTAAAAAAAAACAAAAAACCCTTTGACAGCGTTGTGGCAACTTTGTAAGAAAGTAGCCAATGTTGTGACAACTGTGTGTGTTTGCTGGGATGACTCTGTGGTCTGTGGAGTCAATAATCGGTTTAGAAGAAATGTTTATATACTAATTGAGTGAGGAGAATGAAGTTACTCCTGCCATTGGCCCTTCAAGTTGATATAGTGTAGTGAGTTACACTGCTGCCCTCCATGCTGTAGACTGGGGTCATATGTCCCAACTTGGTGACCACCTTATACTACACAAATAAGAGTCCTGGGGCAAATGCCATGAATGTAAATACACATGTAAAGTTGTTGTGGCTCCAATAAAGCCATTAGTGGTCCTCCCACATTTCAGGCCCCAGTATGACTATCAAGTCTGCACTGCTGATAGTTACGACACTGACATTAGCTTACAAGGCACCTCATTATCTTCTTGAACTGATGTAAATAATCCTTCTGCCACTCTCTTCCTGCATCTGTCTCTCTTCCTCTTCCTTTCACATGATCTCTCTCTCTCTCTCATCCCCCATTCCTCTGACCTCATTTCTGAGCAGGCCACCACCACTCATGCCACCCCTTTTCTCAGATGGTGGTCTCCTGACGTCCTTCTTTTTTGGTCTTTATATCCTGCCCATGTCCTCTTCCTCTTTTTTCTGGTTGTCTTCTTTTTCTTCACTTCCTCTGGATTCCTGTGGCTGCTTTCAGGCTGAGTGTGGAGGCCTACCTGGTTCTCAGCAGTGTTAGTGGATCTTTAGTGCGTTTTCATTGTTCTAACATGCCTGACTGAACTCATCGTAATTATCGTGTCATCTGTGGGCTTATTCAGCTGCTGCGGTATTAGTGCTGTAATGTGTTGAAAGATCTTTGAAGTTGTGTCATTTCACAAGTCTTGCCCATATTAGGCAGTAATATGGACCTAAGCTGAATTTCTTTATGATATGAGTGGAGTTTCCATTACCCTGTGGTCAACTTTGGCTGTGTTCAAGCTTATATCAAGATTAATTGTTGAGATATATATATATATATATATATATATATATATATATATATATATATATATATATATATATATATATATATATATATATATATATCATTTGCACTGAAGTTAGAAGGAGTGTTCAGCTATTTGAGGTACAATGCAAGGCAGCGCTCATTTACATATATCATTTACATACTTCACTTAGAAAGGCACAGAAACTAAAACAGACTGATGCTCTGGGGTTAAGAGGGGCTGGAGGATACAAACACACGGGAAACAGCGTGTACAACATGATATATTAATATAACGTTTAACTATATAGACGCTCTGCCCTGCATTGCAGTCTGTGTCCACAAGATGGCACTGTAGTACAAGTCTTACAATATATGAACTACGACAACTTCTCTCTGATTTATACCAACATTAACGCCATAATTTGACCCATTTTCTATACATTAGATCATGAAATGTGCAGTTACAAAGCATCAACTGCTGCTCGATATAGTGGACGAGTTTCTGTTTTACATCTCAGGAGTCACGTAGCGGTTTATCGATGTGTGATTCAGTGAATCGAACGTGCGATTCAATGATTAATTTACAATACTTGATTTATTCTCATTTATTATTCTCATTTATTTATTTATTCAAAATTCTACATAAGTAGTTGTCATTCGGAGTAGTTTGATGTGAAGTATCCGCTACTAGAGTCACAGTGGTGGTGAATGGAACCAGACGTCCAACTCCCTCACAGAAAGTTATTACATAAAGTATGTGAGCTTTTTGGTGTTTGAGACATTATTTAATGATACATTTTAGACTTTAAATGCATAAAATATGTGTATTTTATTCATTCATTTTATTTTATTCAGTCCTTTATGTTGTGAGATTTATCTCTATTTTACCATCAACTTATGTGTATAGATATATAGATAGACAGATGCTTTATTGACCCTGAATAACATTAAGGCAGCCAGTAGCTTATACATAACACAGGTTCACAAAGCAATATTACTATTACTCACATGTATGGAGACTAGTTAGCTCGTGTGAGGCTAATGAGGTGTCAATATTTATAAACATGCACATAACTACATACCCGTATACATAATTCCAAAATATATGAACACACATACATACATTTTCTACTATAAATAATGTACAGACGCATGTGTAGGTTCGCTGGTGGTTTTGGAGAGTAAATAAAATATTGACGTCTGGTTCCATTGACCACCACTGTAAACCACTACGTGAGTAAAACTTCACTGCAAATGAATCAATAATTTCACAGCACAGTGTACAACATTTGGTGGACTTGCCCCTTAACGTGTTCATTATTCATTTTTTATTTTTTTTTCGTTATTTTTCGTTATTTATATATCTATTTTTTTTTTTACAACTGAGCACAACTGAGTCATTTGAAGATTCGGTTCTCTCCTCATGGTGCGATTAGACTTGGAACTGGGAACCGATTCCTTTGATTCACTGAACTGCTTCGGTTCAAAACAACCGAGTCGGATATCAGTTGCGCAGAAGGCAGAGTGGGAGTCAGACGCAGAGAGACGGATTTACAGGCGGGACGATCACTGGAGGAAAAAAGTGGGGGATAAAGTGCAGAAAAGGTGAGTGAGAAAGAGCCGGTGAAGGAATAAAAGTCTTTATTAAAGCTGTCCTGGCTTCGCGCGTTGTTGTGGCTGAAGTTGGCTTCCTATTCGCCAGCGTCTTGTTCGAATTTCTCCGTTCCACCTTAAATGGTGCAGCAGATACTGAATATAATATACAGATAGTGCTGCACCATGTAACTGCTGCACCATTTAAGGTGGAACGGAGAAATTCGAACAAGACGCTGGCGAATAGGAATTTGACCCCCGTGTGGTCTTTAAAAGAGCGCGCGTGAGGTCTTCCATACATACTGTATCATAAGTGTGTGGGGGTCTATTGCACAACACGTGCGCGTGGACTTCTAACCCTTCAGTGTCCTATTCAAACCAAAGACCAGTTTAACCAAAGAATTGAGTTACTTTATTATAGTCAGTCTTATGGTCACGTGGTGTTTCAGCTTTGTGTTGAGAAGCCTGTGAGATATACAGTGTGGAGGTCTCTGTGTGAGCTGTGTTGTGACAGATGTTGCTTCTGTAATGTAATAAGCTGAGTTGTGCTGTAGCTCTTGCTCCAGCAGGTCATTCATTGAACTTACCAAGCTTATGGATATCAAGTGGAAACCTGCCATGTGCCATTATGTCCTCCTTTATTCAGTTCTCTTTCGTTTCCTCTGCTCTCTATTTAGGTTTCTGTTCCATTCATGCTATTGAAGCTCATTTCCGCCCCCTTAAAATAAAAAAAGTCAAATTTTTCTTTGTTGCAATGACATGAAACAGTAAAAAGGCATCTCCAGATAATGAGGAAGTATCTCAAAATAAAGATATAGATGGCCATAAGGTAGAGATGGAAGGATCGACCGGCTATGTATCGGTATTGGATGATTTTAATCGAAATATGTGATCGGTGATCAGCCGATATTTCTCCAATTTAGCCGATCCCGAGAGCCGATCGATGGTGTTAAACAAATGAGCCTAATTTGTATTTCCAGCTACCGTTTTATCCAGAAGGAGGAGCCCTCAGTGAAACCCCCTCTGGTCAGCTCTCTGCAATTCCTATGTGAACCACTAGGTGGAAATACATACTTTTTATTTTCAACAGACTGACTAAAGCGGCGGCCTCACGAGAACAGTTTACGGCGTTCACTGCGTGTGCGGATAGAAAACATTGTCCGTCTGGCAGTTTGTTATCGTACGTGACGCTGACTCATCCAGGAGGTTCTGTAACGTCTGTAAAATCAACGTGTCTCGTTGGGGAACCAAAACAAAGACGTTTAACTCTACTAATCTAATACGAAACTTAAGAGTACACGACTGGGTACAGTGAGTATCAGCAAACAGCAGAGCTAGCACGCGCAGCTAGCACAAAACAAACAACCCGTTTAGACCAGATCTGACCGGTGCAATCAGTACAGCAGCAACAGCCAGAGTGATTGAGTTTATAGTGCTAGATAACCATGCTTCATGATTTGCTTGCATTAATACTTGCATAAAGCTCCGCCCTCGATCGGTATTGGCTATCGGCCGGTTGTGCTGAAAGGTAATCGGCAATCGGAATAGGCCTTAAAAACTCTGATCGGTCCATCGCTACTATAAAGTAATGAGTATCAAAATAGGAAATATAGGATCTCAAAAGAAGTACTAGATGTGTCAAAATGACTTAGCTGCTCAAAATAAAGACGTGGTCGTTACAATGATTAGCTTCTCAAACTAATGACTGGATCTCTCAAAGTAATGAAGTAGTATCTCAAAATAAAGACTAGCATCCCAACATAATAATTAATATTTTATTAATGATGTAGTATCTCTAAATAAAGACTAGCATCCCAACATAATAATTAATATTTTATTAATGACGTAGTATCTCAAAATAAAGACTAGCATCCCAACATAATAATGAATATTTTATTAATGACATAGTATCTCAAAATAAAGACTAGCATCCCAACATAATAATTTATATTTTATTAATGACGTAGTATCTCTAAATAAAGACTAGTATCCCAACATAATAATTTATATTTTATTAATGACGTAGTATCTCTAAATAAAGACTAGCATCCCAACATAATAATGAATATTTTATTAATGACGTAGTATCTCTAAATAAAGACTAGCATCCCAACATAATAATTTATATTTTATTAATGATGTAGTATCTCTAAATAAAGACTAGTATCCCAACATAATAATTAATATTTTATTAATGACATAGTATCTCAAAATAAAGACTAGCATCCCAACATAATAATGAATATTTTATTAATGACGTAGTATCTCTAAATAAAGACTAGCATCCCAACATAATAATTTATATTTTATTAATGACGTAGTATCTCTAAATAAAGACTAGCATCCCAACATAATAATGAATATTTTATTAATGACGTAGTATCTCTAAATAAAGACTAGCATCCCAACATAATAATTTATATTTTATTAATGACGTAGTATCTCTAAATAAAGACTAGTATCCCAACATAATAATTTATATTTTATTAATGACGTAGTATCTCTAAATAAAGACTAGCATCCCAACATAATAATGAATATTTTATTAATGACGTAGTATCTCTAAATAAAGACTAGCATCCCAACATAATAATTTATATTTTATTAATGATGTAGTATCTCTAAATAAAGACTAGCATCCCAACATAATAATTAATATTTTATTAATGACATAGTATCTCAAAATAAAGACTAGCATCCCAACATAATAATTTATATTTTATTAATGATGCAGTATCTCAAAATAAAGACTAGCATCCCAACATAATAATTAATATTTTATTAATGACATAGTATCTCAAAATAAAGACTAGCATCCCAACATATTTAATCAATATTTCAGTAATGACTTAGTATCTCAAAATAATGACCAGCATCCCAACATAATTAATTAATATTTCCGTAATGACTAAGTATTTCAAAATAATGACTAGCATTCTAACATAATTAATTAATATTTCAGTAATGACTTAGTATCTCAAAATAATGATTGGATCTCTCAAAGTAATGACTTCACATCATTTTGAAATAGCATCTAAAAAACAATGAGAAACAATCTAAAAACAATGAGATAACATCTCAAAATAATGTCTTTATATCTCAAAGTAATGACTTGATATCTCAAAATAATGACTTAGTATATCAAAATAACGAGAGACAATTAAAAAAAATACTTTGTATCTCAAAGTAGTGTATTTATATATTTATAAGTAATGACTTAGTATCTCAAAATAATTGGATAACATTTAACACAATAATGAAAAAATATAACAGTCTGTTTTGTTAATTTAGGCTTCCACACTATTCTGTTGTGTTGTACCCATATTCCTTTTCAACAATATTTCCAACCTCTGCATCACATACGGTAAAGAACTGCCAGATGGACGATGTTTTCTGTCAGCATGCAACGGTATGTATTTCCACCTCTTTTTGGATGAAACGCTAACTGGAAATACAGAAATTAGGCTCATTGGTTTAACGCCATTGATTGTCTCTCGGGATCGGCTAAATTGGAGAAATATCGGCCGATCACACATTTCGATTAAAAATCGGTTGATACCAATACATGGCCGATCGCTCCTTCCATCTCTAGTTTTGGTGACATCACAAAATAAGATGTATTCTTAATAGGCCAATTTAACAGATATGACAGGTGAGTTATGTAGACTGGAGAGGAAACAGTATGCATGTACAGTATGAAACTTTTCATAAACTACATAAAACATTAAAAAGAATAATTCAAAAGTAGGATCGGTCTTTATTGGTATGGGCCCTTTAAAGGCCAAAGTGACCCAGTCCTGTAATAGTGAAACCTGTAATAGTGAATCCTGTAATAGTGAATCCTGTAATAGCCAGTTCAGCACTAGTTAGACTGCTTCTTAGTGAAAGCAAACCTTCGCTGTGCTTTGCTGATTCATGGCCAGCGGGAAGAGCTAGAACAGAGATGACCTTTAATTAAGAAGTCATGAGGAAAAGCAGGGTTTAAGGGAGGAAACACAGTAACAACTGTCTGCTGTGCCGCTGAGAAAAGAAAAAAAAAAGAAAATCTGGGCCTGTCCGTCTTCCTCCGTCATCAGGACTTTAAAGTAGTTACGCTGGATATTTTTAGGGACACGAGAGAATAAAAATGTTGTTCCTGGTCATGTGCTGTCGTGTTTGATGACAGCAGAGCTTTTTGCTTCCTCTGATTTTATTTCAAGGTTTATTTACTTGTTCGGGTCCAGTCAGACCAACAGCAAGTGGAGTTATTACTTTCTAAAGTCCTCCAGACGGGTCCACACTGTAATCATACACACAGTTTGTAGAGTATATATACAGCAGACGTGAACGTCAGCGTCCGTTAAATAGAGTTTATATGGTCAACACAGAAACAGCTGTAAAGCTTTGCGTATGTAATTGTGCAGAAAGCTGCAGCAGCAGTGAGAACGCAGAACTGTAATACAGGCTGAAGTGCGTGTAGCAGCAGCTGGTTTGTGGGATCATTGAGGTACAAGCCAGTACTGCTGTTCGTCTTGTTAAAGGGGAATTCCACTAGGGCTGGGTATCGCCACTGATTTCCCGGATCGTCACAAGGTCCCAATTCAATTCGATTTCCGATTCAACTCGATCCGATTCAATATCAATTCATTTAGGGATATTTCAGTTACAATAATATGTTTTGTTTGAATATAAAAAGAGATTTTCAGAGAACTAATGTGGTAAATGTACAAGGAACACTCAACCTACCATTACTAAAAACATTAGAGTTTATATGTTTATATACCGTCATGGTTTCTGAATCCAAAATGTAGCCAGACATCTGCTTTCAAGTTCTGGGGCGCCTTCACTTGTGCTCCAGCCATGCTTAACTTATGTGCTCCCAGCCAGACCTCGTTGCGTGTAAAACAATGGCTGATCACGCGAGAGGGGGGGTTAATGCTAATTTTAAAGGTTGATCTCAGGTTTATACAAATTGATATTGGATTATTCAAATGAAAGTCAATTTGAATCGAAAAATAATTATTTAAAACACAACCCTAAATTCCACTAACTTTTCAAAAATTCTTAGTCAGGATCGGGATCGTTTTAGCTGACAATTCTCATATAAAGCATTACAGATAGCAGTTTACTGTCTTTTCTTGCTTTCTACACGTCTAATAAAATACAAGCCAAATGTGGTCCAAGTTGGTCTTTTAGCCGTCTTACCGTCTTTTAGCTACACTTTATTACCAAAAGTATTGAACTGCCTTCACTCGCATATAAATGAGTGACGTCCCATTCTTAATCCATAGGGTTTAATATGATGTTGGCCCAACCTTTGCAGCTATAACAGCTTCAACTCTTCTGGGAAGGCTCTCCACACGGTTTAGGAGTGTGTTTATGGGAATGTTTGACCGTTCTTCCAGAAGAGCATTGGTGAGGTCAGATACTGATGTTGGATGAGAAGGTCTGGCTCACAGTCTCCGCTCTAATTCATCCCAAAGGTGGTCTATCAGGTTGAGGTCAGGACTCTGTACAGGCCAGTCAAGTTCTTCCACACCAAACTCTCTCATCCATGTCTTTATGGAGCTTGCTTTGTGCACTGGTGGGCAGCCATGTTGGAACAGGCAGGGGCCGCCCCCAAACCATTCCCACAAAGTTGGGAGCATGAAATTGTCCAGAATCTCTTGGTCTCCTGAAAAACAAGCCCACACCAAACCCAGACTCATCCATAGGATTGCCAGACAGAGAAGTGTGCTTGGTCACTGCTGTAGAGTCCAGTGGCGGCTTGCTTTACACCACTGCATCCGACGCTTTGCATTACACTTGGTGATGTAAGGCTCGGTAGCAGCTGCTCGGCCATGGAAACCCATTCCATGAAGCGCTCTATGCTCTGTTCTCAAGCTGATCTGAAGGCCACATGAAGTTTGGAGGTCTGTAGCGATTGACTCTGCAGAAAGTTGGCCATGGAAGTGATTGGAACACCTGAATTCAGTGATTTGTATGGGTGAGTGAATACACTTGGCAGTATCTTGTATATTTGCTATGTAGCTCACACCGGCAGTACTTTTGAGCTGGTACTAGAGCAATTAAGGATGCAATTTAAACATGACTTCTAATCTGCAGTCTTTTGAAATTATAGCACACATAAACAAAACCTTGTTACGTTTCAGCCTAGTAATGCAGAGCTTGTAAGTTAGACCAATTAGAGACAACCAAACCTTCATGTGTTGTGACATCACAAGCACAATTTACTGTTAGCCTGCCGTAATGCATTCAGGGGTCAAACTTCAGTCCAGAAAGAGGGGATATACTGGTGTTTATAACCAAAATAAAAACTAGTCTTTTAGAAAATATCCATTTTAGTAAAAAAAATGTCCAAATATTTCTTTACTGACATTTATTTGTGACGTCAACCAGAGTTGAAGAGTTACTGGTCTGAAAAAGGACTCAAGGACTGAATTAATCAGAAAAAAACTGGCAAAATTTAAAAATTCCTTAACGCTGTGACACAGTTTGAGGCAGCTGTGTGATGATTTGGACAAGCTGTTTGCATGACGCTGACTGTTCGGCAGTCTGCTGTAGCTTTGTAGCTATACCAGACCTGTGTATGCCAATCCAACACATTGTGAACATTTGATGCTTGTGTTCAATGGTCACTCCTCCTAAAAGCTGGAGATAATCTGTTGAGACACATGATGCTGTCATCTGTTCAATCCCCAAACTTCTTAGATTAACAGATTGAGAAACATGGCTGTTAGTTGTCCGATCGCAGAGATAATTATAGATAAAAGATAATGATTTCCAGGCACTGTAACCAAGAGTTACCAGTACGAAAACCCTAATGAATCTAGAAGGCTCCAGCACGTCCCCAAACTTTTGATGCGCAGCGTACATACACGCTGATACACTAAAAAGGAAAAGAGAGACGAGCCCATTGTAATCTGTCACCATCCGGCGAGACCCCATCTCAGTCGTAATTTAATTTAAAGGCTGTTATGTAATGACTCGTTCATATCCCCAAGGCCGTCTCTGCAGTCTGTCACTGGCTTGTTTGCGCCGGAGCTCCGAGCCGCTCTGTAGCTGCGAGACACGAGAGATCAGTTCTGCTACAACAGACTGTGCAATCGCAATAATCGTTCAAATAGCAGACAGAGTAGAACATGAATGACCTTTAATAAAAGGCATTTTGAGTGTAGATCAGTGATGGTTGGGCTGAGAATTGAAGTTAATCACCATCATTTCAAACGTAGCCAATCAGGTTTAGAGTCTGAAGTTCGCTTCTTTAAGTCAAGTTTGTTTGTGTAGAGCTTTTTACAGCGATGTTGTCACAAAGCAGCTTTACAGGAGTTTAAAAGCATGAAAGCATGAAGTCACAACACTTTATCCACTGTGAGCAAGCCAGAGGCGATGTTGACGAGAACAACTCCCTCAACTGGAGGAAGAAACCTTGGGAGGAACCAGACTCACGAGCAGAGACCCATCCTCCTCTGGTCGAACAGTATTTACAGTTTATTAAACTAAAGCTGAGTCATGTGGTACAGCTGGAGGATACCACGATGCAGTTAGTGCTGGACGATATGGGCAGAATTTATATTGCGATATATTTCTTAGTTTCGGTCGATACGATATAATTCTAATATCAATATAAATAATTTGAAGTCTTCAGAAAACAGTACAACAGAGGCAGAGTTTCTTATTCTTTTGTAAACAGATTAAAACAGTTGTGCGCCAGCCCAGACAAAGAACATAAAACGTCTTCATATACGTAAAAGGAACATGACAGCCCCGTCAAATAAGCAGCCCTCTAGATCAGGGACCAGATTGGACAGTATCAAAATACTAAAGGGCCAGTCTCTCTTTCCTAAAGTATTATTCATACATTATGTATATATATCGTCACTGTCCAATGAAAAACAAGAATCTCCAAAATTGCAACTTAACAGGGGAGACCAAAAACATACCTTACTTTCAATGTAAGTCAATGGAACCAGATTTTTTTCCAAGCTGTTTTGGAGCATATCTATTGGCCCATTCATCATGAAATTGTCGTACTATGTAAACAGCTATTGGCATGTTCAAATAATGTAGAAAACTCAAAATCGACAAAAATAGAGATATGTGTTTTATTGGACAGCGACGATATATATAGGGCCAGTCTCCCTTCCCTAAAGTGTTTTATATATATATATATATATATATATATATATATATATGATGTATGAATAATACTTTAGGAAAGAGAGACTATATATATATATATATATATATATATATATATATATATATATATATATATATATACTTTTTTGTTTGTGCGAGTTGGTTAGAAATTTTAACCATCATGTGTCTTCGCCGCGGCACAGAGACAAACAGTTATTTTTCTTCGTTTTTCAAGTAAATACAGAACTACGAGCTCATCCACCATCGCCATTTTTGATTTACTCTGAACTGCTCGCTACTGGAAGTGTTGCTCAGCAACCATGTCAACGGAGCTGACGCAGTGAATGTATGTGACTGTGATGGCCTATGCCGTAAATAATACATATCGAGATGCCACAAAAATTATATCACCGTTATTGAAACATATCATGGCAAATATCGATACTGAATTGTTCTCCAGGCCTAGATGCAGTCAAAGATGTAGCAAATGGCACGAATGGAGAGGAAAACTGGTTGGTGCCAGGTGACAGGGGGGCCCTGGTGGTCAGTCCTTTAACAGTATTCGGTGGGACAGGTGGGCGGTTATTACCTCAGAAAGAGAAAAGAGACAGAGTTAGTTCTGGTTTGGGTTAGTACAGAGGATAAGAAGCGTTTCAGAGTGTAGCTGGCGACTCTTTAGTTTTATACTGGAGCTACGAGGCTAATGTAGCTAGATAGTAAGGGATGATTATACCCCCCACCAGTCAGCATCGTGTGTTGTTGAGCATTCTCAAATAAATAAGATAATCCTTTATTATCCACAGTGGGGGAAATTTACCGTGTTACAGCAGCAAAGGGAAAGCAAGACACTCAGTACAAAAATAGATAAATAATCAGTACAGTATATACAATATACATAATAAAAAGTTAAGAACTCTTGAGATTGAATTTACAAATAATTACATGTTGCTTCTTAATTGCACAGGGTAATAGAAAAATATTGCACATTACGTTACACTGAAAAAATTATATTTTCTGTAAGTGTGTGTGTGTATGTGGTCTGCTGGGAGCAGTGTGTAGAGTTTAAGTGTGTGTGTATGTGGTCTGCTGGGAGCAGTGTGTAGAGTTTAAGTGTGTGTGTATGTAGTCCGCTGTGTATATGTGGTCTGCTGGGAGCAGTGTGTAGAGTTTAAGTGTGTGTGTGTATGTAGTCCGCTGTGTATATGTGGTCTCCTGGGAGCAGTGTGTAGAGTTTAAGTGTGTGTGTGTATAGTCTGCTGTGTATATGTGGTCTGCTGGGAGCGTTGTGTAGTGTTTAAGTGTGTGTATGTGGTCTGCTGGGAGCAGTGTGTAGAGTTTAAGTGTGTGTGTATGTGGTCTGCTGTGTATATGTGATCTGCTGGGAGCAGTGTGTAGAGTTTAAGTGTGTGTGTATGTGGTCTGCTGTGTGTATGTGGTCTGCTGGGAGCAGTGTGTAGAGTTTAAGTGTGTGTGTATATAGTCTGCTGTGTATATGTGGTCTGCTGGGAGCAGTGTGTAGAGTTTAAGTGTGTGTGTGTGTGTATAGTCTGCTGTGTATATGTGGTCTGCTGGGAGCAGTGTGTAGAGTTTAAGTGTGTGTGTATATAGTCTGCTGTGTATATGTGGTCTGCTGGGAGCAGTATGTAGAGTTTAAGTGTGTGTATATGTGGTCTGCTGTGTATATGTGGTCTGCTGGGAGCAGTATGTAGAGTTTAAGTGTGTGTATATGTGGTCTGCTGTGTGTATGTGGTCTGCTGGGAGCAGTGTGTAGAGTTTAAGTGTGTATGTGGTCTGCTGGGAGCAGTGTGTAGAGTTTAAGTATGTGTATATGTGGTCTGCTGGGAGCAGTGTGTAGAGTTTAAGTGTGTATGTATATAGTCTGCTGTGTATATGTGCTCTGCTGGGAGCAGTGTGTAGAGTTTGTGTGTGTGTATATAGTCTGCTGTGTATATGTGCTCTGCTGGGAGCAGTGTGTAGAGTTTGTGTGTGTGTATATAGTCTGCTGTGTATATGTGGTCTGCAGGGAGCAGTGTGTAGAGTTTAAGTGTGTGTGTGTATATAGTCTGCTGTGTATATGTGCTCTGCTGGGAGCAGTGTGTAGAGTTTGTGTGTGTGTATATAGTCTGCTGTGTATATGTGGTCTGCAGGGAGCAGTGTGTAGAGTTTAAGTGTGTGTATATGTGGTCTGCTGGGAGCAGTGTGTAGAGTTTAAGTGTGTGTGTATGTGGTCTGCTGGGAGCAGTGTGTAGAGTTTAAGTGTGTGTATATGTGGTCTGCAGGGAGCAGTGTGTAGAGTTTAAGTGTGTTTATATGTGGTCTGCTGGGAGCAGTGTGTAGAGTTTAAGTGTGTGTATATGTGGTCTGCTGGGAGCAGTGTGTAGAGTTTAAGTGTGTGTATGTGGTCTGCTGGGAGCAGTGTGTAGAGTTTAAGTGTGTGTGTATGTGGTCTGCTGGGAGCAGTGTGTAGAGTTTAAGTGTGCGTGTATGTGGTCTGCTGGGAGCAGTGTGTAGAGTTTAAGTGTGTGTGTATGTGGTCTGCTGGGAGCAGTGTGTAGAGTTTGTGTGTGTGTATATAGTCTGCTGTGTATATGTGGTCTGCTGGGAGCAGTGTGTAGAGTTTGTGTGTGTATATAGTCTGCTGTGTATATGTGGTCTGCTGGGAGCAGTGTGTAGAGTTTGTGTGTGTATATAGTCTGCTGTGTATATGTGGTCTGCTGGGAGCAGTGTGTAGAGTTTGTGTGTGTGTATATAGTCTGCTGTGTATATGTGGTCTGCAGGGAGCAGTGTGTAGTGTTTAAGTGTGTGTGTATGTGGTCTGCTGGGAGCAGTGTGTAGAGTTTAAGTGTGTGTATTTGTGGTCTGCTGGGAGCAGTGTGTAGAGTTTAAGTGTGTGTGTATGTGGTCTGCTGGGAGCAGTGTGTAGTGTTTAAGTGTGTGTGTATGTGGTCTGCTGGGAGCAGTGTGTATAGTTTAAGTGTGTGTGTGTGTGTGTGGTCTCAGTGCTGGTTGTAGAGTCTAACAGCAGAAGGAAGGAAGAACCTGTGATACCACTCCTTTACACACTTGGGGTGAAGCAGCCTGTCGCTGAAGGAGCTGCCCAGTGCTGCTAGAGTCTTATGCATGGGGTGGGAGTCATTCTCCAGCATGGCTAGACCTCTTATTATAGTTTATGACACTGTACCATTGACACCGTCTCTTTAAACTGCTTCTGTTATGACTGTGTTATGAGTTGTAGCGATGATGTTACACACTTAATACCCAGTACAGTAGAACTCATAAATAGGATCATCACTTCCTTTTGCTCATACTGACTTGAAAGAGACGACCAGTGAGTCACTCCACAGGAACGTATGGGATCTTGTCTTTTTATAAATGGAGGGTACCGGACGCAAGTTACACATTGACAGGTCCAACGGGTGACTCATAGCAATGTGTGCCGAAGGCAGATTTACAAGCAAGGACACACTGCACTGCTCCTCTGCCCGCGAGCTACTTAAATATTACTGGTCATAAATCTCCAGCGCTCCAGGCTCCGACTTCTGCCGTTAGTGTGACTCTCGGACGATTCAAAGCGAGTCTTCAGGAGATGATTCAGTGAGATAACAATTTGACTTGATTTTTTAGATTTTAATATTTGTTTTCGTTTTTTAAGGTCCTGAACCTAAAGAACTTTAGAGGGGTGTAAGAAAATATTGAATATCGGGATATTATGTTTGGTGATACTGTATCGATTCTCAAAAACACAGTATCGATACACAGATTGCTGGCAGACAGTGAATCATTGTGTGTTTAAATCTCTCACCAATACGTGGCAGTGTTGTAATCCATTTTCAGCTCCACTCCAACAATAACAAGCAGCACAAGAGCGCAATGCAATTGTAAGCATTGTTAAACCTGTTCATACAGTGGTGTGTTTTAATAGTAGGATTTGAAAAATTGCAGTATATCACGATATATTGAATCGTGACCGCTGTATCACAATACGTATTGTATCGCCAGGTTCTTGACAATACACAGACCATAGACAGCACATAGTCGCTGTCCAAAGAAAAACATGCATCTCCATTTTTGTCAATTTTAATTTTTATAATTTCTATATCATTTAAACATGACAGCTGCTCTTGATATCCTGTAGGAGTTTCATAATGAACGGACCAATAGAAATGCTCCAAATTCACTTGGAATAAAACCTATTTACATTAAAAGTTGAGAATTTTTTTGTTATCTACTGTAAAGCTACTATTTTCTCTGGTTGGCAGTGATATGAGACTTGGCTTCATCATCCTGATATCGTATAGAGCAGGGGTAAGAGTCAGTACGGTCCAGTTAGAGGGGATCTCCTCAGACCGGTCTGGACCACCATCATTTCTAACGTGTGTTCTGATTCAGTGGTGTATCCTGTTTACTGAAGTAGTCTAGTATCAGCATCTTATACCATCAGCTACTGAAACACCAACACATCACACATACCCTTCAGTATATTTCAGTATATTTACTGTTTACATGTTGAACTGAATAAATTATTTATAAACTTCTAATAAATGTTTTTACTCACTTCAATAAAAACAAGAGCTACATTAAACAAACAGAACACTTCTGAAAAAAGAGCATGTTTATTTATAGAGGCAGTAAATAAAACTTTAGAGCACAGCATCTGAATCAGCTTTTCTTTGACTCGCCTTATTCTCCGACTCGCTTTATCCTCCGACTCAATTCTCTGACTCGCTTTATTCTCCGACTCGCTTTATTCTCTGATTCACTTTATTCTCCGACTCGCTTTATTCTCTTACTCGCTTTATTCTCTGACTCGCTTTATTCTCTGACTCGCTTTATTCTCTGATTCACTTTATTCTCCGACTCACTTTATTCTCTTACTCGCTTTATTCTCTGACTCGCCTTATTCTCCGACTCGCTTTATTCTCTGATTCACTTTATTCTCCGACTCGCTTTATTCTCTTACTCGCTTTATTCTCTGACTCGCTTTATTCTCTGACTCACTTTATCCTCTGATTCACTTTATTCTCCGACTCGCTTTATTCTCTGACTCGCTTTATTCTCCAACTCGCTTTATTCTCTGACTCGCTTTATTCTCTGACTCGCTTTATTCTCTGACTCAATTCTCCGACTCGCTTTATTCTCTGACTCGCTTTATTCTCTGACTCACTTTATCCTCTGATTCACTTTATTCTCCGACTCGCTTTATTCTCTGACTCGCTTTATTCTCCGACTCGCTTTATTCTCTGACTCGCTTTATTCTCTGACTCGCTTTATCCTCCGACTCAATTCTCCGACTCGCTTTATTTTCTGATTCGCTTTATTCTCTGACTCACGTTATTTGCCGACTCACGTTATTCTCGCTGATTCTCGCTTCGTACCTCACCTGTGTGAGTGCTGCACTCCCGAATCTGCACAGATCTGATTGGCTGAGGAGCCTTTGGTGATCTTACAACACACCTGATTGGTCTGTGAGTTTACTGTGCCGCAAAGCCCGTTTACCGTAAAGACTAGAAAAGATCTGCCTTTTTTAAAATAAACACTGTCAGAATTAAACCCTTCTCAGTCGTTTATCGGTTACGTGGCAGTGTTGTAATCCATTTTCAGCTCCACTCCAACAATAACAAGCAGCACAAAGGCGCAATGCAATTGTAAGCATTGTTAAACCTGTTCATATAGTGGTGTGTTTTAATAGTAGGATTTGAAAAATTGCAGTATATCACGATATATTGAATCGTGACCGCTGTATCACAATACGTATTGTATCGCCAGGTTCTTGACAATACACAGACCATAGACAGCACATAGTCGCTGTCCAAAGAAAAACATGCATCTCCATTTTTGTCAATTTTAATTTTTATAATTTCTATATCATTTAAACATGACAGCTGCTCTTGATATCCTGTAGGAGTTTCATAATGAACGGACCAATAGAAATGCTCCAAATTCACTTGGAATAAAACCTATTTACATTAAAAGTTGAGAATTTTTTTGTTATCTACTGTAAAGCTACTATTTTCTCTGGTTGGCAGTGATATGAGACTTGGCTTCATCATCCTGATATCGTATAGAGCAGGGGTAAGAGTCAGTACGGTCCAGTTAGAGGAGATCTCCTCAGACCAGTCTGGACCACCATCATTTCTAACGTGTGTTCTGATTCAGTGGTGTATCCTGTTTACTGAAGTAGTCTAGTATCAGCATCTTATACCATCAGCTACTGAAACACCAACACATCACACATACCCTTCAGTATATTTCAGTATATTTACTGTTTACATGTTGAACTGAATAAATTATTTATAAACTTCTAATAAATGTTTTTACTCACTTCAATAAAAACAAGAGCTACATTAAACAAACAGAACACTTCTGAAAAAAGAGCATGTTTATTTATAGAGGCAGTAAATAAAACTTTAGAGCACAGCATCTGAATCAGCTTTTCTTTGACTCGCCTTATTCTCCGACTCGCTTTATCCTCCGACTCAATTCTCTGACTCGCTTTATTCTCCGACTCGCTTTATTCTCTGATTCACTTTATTCTCCGACTCGCTTTATTCTCTTACTCGCTTTATTCTCTGACTCGCTTTATTCTCTGAC
>CM038726.1:29870833-29900833 GCA_021613375.1 Megaleporinus macrocephalus | reverse complement strand
AAAGAGGCTTTTCACAGAGGCCACGTCCGTTCAGCCGTATGGCTGCAGGGCAGTTCGGCTTGATCACCCGCCCAGATGGCCTCAGGCTGCCATAAACTGTGGCTACGAGTTATTTCCGACTGTTTCTCGTCCCTCGTCTCTTTCCGTCCTCCTCTCTCTGGAGTGTACTGGTTTCTATGACAGCACTCTTTATGTCAGTTGGTGAAAATAATCACTTCCTTTGTAAAGGTTTAAAATGAGTGTGCAGTGATGGTTTGGAGCACCAGCGCCGTGTAGTGAATAATAATGCGTTTACATAAAGAAACATTATGGTCGCCTGAGATTTAAGGCAGCTTACTTGGAGCACCTGCTACAGCAGTAATATAAAAAAAAAGATCTAAGCCCACTGATCTCAGACCAGTCTAGTTTCCCAATTTTTGTAGGGCTGATGTGAGTTAAGCCTGTCAAATAAACAAAAGCAGTCAAAATAAGAATAATAATATAATATCATTATATATCTAGTATACATATCTAGTTTTCAGCTTTCCTTGCTCATCTTTTCTTTCAGTTGGCTGATGTGTTGGCTTCTTTAAAGTCATTGTTATTGTTATTACAATAACAATATTGTTATTGTTATTATTAAAGGGAAACTCCACCCATTTTTAAAAGTTCTACATAATAAAGTAGTTGGAAAACTTGCACAGTATAGGAAAACTTGCAGAGTTGGAATTATTCACAGAGGTGGTGATAGAAACCAGACATCTGATGAGTTTAAAGCCTTTGAAATCTCCCCAACAAAAAAAATACTATATGAAATGGGTATGAATACTAATATCTTAATTTAGTGGCCAACAGTGTGTTTATTAAAATGATTTTTATTCTTCAATGATGGAGAGATAAAATAAGGGCACAACAAAATAGTGAAAATTATATATATATATATATACACACACACACACACACATGAACCATATATATATGGAACTGAGAGGACACATGTAGGTTCACTGGTGGTTTTGGATATATTTGTGACATTGTGACCCCTGGTTCCATTCACCAGCACTGTAAAGAATGATTAATGGTTTGCCCTTTTTTACAGCTCTGTTTACTTGATTAATCCCCCCAAAAAGCCCATAATCAATAGCGACAGCGCTAGTCGTGTTGTTCCGCTCCAGCCACAGAGGGATCCAGTCACGAGCCTCAAGCACACATTGAAACTGATGCCAGATCAACAGCTCTCTGTGTGGTCCTCATAAAGCCTATTCAAGCTCAGCTCAGACGTGCCTTACAAAACCCAGAGCGCAGACGAACCAACGCAGCATTAAACCAGCTCAGGGAACACGTTTAATTCCCCCCAACCCCCCCCCACCCATCAGAGCCACCCAGGCTCAGGAAGTCTTAAAGCACAGAGAATGTTAAACCCAGATGATTGTGAGAACTCGCAAAGTTTACCATCCCCTGTTCTTACGCTGAATGAAGTGAGTCAGGTGAGGCACGTTAGACGTTGTGAAATTAGTTTGCTTCTTTAATTTTGCTCTGGAGCTGCAAGCTGAAGCTTACATCCATCGGGCATTGCGACCACACTTGTTCTAAACTGGATCAAATGTCTGTGAGACCTCAAATATACAGCAGCTCGACACCTGTGGTTTGCATGATACTGACTGGTGGTTAAAAGCTGCTATTGCTCATCAACTTAGTTTTTATAGCTCCAGTGCAAAATTAAAGAAGACGTCAGACACCAAATATGTCTTGGCTGATGCTCTGTATTTGGGGTGAGGGGGAAACTGGGTCCTCAGATGCTCTGATGTCTAACTCTGATATCCGTTCTGACCGGCCTGTGCACACATTCCTGTGGGTGGGCTTATCAGTGAACTACTTGCTGTGACTGAGCCTGAAGTGATGTAGTTGTTGGATTAAACACTAAGTTTGTAAAGTTCGTAAACAGATTGCGTCTTAAGTTATTCAAGAGCTTCGCCCACAACTCAACACTCCACACAAGTGGACAGCTTGTATAATGTGATAGCGGTTTTCTTACCAGCGGGCACGGGTGGGCAGTGACTGGAAAAGACTGGCCCACCAATGGTCCAATCGTGGAGCACAGCTTTCCCAAAGGTGCTTTCAACATCCTGAAGGGCCGAAGCGTGTCTGAAAAGTGACTCTGCTCAATGTCCTTCCAGAGTTGTCTGTTGTGTTTGCAGTCTTAGAAGCAAGGTGGAGGTTGTTGGGTTGCCATGGAGATTTTAGCCACATTAGGTGGGTCATTATTTATTATTTTATATAAAAATGGCCAATGGCTGTAAAGAGAATTCTACTTAAAGCTAGGTGTGTGCCATATCGTATTGTACACAATAATATCACCAACATTTTTGAATATTGTGAACGATATTATACCATGAAATATCATACCATATCACCCATCACTAATTATCACATCAGGCACTACTTTTTACTGTTTTTAGAAAAATAAAATTCACACTTTTCTCATTTCCCATTATATATCTACTAGAGACAGATTTTATCTGTCCAGTATAATTCACTTTACTTCAGTTCTGGATATATGGAGATATTTGGAGTGCATTATTTAGTATCGTGTCATTCTGGATCATTGACTTCTGTTACAATTTGATGAAAATTCTTGTATTTTTTAATATCTCAGTTAGGGGTGTGCCATATCATATCGTATACAATAATACAATAAAATTTTCATTTTGTTGCAGTAGCGTATTCTTGAAATATTTAATATTTAATTATTCAATGTTTTGTCATATCGCTAAGAGTATCGTTATCACAAAAATACCACGAAATATTGTGATATTATAGTAGGGTTATATCGCCCACCCCTACTTAAAACAAAAAAAAAATGAAATCTGAGTTAAATATGATTAAGTTTCTTCACATAATCATATTTTTTTCTGCCGAAATGAAAACCTGGCTACTGATAGGCAGATATTCAGTATTGTATATAAATATTATTATCTCCTCAGTTCATTTTGCTTGTGTGTTTTGGTTTTGCTATCCAGTGTTGAGTCTTGTTACCTCCCTGTTTCCTCTGGTTTCTTCCTCTCGCTCTTAGAGAGTTGTTCCTTGTCGCCCTTGGCTCATACCTGGATTTCCTGTGATGTGGCTATATGGCAGCGTTTGTTGTAAAAGCTCTGTATAGATAAACTTTGACTTGACTTGAGATGTGTGTGTGTGTGTGTTTGTTTGTAAGGGGGTGTGATCCACCCCTCGTCTCGGTTGAGCGCTGCTGAAGGGGTTTCCTCTCGAGCGGTGTATAGCGGTAGCCTGCGGGCTGTGGAATTTTTACAACTTTCCAGGCCGGGTCGTTTACATTCCTGCATATGGTGATCGCTGATCTTTTCACTGCAGAAAATGGTGGGCGGAAGCTTTACAGAAGGATGGCCCACCATTATCATGTAAGCTCACCAGTTGTCTTTTAACTTAGCCTGATGTAACAGGCTGTTGGCTTTGTGCCCCTTTAACTCATTAGAATCTGCCCCCACAGTAGTTTGTCATCTCATAACCCTAACCCTAGAGTTCAGTAGACTTTAATATGTTTTCTGCTGATTTTAATACATGGTTACAGTTTATTTGCTGAGTTAAACATATTGGATTTTGCCACATTTTATGTTTTATTTTCTCCAATATGTTAAAGTAGCAGTAATTAATCACTATGATGTGCAGAACTGTGATCTGTCAGGCGTGTGGTAACTTATTTAAACCAAAAAACACCCACAAACCTCATTTAACCAGCGACGCCCAAACTTTGGCATACAGCCGTGTATAACAGAAGCTCACTGCTGCCTTCATTGTTGGATGCAATGCAGTAATTCGAGTGAATGGGTGTGACTGAGTGGACACACCCATTCAGAATGCTGTCTGTGTCACTATGGACATGCATAAATTGGTTTTGTGATTACTGAAAAAAGCTATCCGCTTAGTGAAACACCCACATACACACACACACACACTAGGGGGCAGTGAGCACACTTGCCCAGAGTGGTGGGCAGCACTATCTCAAGTCCCCGTAGAGCATTTGCGGTTTAGGAGCCTGCCCTGCTCAAGGGAACTTTAGTCATGTCCTGTTGATTCAGATCAACAACCTTCCGATTACAAGGCTAGTTCCCCAAACTCCAGCCCACAACTGCCCCAAAGGACTTTTGAGAAAGTGTCAATAAAGAAAAAACAGAGGAAGATGCTTCCTAGATGAACTACATTCACTGTTAAAACTGTGAATGTAGTTTATAAGGAATAGTTTGCTTTCATGCTGTTTCAGTTACTATAGCTGTACTCAACTGTGCAAAAGTCTTAGGACCCAAAGCTGATTGTTTAAAAGCCTTTATCTGATCAATAAGTGTATGTTCACCAGCAAGAACAGCAGATATCATTAGAACAGATGTAAACAATCATACATACAATACAAAGTAACATGAATATCTTATTGTGAAAGAAGTAGATCATATCTTGAGCTCCAGTTTGAAGAACAAAGTTAGGTTCCAGATTTCTCCTGGACGTCCCAGACATTGTATGAATGTGTTCAGTTCCTTCAGCAGCAATCTTGATTTAGCTTAATGAAGTACTGAGCAGTCAAAGCAGGTATTAGATGAGAACTGTAAATAATACTGGGTTGGGAAGGGTTAAATACACACACTGACGTATGTAAATGCACTACTTACTGTATTAATACTTTTTAGATATTTAAAGATGTTCAGCCTAAAACCTTTGCACAGTACTCTACCATAGATATTTTTTATGTTTTAGTTAAATTACCTTTAATATATATTTTTTTTTTTTAACTTTTTTTAAATGGCATGTCGTTTGGTAAAAACAAAGCCAGAAAACAAAGAGTTGGCTGAGTTATTCCTTAGTTGTAGGACTGGTTAGTGTCTCCTGCACATTTAAGGGGTTAATACATTCTGAAATCATGACTTAAAAGTGACGTGAACTGATTTTTGAATGACGGTCTTCAGTGGCCTGATGAGTATGCATAAAGCAAGTAACGCCAAAAATGAGCCTAGTCGAGATCAAGATATAAAACTTGAAAAACTGGGAGAAGTACTTCAGAGAAAGGGGTTGACCGAAGCTGTGATAGAGTGCATCCTCGTCCCATTCACATTCAGATGTGCTGTGGCTACTATCAGCGAGCAAAGGCCGATGTTTTGACTGCTGGGAGTTCACTGTAGTGTCAGTGCTCAGTCTCAGTCAGTCGTTTAGAGGTGAGTCAGCTGCTCTCATGTTTTACATCTGCTTGTTTGAGCCTCTGCGTTTGGAAAAGCATAGTTTCGAGTTTCCATCGGTTTTGAGTCAAACCTGACCAGCAAATTGCAACAAAGCAGCCCACAGGAGACGCACTGCTATATTTATCGGTTGCTTGTTTTGACTGTCTTCCTTTTTGTGGTTCTGGTGTTTCTTTAATGCATCACTTCAAATGAATTTTCCATCACGAAGCGACACTGAGGGCCTCTGGCAAAGTGCACATATTCGAGTATGAAACGGAGTGTTTGCTGTTAAAATTGAGCAAGTTATAGGCTTTCAAGTGAGTGATAGAGAAGAAGAAAGTGTTTTCTGTTTTCTTCTTTTTAGCTTTGGTGCAGTAGGTTTGTGTACAACAGTTAAACATACAACATGCATTTTCAAATGTTCTTGTTTTAATGGAGTATCTTCTTCCTTAACACAACAATGGACTGACGGGTCTCTAAAGAAAGTTGTTTCTTTCTGGTCATTGTGAGTCGGTCAGCAAGCCATCAACTGCTGATCTTCAGATACTAAACTAACCTAGAATGTTGTTCTCCCTTTTATACTCACTTATTAGTAGAATGTTTTTCAGCTGTGCATCACAATTAAACAAGAGTGTCCTAACAACCAATTAGTCCAATAACATCCTTAACTTGGATTGGCGGCCGTACCAGGAGATTTAGACAGAGGACTGAGAATTGCTGCTAATAGGACTATATGTAAAATAAGCCTCTATACAAAAATGGGCTTTAATACAAACATTTTTATTCTTTAAAAATCATTTGATACACTTACATTAATTGTGAAATGGACAATATTGTTTGTGAATTGCATGAAAATTGCATGAAATTAAATTCTAAAGTGATCCTAAACTTTTGAGCGGTAGTGTATATATATATATATATATATATATATATATATATATCTTTAAATTCAGTTTTAGAGATGGAAGGATCGATTGGCTATGTATCTGTATCGGCCGATTTTTAATCAAACTGTGATCGGTCGATATTTCTTCAATCCCGAGAGCTGATCGATGGCATTAAAATATTTCCTTCATGAAACCCCTTCCGGCCAGGTCCCTGCAATTCCTATCTGAACCACTAGGTGGAAATACATACAGTTTCGTTTTTGACAAACTGACTACAACGGTGGGCCTCGTGAGAACAGTTTACGGTGTTCACTGCATGTGCAGACATTTAACACTACTAATCTGATACGGCACTTCAGAGTATGCCACGCAACTGAATACAGTGAGTATCAGCAAACAGCAGAGCTAGCACACACAGCTAACACAAAACAAATAACCCAGAACACCGTACAGACCAGATCTGACCGGTACGAACAGTACAGCAGCAGCAACAGCCAGAGAGCTAAAAGAATAACAGCCAATGTCATTAAGTTTATAGCGCTAGATAACCATGTTTCATGACTTGCTTGCACTAATATTTGCATGTAGCCTGCTGTGGCATATAGCCCCGCCCTCGATCGGTTTCGGCTATCGGCCAATCTCGCTGAAAGATGATAGGCTATCGGAATCGGTTGTGTGTTATGATGAATTAAAATTAAATTGGACTTGCATTGAAAGTAAAGTCAATTTGGAGATGCTATATATATATATATATATATATATATATATATATATATATATATATATATATATATATATATATATATACACACCTAATTTATTCTGATAATGATAAAATATCACTAGCCCTAATTAGTGCACATTTTAAACAATCTTAATCTCTAACCAGTAGTGGTGTAAGAAAATATCGGGATATTTTGTTTGGTGATACTGTATCGATTCTCAAACACACAGTATCAATACATAGATTCCTGGAAAACAGTGAATTATTGTGACCACTAGATGGCAGTGTTTTAATCCATTTTCAGCTCCACTCCAACATTAACAAGCAGCACAAGGGTGCAATACTATTGTAAGCATTGACAAACCTGTTCATACAGTGGTGTGTTTGAAAATCGCAATATATCACTTTACTTGCAGTATCACAATCGTGAGCGCTGTATCACGATACATATTGTATCGCCAGGTTCTTGCCAATACACAGCCCTACTAACCAGTCACGAACCTGCAGACCTCACTCTTATAACGTAATAGGGAGTACAGCACCAGGGTGCCTGAATATTGTTGTTTTTTTTTTGGGAGAAGCTATAAATCTTTTAAAGGCACTCTTCATTAAAAGCTTTCGCATGAGCCTGTAAAAGACGAGAGCACTGCTGCATAAACGCCTCCACCGTCAGTTCGGGCTTATGTTGTTCCTGTAAGTTTATTACATTGTTTACACTGTTACGTTTTTAACTATCATTTGAGTTACATGCTGATTACGTGCAGCTTATATGGTGGCATATCTTTTAACAGTGGTCGCATTTTTACTGGAGAAAGCAAAAACATAAACTCCACTTTGAATGCAGTGTAAACTACTGGTTCCCACCACCGACCTTCAGCCCTCCTTCTAAAGCCCCTCCCCCCAGAACACATGACTTCACACAACTTAACTAATCACAGAGAGAGAGCGTTAAAGAGAGCGTTTACAACACTGCCCCCCCCACACACACACCTCCCCCTCATGTCTCATCGATTTCCAGGTCTTTTTGTACCCTTAGGTTCCTCCACCGCTGGAAAGCGACACCCATGTTTACTCTGGTTTTCCCTCCGACTCTTTTTGTTGGAAGTCTTTTCTGATCTCGTCTTTCTTTCCTTTATTTGTTTCGCAGTGCAAGCAGTTGTACATTTCTGTGCTGGTCTTTCAGCGACGCTTGTTTTTGTCTGTGCATGTGTGAGGAGTCGTTGTGCGTGTGCTCATGGATACATGTGCAACACACGTGCAGGTGGGCCGGATGAAGGAGGGAGGGAGGGCGGTGGACAGGCAGATAAGCCATTCAGGCAATACTGGCCTGTGTGTAATGATTGGACAGGGTTTTTGCAGACCTGCACAGACAGAGTGACAATATAGTCTGTAGAGCGAAAATATACTACCCTAGTGTTAGGAGCCTTGCCCAAGAGCTCTTATTGGTATAGTGTAAGGTGGTTGTGCAGGTGGGGGCAGCAGTTTAACCCACTATACACTATACAGTTTGTAAAAGTGGATTTCCCATTTTATCACAAACCTTCAGTTTTATTATCTGAACTGCTTCTGGTTTAAAATTGGTCTTTACTTTTAATGTAAGCCAATGGAACCAGAATTTTTTCCACGCTTTTTTAGAGCATTTGCACTGGACCACTCTTTATAAACATTTCACACAATGTAAAGGGCACCAACACTAAAAATCAACAACCGTGGAGATTAGGGCTGTAACGGAATATTGAAATATCAAATATTGGGATATTATGTTTTGTGATACTGTATCGATTCTTAAACACACAGTATCGATACACAGATTTCTGGCAGACAGTGAATCATTGTGTGTTGTGTTTAAACCTCTGACCACTAGATGGCAGTGTTGTAATCCATTTTCAGCTCCACTCCAACATTAACAAGTAGCACAAGGGCGCAGTGATATTGTAAGCATTGTTAAATCTGTTCATGTAGTGGTGTGTTTTAATAGTAGGATTTGAAAAATCACAGTATTTCACTTTGCTTGCAGTATTGCAGTATATCATGATATATTGAATCGTGACCGCTGTATCACGATATGTATTGTATTGATTCTTGCCAATACACAGCACTAGTGGAAAATGTTGTTCATAGGACAGACACGATACCTTATGAAAATACAAAGATTGGTTGCAATCTGGTGATATACAACGTTAAACTAGTGTGAATGAGTGAAATGGACAGGGCTTTTACAGTCTTGTGACCGATACAGACAACGACTCTTTTTTCTTTAATTCTTATTTTTCTTTTAAATCTTAAAAATACAACAAAAAAATATTGGTGAGACTTCGCTAATACTCCATCTTTATTGTAACAATATTTTATTTAAATACTTTTTTGGGGCATTTCTGTTGGTCCATAACTTTTCCACACAATGTAAAGGATGATGAGTTCAAATTATGCAGATGAAGGTAATTTACCCTTAGTCTGTTTTACCATGAACCTCTTATTACAGGCTTTTACATCCTAAAACTTTTCAGTAATTACACAATTACACTTGTTTTTAGGTTCCTCTGCTCTTAACATATTCTTTCATTTACATTTATGGCACTTGGCCATCTTACAGGGGACTGTAGTTTTAAAAGTATGACCCAAAGACTCCTATTAACAGAGCCTCATGTTGTAGCTTGAGCAGGGAAATCAAATCCTTGTGTTTCTGGATGGCATCCAGTACACTTCACCAACCCTATCTTTAAGGTACATGAGTGAGAAAGCTGCTGGCCATATACACACGATTAAAAACCTCGAAGATGACTTTATGTTTTCTTATCATTTCTGCAGATCAGTGCAGAGAGAGATAGAGAAGGATGTTAAACCGGCCATACTGGCCTGTCTTATCTCAAAAGATTAAATTCACTTCCTCACTTCTGCTCAAGCACTTCCATAAACGAGACAGTCTTCTCTACGTATGTCTACCAAAGACAATAGCTGTTTGTTTCTTTGGTAGAAGCTAGAGATGCACCGATCAACGTTTTTCAGGCCGATTCCGATCATTAACCACCTTTCAGCGTGATCGGCCGATAGCCAATACCGATCGAGGGCGGGGCTATATGCCACAGCAGGGCTACATGTAGTTATTAGCACAAGCAAGTCATGAAACATGGTCTAAACTGGTTTATTACCATTTTTAACAAGCTCATATGAAACAGCATAATATTTTTAACAAAATTAACAGTAAATGAACAATACTACAATCATTTAAATTTAAAACTAAAAAAAGCTAATTAAATACATTCAGTAAAAACTGCAGTCATTAAACACAGACTCTTATTTTAAATGACAATCTGAAATTATTAAATGTAGATCTTGAATTGTTGTTGCTGTACTGCTAGTACCAGTCAGATCTGGTCTGAACGGTGTTCTGGGTTATTTGTTTTGTGCTAGTAATTTGCTGATACTCACTGTATTCCGCTGCGTGGTGTACTCCTAAGTGTCGTATCAGATTAGTAGTGTTAAATGTTTTTGTCTTGGTTCCCCGACGAGACACGCTGATTTTACTAATTTTAAAAATGTACTGAATGCGTCTGCATTACATACAGTAAACAACTACCAGACGGACGATGTGTTCGACGAACTGTTCTCGCGAGGCCGCTGCTTTAGTCAGTCTGTGGAAAATGAAAGGGTATGTATTTTCACCTAGTGGTTCAGATAGGAATTGCAGGGAGCTGGCCGGAGGGGGTTTCACGAAGGGCTTCTCTTCCTGGATGAAACGCTAGCTGTAAATACGGAAATTAGGCTCATTTGTTTAACGCCATCGATCAGCTCTCGGGATCGGCTAAATTGAAGAAATATTGGCCGTTACCGATACATAGCCGATCGTTCCTTCCATCTCTAATCTTAAGTGTCGTATTAGATTGGTAGTGTTCAATGTCTTTGTCTTGGTTCCCCAACGAAATGTTGATTTTACTAATTTTACGCCCTGGATGAGTCTGCATCACATACGGTAAAACACTGCCAGACGGACAACATGTTTTCTATCGGCGGATGCCGTGAACACTATAAACTTTTCTCACAAGGCCGCCGCCTTTTCTGTTGAAAATGAAAGAGTATGTATTTCCACCTAGCGGTTCAGATAAGAATTGCAGGGACCTGGCCGGAGGGAGTTTCACGGAGGGGGTTTGAATGAAACGCTAGCTAGAAATACTTATATTAAGCTGATTTGTTTAACGCCATCGATTGGCTCTCAAGATCGGCTAAATTGGTCATAGATACTGATATCAATACTGATACGTAGCCGATCAGTCTTTCCATCTTTAGTAGAAGCATTTCTATTATTTTATTTCTGATCACTTTCAGTCAGCTTGTCTGGTTTTGTGTGGAGAAGACTGACCAGAGCTGAAGAAACCCCTGTAGTAATGTCAGTTCCAGCCACGTTCAAGATGATGAATGTTTGGTCTCCTTCAAGCTGTGTCTGGACTTTGATCTGAATGTACTGGCCCCTAATGACCTGACCTCTCCATCCACTCCCTTCTGCCCCCCCACAGCCGAAGGCAACAGGCGTGGAAGAAGTTAATCTTTTTGCAAAGCAAAGTGAAAGACAAAGCGTTTGACAGACTTGTCACGTATAAATGTGTAACAGTTTGTTATGGGAAACTGATGGAGACTTCATATCCTGGACCAGCAGCCTGGCTCTGGCTGCACTGACCTCTGAAGTTATTAGGCTTTGAATATCAGCTCTGAAGAGGCAAAATGGAGGAGACGCTAATTTTAGCAAAACCCTTTTAGCATTTCTTCCCCACTGCCTGCAAATAACCACATAAAAGCAAAACATCAAAGCATGTAGGCAGTACTATATTTGATGCTGTAACTATTTTTATATCTTTATTTTTGTGCTTTTACTGTTTATCATAGTTGAGTTAGCCAAGTAGGTTAGCTGCGGCTAAGCACTGCTGTACACACCTCCACCATCAGTTACATATATATATATATATATATATATATATATATATATATATATATATATATATATATATATATATATACATACTCTAGAAAGTATGAAAGTATAACATTATCTGGTGTTGTTTACTTTTGTGTTTTTACTGTTTAAATCATTAGCTAGCTTGCTAACTGTATCAAAATGGAGTTTTGTCTATGAACCAGTCCAGTCATGCAGTTTTCTCAAGGCGACACAGCCGAATGTCAGGTAAAGAGAGCCTGCTCAAGAAACAAATGAATGAATAAATGAATGAACGCTAATCTTACAATATGTTAACATGAATGTTAAAATGAACACATTAATTAGAAAGATGCATTTCCTGAAGGAAACGTAGGATGGTTGCACAGCTTAAGCAGTGTGAGGCACGAGGGATGAATAAACAACAAGTGGAGGAGTGTGGGTCAGTGTTTTTGGGGACCTGCCCTGAGAGAGTACATACGGTTTGGTGGCTGTAGGTTAAATGAAACCTTGAGGTTTGGGTTTGACTAAAAATAAATGGAACACTATGGAAAAAAGAAGGATGGAAATAAAAACGACAAACAGACGAGTGCAGGTCAAACCAACACTGGGTCTGCCCTTAGTCAGTGTATGTAAAACGATGTCTGTCGGTCGAGCAGAAGTTCAGTAGATTGGCGCGCACTTTTCCATCTTATTCATTCTCTATGGGAGAATTTTTTGGGGTCCGTGCATCCAAATAAGCTGGAACTGGAACAGTGTTGATAGCTGCGGGACGAGTTACATGGCAAATATCTGGCAGAAAGCAAAATTTTTTTTTTTTCGTAGCACGCAGCCATAATAAATGGAACTGGGGACTGCTGAGCTTGGAGAACTGAGAATTCAGTTTTCTGAGAACTGAACACTTAGAAACCAGCTAAGCTTGTTAGCATTTGACATAGCTAGCATGTTATTAGTTCAGCATCACTGAATTTATGTTGTTTAATATTGAGCTTTTTAAAAAAAATATCAGTGCCAGATGTCGGACAGCTTAATTTACACTCCAGGATTGTTACAAATTAGAGAAGTGTTAATACAGTTTAGCATTGTTTCTATATTTGTGGGCCAAATTTGGTTTTCATGGTTTTCTACTCAGTTTACAGTGTGTGGACTAGATCTGTTCCAGAGCAGATCCAAGGCTGTGGCCTACAAGTAGACCTGTCACATATTACTAACTGGGATAGCACTTGCAGTGACCTCTGAGTGCTCGTGTCATTTACAGATTAACAGTCAGCTTGATTGTTTGAACGTGAGAAATCAGATACTAGATGAGTTTTTATGGCCGTCTGGCTCACAAAGCTAGGCTACGGCAATCACCCCCTTGGTTAAGTTCTTTGAAGCACACAGGTGTTGGTAGCTCAGTGGTCAGAAAACATGGCAGAGCTTTCCCTGTGTTTGCTTTTTCAACTCATAAAGTTCGGGAGAGTTCTCTCAGTGTAAACAAAAGATCCCAGTTCCTTTGTGAAGAAGGTTAATCTGGCGTGAAGTCTACAGGACCTCAGGCTAGTTAGCAGCCTGTTGCAAAGCTGTTTCTGTCTCAAGTCTCAATAAAAGAGAACTATGCCACTGATAGAAGGTTTCTTTGAGGAGTTAATTATTTACTTGTGATAACTTCACTTATTGCTTGACCTGAATGCTTACATTTGTGTTTATTTAGCTAGATTAAGCTATGTTAGCGCTTTTAGCTTCTAGCTTATAAGTTTCTACAGACTCTGTAGGTACTTTGTAGTGGTTTGGTTTGCACATTTGGTGAGTCACTCTAAATAAGAATAAGATTTCGGGCGGCTGAGTTGAGAAACGACCCGAAAGCGCCTGGAACCTGGAGTGCAGCGACTGGATTATCCAAGTTCTTAGCCTCAGGTTTAGCTAGCAGGTCGCTACTCATGCAGAAATGGGGTTTTACCTTCAAGACCACCAGGAATAATCTTTCACTTCATGCAGTCTAGACCTATATAGCATAGGTATGCCACAACTGAATGAAGCCAAACAGGTAAGGGGGAATTCCAAGCCTTTCCAGACCTTAGCCAGAATCTCCCAAACAGCCTCGCTCCTTCCTGAAAACACTTTTGCTTTAAGTTCTCATTGTGATTTGAAGGAGGGAATTTCTTCTTTGTCAGGACTTCCTTGTCGGCTAATAAGGTCACAAATAACTTGTAAACAGTCATTATGGCTAATGAGGATCTGCTGGTGATGAATGTAGTTAGTGCAGTTCCATCACACTGTGAGAACATTGCTGTGTGCTCCTGAAAACGACTCTGTGTGAACAAAAACAGCCATTTGAGTGAAATCTGCACTTGATCTCGGAGCTGTTGAGCTCAAGTCAATCCTGGAAACAAATGTTGGAGGGAAACCAACATGCCACCTTCATAAATTACAGTGTAGTCCAAATGTTTGGCAGTAAATGAAGCATTTTAGGCTTGATCTTCCCCGTTTGCTTTGCTAATTGGTTCCTGGGGAAAACTTTCTTTATTTTCAAAACTAGTCATGCAGTGTTTTAAAGCAGCAAGCGAAGCTTCTCAAATGATACTTTACAAGAAATCTGTGCACCGCTGAGCGTGTAGGAACACATCCACACAGCGCTGATGTCTATCAGCATGTATCCCTGACCTCAATCCCCATCATACAACTGCACTACTGTTCAAACAGTGCAGTGAATAACCCTGCAGTGCACGTGGGAGAGTTCTGCCTCGCCATGCCTGAGCTGACAGTAATGGCTAAGCTTCCTTTACACGGTCGTCCTGTTCTGACTCGACCGGCAGCGGCACTGCAGCTGTCGTGGGTTTTGCTGATACACACACTTGCTCATCTGCCCTGCGGTTATGTGTAACAGCTCTCGAACCCTGGATCTGGAAGCACATACGATTACTCACCGCCCCACACCCACCCGCAGACACTGCATCCACTTTAAAAATGGCCCTTGTGATGAACTAGTTCAAACCAATCTTAGTTGATTTGGTCTTGATACTTTAGGTAACAGTTTACACAAGGGTGACCAGAGGAACGCAGTGTTTGAACGCAGTGGTTGTAGCTGGGACTGAATGATCAGTTGTTGTTATATAGAAACCACATGTTTTAAATTTTAATTATAGCCTATATCATTAACACAGTTTTCTTAGGCTTTAAAAACATGACACGTATGATCTGCCTGTAAATGAGTTCAAACAAACGAACAAACACCATGTAGAGATATGATTAATTTAATAATATTTCAAAAATAGAGTATTTGCCACAAAACAATACACCAAAGTGTCTTTTTTGGGGGGTGGATAGTTTTTGTTTTGTCTTTTGGGATTGTTTTGGATGATTTATTTATTTATTAATTAATTTGTTTTATTTATTTATTAATAATTTGTTTATTAATTTATTTATTTTTAGCCCTGGCCACTGACCACACCACCAACCCACGGTCTTGGGACAGAGACACTCACTTTATATACACACACACACACACACATACATACACATACATATATATATATATATATATATATATATATATATATATATATATATATATATATATATATATATATATATAGTCGTTTTTATTTTTCTACATGATAAATGGACCAATAGAAAGGCTACTAGAAATAGATTGGAACAAATTCTGGTTCCGTTGTCTTACATTGAAGGTAAAGACACTAAAAAAAATTGTCCTCTGCTGGTAAGTTGCCATTACTTGATTTTCATTGGACAGCGATGATGTATACATATATTTACAATATATACATATACAATTATTTTCCTATTTTAATTGTTTTTCAGTTTATAGCTCACAGCAACAGGTATTTCCCATTTTTGTAAGTATTTTCCGATTTTGATAGATCCTACATTATTCAGCAAGTTTTAAGTGGGGAAGTTTATCTGAATATCACAGACCTACATGCAGCATTTAGAGTAAACCTGGAGCTTAATTTATATAAGCTAAACAGATTTAAATCACAATTGTTAGAATATCAGTCAGAAAAAAGTCACATTTTGGTGTTTTCCCCAAATCTTCTAGCTGTAGTGAAAAGCAGGGTACAGATAACATCCAACCTAATCTGTTCTGTTATTAGCGCTCGAGAAATTAAACATTATGGAATCATTAAAAACTCTTGTTGTTTGCTCTTGTTTGCTCTTTTCTGGCTCTTCTTTGGTCTGTTTCTCTCCATCCCTCTCTGTTGTGTAAGAAGCAGAGCTGTGTGTACACACACGCACACTGAACAACTTGAGACGCAGGTCCGCCTACACATGACTCACTAACGTGGAGATACAAATAGTCTACAGTGTAGTTACATTTTAGTTGAGTTGCAGTTATTTTAACATTTAAACTACAAATGCAGGATCTTTCACTAGTTAGAATCAGAATTGTGTTAAAGCGTAACACATTTGATTAAATTTGATTACATTGTATCCTATCATATTGCATTGTGTTGTGTCGTGTCACATTGTATCAAAATGTGGAATCACATCTTGTGCTATTGGATCAAATTGCTTCTCATCGTATTGTACTGTAGTGTGTTGAATTGTATAGAATATTGTCATATCACATTGTATCATATGGTAAACCCTCAACCTCTAGTGTTCTTCAGCCGTTATACTTATCTGTTTCCACGCAAACATGTTGCATAAAGTCGTACCGCTAACATTAGCATTAGGAAACCTACGAATATAATGGTGTGTGTTTTTATACTGTGACAGTATTTTTCTTTTTACTAAAATTATATATTTTTTTTATTTACATCAACAGTCACAACTAGGGGTGTGCCATATCATATCGTACACAATAATATCGCCAACATTTTTCAATATCATGAGCGATATTATACCCTGAAATATCGTACCATATCACCCATTCCTAATTATCACATCAGGTACTACTTTATACTGTTTTTAGCAAAAGAAAAATTCACACTTTTCTCATTTCCCATTATATATCTACTAGAGACAGATTTTATCTGTTCAGTATCATTCATTTTACTTCAGTCCTGGATATATGGAGATATTTGGAGTTTATTATTTGGTATCGTGACATTCTGGATCATTGACTTCTGTTACAATCTGATGAAAAATATTGTATTCTTTAATATCTCAGTTAGGGGTGTGCCATATCATATAGAATGCAATAATAAAATTTAATTTTCATTTTGTTGCAGTAGTGTATTATTGAAATATATTTTTTTAATTCAAAGTTTTGTCATATCACCAAGAGTATCTCACCCCTAGTCACAACATATCGCCTTGCTTAGACTATCGCAATGTATTGCAGTGCATCAAATCGTATCCCCTATATCATGATATCTATTATATCAAAATGATCCTGCCAACACAGTAGGCCAGAAAATGGTTAAAGAATTATAGCACATTTCTCTTATTGAGTCAAACACAGAATTACACTTACGATTGCATGATGATAACATACAAATGAAAAATAGCAGTACTGGAAACCGTTTTGATGCTAGAACCAAACCTCCATCATGGAGAAGAGCCATTTAACCAGGCAGAGAATCATATAAGTATTCAAATCATTCTTTGAATTGTTCTATAGATTACCTGAGGAACCTCTTTTCTAACAATTCTAACAATACTCATCCTTAATAAACATGTTCCTCTCTTTCTCTTAGGTGAGCATGCCATAACCTACAGGACCACCATCATCTGAAGAAACCTCACATCATCAGGATAGACATCCATCCACTGGGACACTGCTTCCATTTCTTTCTATCCATCACCATCCATCCATCCATCCATCCATCCATCCCCCTCATCCCTCCATCCCTCTCCTCCCACTTTGTAGGCCCTTCCCTCTCCCACCCCACAACCATCATTACTTCTCTCACTCCTGATTTGGATAGACCTTAGGAGGGATGTCCATCGCGCTCAAGCAAGTCTTCAACAAGGACAAGACGTTCCGGCCCAAGCGGAAGTTCGAGCCGGGCACGCAGCGCTTCGAGCTGCACAAGAAAGCTCAGGCGTCGCTGCACTCGGGGGTGGACCTGCGGGGGGCCGTGCAGCTGCCTCCGGGCGAGGACCTGAACGACTGGGTGGCCGTGCATGTGGTGGACTTCTTCAACCGCATCAACCTCATCTATGGCACCGTGTGCGAGTTCTGCACGGAGAAGAGCTGCCCGGTGATGTCCGGAGGGCCGCGCTACGAGTACCGCTGGCAGGACGAGCACAAGTACAAAAAGCCCACAGCGCTGCCCGCCCCGCAGTACATGAACCTCCTGATGGACTGGATCGAAGTGCAGATCAACAACGAGGACATCTTCCCCACAAGTATAGGTGAGTAGTCCCAGTGAAGATTCGGTCCAGGGTCAAACGAGATGTTTTGAGCTGAGACGATCAGTCAGTCAGTGGAGATTTAGAACTGTTCCTTTGAAATGAAGATTACAGATTATTGATTTTTTTTTTAGGGAAGGGCTGAGTGGTGGATGTCCCTCCTGTGTGATGACCTAGCAAAACACAGTCAGTGCTAATTGCGTTATTGATTAGGGAGACCTAAAATAGTGTAACAGCTGTGTCTGCTGTTACAACCAGCAGTTGGATCCCCTGCTTTCAGACCACTGTACTTTAGTCCCAGGTTAAATGTATTGGCAGTCACAGCTGGATCTAATACCTATACTGGGGGTCGTCATCAGTCAGCAGCACTCACTGCCCACATTTACTGTGTAGTACACACGTTCATATAAACCGTGTAGGTTGATAGTCATGGTCCAACTAAGATCTTGCCTATATGGCTATATTTGAGATATACTACATGTCCAAAAGTTTGTAGACACCTGCTCATCCACTGTTTCCTCTGAAATCAAGAGCCTCTGCTACTGTAGGAGCCTTCTAAAACGACTTAGATGTTGCAGGACAGCTGTGAGGATTTGATTGCATTCAGCAACAAGAGCATTAGTGTGGTCACGTACTGATATTGGATGATTAGTTATTTAACACAGATGCCACTCCAGCTTATCACAAGGGTACTGAATGGAGTGCTGGGCTGTGAAGCAGTGGAACAATTGACATCTCTGGATTGACGGAGCTCCATCCCATATCTTTGAGAGTTGGAGCGGCATTTGTGATTTATAGCTAATCGTCCAACATCAGTTTTGGTGGTCTACCAAGCTTTACATACGGTGGTCGAGAAGACCCAACACATGTTTTCGGAGGACACTTAAAGGACCTGGGACCATATACGGCGACGCAATGTAAACAGAACCACGTGGAGCCGCGGTAGCGTCTAATGAGAAGTAAGTTTGGCTATATTTGCTAACTATCCAGACTTACTTCTCATTAGACGCTAGTGATGGCCAGATGAAGCCTCTTGAAGCGTTGAAGCTTTCCCTCCAGATGGTTCATCACTCGAAGCTTCATGTGCACACGAACCCCCCTGCTGGCCAAAACCTTTATCGTCATTTCAACTGTTTGCGATGGCCTCTAGCAACATTGTATATACATAAGTACATACATAAAAAACCTTAATTTCATTTTCTGTGGTTCATTCATTTGTTCATCTGTTCTGTGTTTGATTGTGTGGGTAATAGAGGTCTGTTGATGTAAAAAAAAAATTGCCAGTATGATTTCAGTCAGTAAATAAATCCAATAGTACGTGAGATATTGATGTTAAAACTGTTGCAGTGGTTTTAAGAGATGGGACAGTGATTGTGTGGTGATGTTGACTTTAATTTTATTAAAAAAGCAATAAATCACAACAATACTCAAACCACGTCCTGAACCAGCGAGGCTTCAGAGGTCATCAGTGACGTCCCTCGCCCTTAACAAAGCAAGCCTTAATATGCGCTTCATAAACGACTTTCTGGATTTCTCGACGCAAGCTCCAAAGCATCGATATCATTTGCCCATCACTAGTCCCATGTCCTTTAAGTGTCCTCCGGAAACACTTTCGTTGTGTTGTGGACGGTTTTGCAGTGCGTTCGTGTTTTTGCAGGGCGTTGAGTCTTCTCGGCCACCGTATTTACTTGGTTGTTAGGCATGTTTTCCAATTTTGGAAGCTTGTATCAAAGGACTAGCCGTTTAATAAATAAAGGCTGTGCATTGTTTACATCTTATGTATACGTCATGGTTTGGTTCAGTCTCACTAAGAACGTAGGGCTACTATGTGCATGCAGACCTACTAACTGAGGCATCGCCTTTTTGGTGGCCATCAGTCAAGGTCCACTGAATTGTTCTTCTTATAAAGCTCAGGACCAGACAGGCCCTCTGGTTTTCACTTCCCATAACTCAGTGGCAGGACGGTTTCTGAAGAAAGGGGTTGCTTTCATCTTGACATGAAACACCAGACACCAGAGTAGACAGCACTACATCAGCACCACCAGAGGCCAAACCCACACCACACTACACACACACACCTGTGAGGCAGGTCACACCTGTTCATCAGAGACATGGTCACTTTCATCACTAGGTTTTTAACATTGTCTGACCACAGAGACAAGAGCACGGTAAAAAATTTAATCTCCAACATTTGAGAAGAGCGAGACATGTTATTTAGAGTTTGTATCAAATTATAAATACATTTATAGTATTTGGCAGAAACACATCCAGACACTTTTCTTTGAGCCTCGTACTTCTATAACTGCGTTTGGCCTTTTATGTTGAAATCTCTTTGAACACGGGGCTGAAGACGGAGAGCTATACTTGCCTTATAGTTTTGTTTGTACAGAAACATCAGCCCCAGATGTTTGAGGTCTTTGCAGCGAAAAATTATGACAAGTGTTGAGTTGGATTGGCATAAAAGTCACATGAATTCCAATCTGGCTGTTCAGTCTGAGTCACATTGCCTCATATCTGATACAGATACGGATTTCAGCACCACACTTGATAGTATCCCCCAAACAGGAATTGAAAACATCAGAATTACTGAGGTATTGCCTAGTCTAAATCATCTCTTAATTCAAATCTTGTTGTTCAATCAAAGTTCAGTTTTCTTAATCCTTTAACAGCAAGTGAATCATATTTAATACACAAGTGTTTGAGACCTGTAGCTCATCAGTGTTGTAACTGTTTTCTTAAATAACCTGATGTTCAAAGCTTTGCTCAAAGCCACACTTTGTTCTAAATGTTGGTGGAGAGCCGAAGACTGTAGTAAATACAGAATGTGTGAAACGATGTTGTACAAAATGGAAAAATGTTCTTTTCTAAGTTAGAAATGACTAAACATTTAAAATGATCTCAGAGTGTAAAGGGTTAAAACCTGGTGAACCTTCTGAAAGCTTTCATTTGTCAGCGAAAAAGCTCCATATCTACCAAATATAATACAAAATTAAACTCATAATGCGAATTGTTATTTAATTGTATTACTATTATTATTTATTACGTATATTTATGTAGTAACCAATTATGATTAGTCCTATTATTATTATTATCACTCTATTTTCAAATAATTAGACCTTTTGGGACATTGTTTCATGGTTCAGGCTTTAAAACACTTTGGTTTTGATGCAGTCATGTATTTGTGTTATGTAAATATTTCCAACGATATTCTGGTTGCTGCTCCAGTTTTTAGCTGTGGGTCAAACTTTTTTTGCCCATCTTTACAGATAACAGTGCGTCATCCAGTGATGTAAGCCACATAATCAAGTCTATTTAGGTCTTTGAGGTAAGTGCGTGATGATTTAGGCACGCGTTGTTAACCTGGTGGCTGTAAGCTTCCATTCCTTTTTAGCCACATTAGTCTCGTAGCATCAGCGTAATCAAAGAAGTCTCGGCTGATCAGCCACGTTTAGGTCAAGGGGAAAATTCGACTGTTCACATTAAATCCTTTACAGAAACACTGAGCTTGTGTTTCACTGCTCTGATCCTCACCTCCGCCTCGCCAGTGCCCAGCCTTCCACCAGCCGTTCCCTCTTTCCCTCCGTTCCCCCTCTCTGAACAGGGCCCGGAGGCTGTGAGGTATTGCTAACTTGAAACACTATCACCCACATGATGTCAATTATTCAGAGCCATCAGATCCCCCAGAGACCTGCCCTTCACTCCTACCGGCCACCCCCTGCAACCTGAACCAGTGGCTCAGGTGCCAGTGCTGTGAAGCAGGGACAACAAAGGCTTCATATTAGAGACGAGACCAGAAGAAAATTTCCTATCAGGTTATCAGCGACAGAAATTATGAGTTTTCTGTGGAATCATTGCATTAAAGTCACAGTGTTAATAGTTATTATTTACCCCCTTTCTGGAAGATTTGGGGCAGTTCTGTAAAATTGTGTTATGAGGTAGCTGCAGTTTGGGGGGCAGTAAATGGCTGAAATCCTTCTTTCTTCCCATCCATCTATCTATCCATCCATCTATTGTCTTCAGCTTTATCCTACTAGTCGGGGTCACGGTCGTGGAACCGATCCCAGCATCATTAGGCAAAGGCGGGGTACACCATGGACAGGTTACCAGTCCATCACATGGTCAACACACACTCACACACCTATGGGCAATTTGGAGGAAACCAGAGTACCCGGAGGAAACCCACTCATGCACACTCCACACAGAACCACCCGGACCGAGAATTTAACCCGAATCGTCTTGCTGTGAGGCGACAGTACTGACCACTACACCACTGTTCCGCCTCTTTCTTCCCATCTCGCATCAAAAATATTTGCATCAGCACCTTTCAGGTTCTAACAGTTACCACTATCACCCCATCTCCTCCCTGGACCTCAGTCCTATGACAGTCCTACCAGAGTTGGAAGGTGGGTCTGGTGTTCTAGATCCAGATGTAGACTCACTAATGTTTATAATTTGGACATTTCATATAAAATGTGTTCATTTATTAATTACTGTGATGCATCACCTTTACTTTTAATGGTTTGGGAATTGAGGACAGTTTTGCAAGTGGAATTTTTGGCCTATTCTTGCTTCAGATTGCAGCCACTCAACAGTCCGTGGTGGTCGTCAGATTCTCCTCTTCATGATGCGCCACACATTTTCAACACAAATCTGGACTACGAAGCCACACTGTGGTTTGAGCACATGGTCTTCCCAGTAAAAGACATCGTCTTGATGGCAGCATGTCTTTCTCTAAAATTCTAATATACACCTCCGCATCAGTGGTACGCATATGCAAGTCAGCCCTGTTGCAGTTTGGCATAAAGCCGTGAGCCACATCCCATCCTGCCAAGACTGAGCCTTTGATAGTTGCTTCTTTTATATTCAAGATATTGGGTGATGATGCAGACCTGTTACAGTTCACCTGCTTCAAAGTAAATATATGTAATATATTGAATATTTAGTAAATGTTACTCTTATTTTGTCCATTTACAAATTTTCTGTAAGTGTATTGGAGGCCATTCAAACGAGTTAAATTACACACAATACCATCAGCTTGATCCACCAAAACATTACCAGTTATTTCTTTGTACTTTTATAAGTTATGCAAGTCAGCCCTGTTGCAGTTTGGCATAAAGCAGTGAGCCGCTTCACTTAATCAGGTAGATAAGGTGTGTTAGAATTGGGGCGAGGCTGAATTCTGCTGGGTGATCTCCAGAAGGCGGGTAGGTGTCCACTGGGCCACTGGGATAAGGAGAGACTGGAAACAGTTTTAGTAAATAAAACCACATAAATATTCAAATCAGACCTTAAGGGAAAAACATAGCATAGAAAAGAAAGTAGCCGACAGGCCTTTAAAAAGATGGTGGACGTACAGAGCTATCAGAATGATCCAAATTAGAAACACTATCCTCATTAGGCTTTATATCATGATTCTATGTTTAAAATCTGTAACCATCCCACCCCTGCTCCGTATCTCTGGTACCTGAGCCACTAGCAGTGGTTCCTCTCCTCCTCCTTCTCTCTCTCTTCTTTCCTCCTCTCTCTCTCTCTCTCTCTCTCTCTCCCTTTCTCTCTCTCTCTCTTCTTTCCTCCTCTCTCTCTCTCTCTCCTTTCCTCCTCTCTCTCACTCTCTCTCCTTTCCTCCTCTCTCTCTCTCACTCTCTCTCCTTTCCTCTTCTCTCTCTCTCTCTCTCTCTCTCTCTCTCTCTCTCTCTCTCTCTCTCCTTTCCTCTTCTCTCTCTCTCTCTCTCTCTCTCTCTCTCTCTCTCTCTCTCTCTCTCTCTCTCTCTCTCTCCTTTCCTCCTCTCTCTCTCACTCTCTCCTTTCCTCCTCTCTCTCTCACTCTCTCTCCTTTCCTCCTCTCTCTCTCTCTCTCCCTCTCTCTCTCCTTTCCTCGTCTCTCTCTCTCTCTCTCTCCTTTCCTCCTCTCTCTCTCTCTTTCTCTCACTCTCTCTCCTTTCCTCCTCTCTCTCTCTCACTCTCTCTTCTTTCCTCTTCTCTCTCTCTCTCTCTCTCTCTCTCTCTCTCTCTCTCTCTCCTTTCCTCTTCTCTCTCTCTCTCTCTCTCTCTCTCTCTCTCCTTTCCTCCTCTCTCTCTCACTCTCTCCTTTCCTCCTCTCTCTCTCACTCTCTCTCCTTTCCTCCTCTCTCTCTCTCTCTCCCTCTCTCTCCTTTCCTCGTCTCTCTCTCTCTCTCTCTCCTTTCCTCCTCTCTCTCTCTCTCTCTCTCTCTCCTTTCCTCCTTTCCTCCTCTCTCTCTCTCTCTCTCTCTCTCTCTCTCTCTCTCTCTCTCTCTCTCTCCTGCCTGTGTGTTTTTAGGTCCTGTCTGTGCTCTGAGCGGGGCATAAATGATTCAGTCCTGACGCGTGCGCCTCAGCCCAGGCTCTAGCCTCCCTCTGTTTGTATTGGGTAAAGTATGCATTATTCAGAACGCCTGGAAGAAAAGGCAGAGCGGAGGAGTTTTGCGTACGACGCGGCCCAAACAATGCAGCTCTGTGTGGAAACTCAGAAGAAGTGGAGCTCTTCCAGCAGAGCAGTGCCCACACTCACTGCTTCACAACAGCGGCGGCTTTCTCTCGGGTCTGGAGGGTCTCGAATCGCCTTAGAAGTTGCTGTTACCACCAGCGAGATGTTGAAATTTGATAATATTATTTATGCCTTTTTAAACCGAGCACACAAGATTTTCTTTTTTCGATATGAAAACACAACACAAAGTGTGTAGATACAGAATATGGTTTGAAAGTAAATGCAGTGCAGTTCATTATGTAATTGTAGAGTCGAGTAGTCCAGCTAAACAAAAGCAACAGCTCGTGATGAGGGTTAGATGAGGTACCGGGCCTTATTTGAGGCCAGTGCTCCTAAACGCCTTACAGAGTCAGCAGAAAGGAATTAGAGTTGGAAGGTTCTGGACTTCACCTGTTTAGTGTGTTTTGTAACCTGCACCAGTGTGCCAGCCTGTGCAGCATCAGTGGTCACCAAAGCATCGGATTTCCAGGCTGATGTTTCACACACAGGCTTTTGAGTTCAGGGCAGTTTAAGGTCGCGGTCAGCGAGGCGGGTGACGTAGCGTCCTGAATGTTGACGAAGATGGACCGAGGGTGTTCTGGATGAGATCTGCTGTTCAAAAACTTTTCTGACACACAACAGCCTCATGGATTGTCCCTACGTACACTGTGTGCAATTACATGTTTCCACCAGAGAGGTCTCTAAATCCCCAAATCTAATGTAGTGCAGCTTTAAACTCAATTATTATATACACTACCACTCAAAAGTTTAGGATCACTTTAGAATTTAATTTCATGCAATTTTCATGCAATTCACAAACAATATTGTCAATTTCACAATTAATGTAAGTGTATCAGATTATTTTTAAAGAATAAAAATGTTTGTATTAAAGCCTATTTTTGTATAGAGGCTTATTTTGCATGTAGTCCTATTATCAGCAATTCTCAGTCCTCTGTCTAAATCTCCTGGTACGGCCACCAATCCAAGTTAAGGATGTTATTGGACTAATTGGTGGTTAGGACACTCTTGCTCAATTGTGATGCACAGCTGAAAACCATTCTACTAATAAGTGAGTATAAAAGGGAGAACAACATTCTAGGTTAGTTTAGTATCTGAAGCATCAGCAGTTGATGTCTTGCTGACCGACTCACAGTGGCCGGAAAGAAACAACTTTCTTTAGAGACCCGTCAGTCCATTGTTGTGTTAAGGAAGAAGATACTCCATTAAAACAAGAACATCTCAATACAGTTCAATACAATTCAATTCAGTACATTCAATAGAAAAGTGTAATATTGGAGTGTGCTCTATGTAGAGAGCTTGTTTAAACTTAGCAAATCAGAAACACTTGTTTAAACTTTGATTCATGCTGAACCTGAACATGTGATACAGAAATGCATATTATACGTAAATGATCTATTTGTGATGTTAGATTCGAAACGCTTTATAAAATCTTCATGATTGAAATTACACATTTCCTCTAAGTCTTTTATATTGCAGTTTTAAACTCACCTTAAAATCATATAACATATATCCTGAAATATGTGGAAAAAAGCCAGTGTGTATATTTCAGTGTGTGTTTGTGGAGGATGTGTTTAATTAATTTGATTTTAACTTTTGAAAAATCGATAGAACTTGAGGATGTTCAAACTTTGATAAATGGCATTACATGCAAAACACAACCCTAATATTTGATACAGAAATTTGTAATATACAGAAAATAATCCATTTGTGATGTTTATATTGAAAAATGATCCAGTGCTCTATGAAATCTTATATTTCTCTATGATTGCAATTACACCTTTCCACCAGAAAGGTCTCCAAATCCCCAAATCGTATATATTGCAGCTTTAAACCAAGCAAAAATATAATAACAACAACAATAATAATAATAATAATAATAATAATAGTAATCTTTCTTTATAGGGTACTTTTTATACCCGTGGCAGCTCAAAGTGCTTTACAGACAGTTTTTTATCAGTAATTACATAAACTTAATTAACCAAAGAGAAGGTTCAACTTTATAGGTACTACGATGTTAAAGTTTTAATTAAACAGTAAGTTTATGAGAGCCGCTTCAATTGTGTATTAAAACTGATCACTGATCCTGACTGTCTAATAAAATCTGAACTGAGCTCCACAGGTTAGAAGCAGAAGAGCTGAAAGAGTCTCTCCAGGTTCTCTGTATGTTACTGAATGTGTTTTTACAGAAGGTCAGTATCTGCAGATCTAAGATCAGCAGCTGGAAAATAAACAGAGAGACGTTCTGTGATGTAGCAGGTTCTAGATTATAAATGAGTACAGAAGTTTAAAGTCTGTTCTGAAAGATACAGGTAGTCACTGCAGCTCTTTTAAAACAGGACTGATCTGAGATCTGTTTAGTGTTTGTTAGGATCTGAGCTGTATGTCACTCTGGGATAGAAAAGACAGAACGTTGGTGTTATTTCTCAAATGATAAAAAGCTACTTTATGACTGAGTTTACATGCACAATAAAAAAGAACCCAAAATCAAATCATATATAAAACAAGTAAAAAATTATTTTTACTTAGAAAATCAACAAAACTTGTAATCTGACAGTTTCAAACTTTTGTATACAACCGAAGGTTGTGCATTCATTCCAGCATTTGTCACGTCTTTTATCATGTGTAGTTTGTTTCTCTCCATCTGTGTGTTTCTTTTTATTTCTGAATATGTGGGCTTATATAATCATGGACCTCATGTCCACTCTCACTCTCTCCATCAGCAGTGCTACAAACTCTCTCTCTCTCTCTTTCCCTCAGTCTGTCTGTTCTTCTGTCTTCTGCGAAAGATTCATGGCTCACAGGCGCAGAGAATGAAGCACGAGCTGCCGCTGAAACCCTCCACAGCACTTGCTGCCTGAAAGAGGATTTTACAGGGCTTTACTGAACCGCATAGTCAGACTTGCACGTGTTTAGCCGAGCGCTGATCGGCTGGCCCTCGCTCGCTGTTACAGACAATGAGCTTAATGTCTTAAACACGTTCAGGATGTTAGGTTTGTTAGTAGGAGCGTAATGATATTAATGATACTCATATTTTATGTGTAAATGGTGTTTCGGGCCGAGCACGACCCGAAAATAAACACAAAGGATCTGTTTGTTAAGTTTAGATATGAAAACGATCCAGTGCTCCGTGATTTGACGTCATTATTGTGGACCAATTTTAAAAAATAGACTGTGACCTCATAAAGCTGAAAGAAATATGTACAGTAGTGGATTATAGACAACACAACAAATTTAGATTTTTATGTTAAATCAGGTTTATTTTGACCAAACAGTGATAAAATACATCAGTAAACTTTGCTTTCTTTCTTAAATATTAATAAATATTCTTAAAATGCTGATGGAGTTGCAACAGGTCACTGTTTTTCTTTGATGTTGTCACGGATGCAGAATTGAGGAGGCATGATGCAAGTGCAAGCCAGTTTATTAAGAAACTAAACACAAAAATATACCAAGGTAACCAAAGAAAACAAGGAGCTAGAAACACTGATGAGATACAAAAGAAAACAAAGACGAGGTGAACACAAATCCAAAAATAAAGCAACAAGATACACACTAACACTAGATAGGATAAAACACCATGCAAAGACAAAGCCTGCGGACCAGGGAATATATCCAGGCACTAATGACGAACACCTGGGGCTATCAAAAGGGAGACAACACGGATCAGGTGAGGGGCGGAGACAGAGGGCGGAGACAGGGAGCACATGGCAAACAAACAGAAACCACATGGCAATGACAGAACGTAAACAAAACAGACAGGCACTAGACAGAGCAATACGTGACAGAAGAAAAAGAAGAAAAATAACTCATACTATAAACTTATATCAATGTCTATTCTGGTAACTAGGATACTGTCAGCTATGGACGCCGTTGCCTTTACAGAAAATTCAGTGGAATTAAAGGAGATATGTCTTCAGATTTGTCTGTAAGGCCCAGTTGGTTACTCAGATTTGGGCTCAGATCGAAGACTGGGGTCAGAGCAGTACAGTGCCATGCTGTGGGCTGCCACAAAGAAAAAAATGTTGGCAGGAGTGGAGCCTGTCTTGTGAGCTGGGAGCAGGTGATTTCTCATGAAATGACTGCATTGAAGATTTGAGAAGGGAAAGCTGTTCTCTGTATTAAAATAATAATAAAAACTAGAAAAATGCATTTCCTGAACGAAACACTGGGGATGGTTGCACATAAACGACAAATACTGGAGTGCGAGTGGTTATGTCTGTAGATTAGAGGTTGAAGATCTGCCCTGAGTGAGTACAGGCAGTATGTAAGCTGTAGGTTGAACAAAACTGTAATGTTTGGGTTCGACCGAAAATGAATGGGATCCTATGGAAGGAACGAGGAATAAATAAACAACAAATAGAGGACAGTGGGTCAGTATATCTGTGGATTAGTGCTTGGGGATCTGCCTTAAAAGAGTACATGCAGTTTTGGAAACTATAGGTTAAAGTAAACCATGAAGTTTGGGTGTGAGCGAAAATAAATGGGACTCTATGGGGAAAAAACGTCATACAGACAAATGTGGGTCTGGGTTTCTTTAGTAATTCCACATGGTTACTACTGTGTTGGTATGGGTTTTGGTATATACTTGTTGTTGGACATGGTTTGCTGGTTACTAGGCCATTCCTGCATTATCTCAGGTGGTTGTAAGGGATACTGTTAAGTCGTTGCTTTGCTGTACCAAATGTCAATGTAAATGTCTTGCTAGGTGTGATGATGTCAGAGCCCTGGACACAAACCCCTTTGCTAAAGACAATATAAACATTATAAGGACAATGCTCACACTACTTACTGGGTTCCTTGAGACCCCAGACAGCGGGGACCGGGGTACCTGTTAAAGAAGAAACAGAAACAGTGTTAAGAACATCTAACATTGTATTGTTGTACATAGTTACTGAAACATCTCGAAATGCTTGTGTAAATATTAGTAAATGTAAATATTGTATATAGTGATTTAGAAACTGTTGTGCACCTGTCGGTAGTACTAATTACCAATTAGTTCAGGGAGGGCTTGAATGTATACAACAGGTGAGCATAGAGTAGGGAGGACACACAGTCTGTGTGTGAGAGATTTCAGAAAAGACCAGCTTTATGACACCATTTGATTGAGCAGTGCTACTAAGCCACTGAACGTTTACTGTACATAGTAGGGGTTTAAGCAAATATTAAAATATCGAATATGGGGATATTATGTTTGGTGATACTGTATCGATTCTCAAAAACACAGTACCAATACACAGATTCCTGGCAGACAGTGAATCATTGTGTGTTGTGTTTAAACCTCTGACCACTAGATGGCAGTGTTGTAATCCTTTTTGAGCTCCACTCCAACATTAACAAGCAGCACAAAGACGCAATGATATTGTAAACATTGGCAAACCTCATATAGTGGTGTGTTTTAATAGTAGCAGTTTGCAGTATCGCAGTACATCACGATATATTGAATCGTGACCGCTGTATCACAA
>CM038726.1:29675833-29865833 GCA_021613375.1 Megaleporinus macrocephalus | reverse complement strand
GCACAGATCTAACAAACGTGAAAAGTTATTGTAGTTAAGTAATTGTGATCATCCAAAGTCATTCAATCAGAAAATGATGTAATCATTCTAAAGTCATGCCATGTTTTTATTTGGATGAAGAAGAGATTTTGAATTTTGATGACAAAACATTCTTCTAGACAATTACAAGTAATTCAGTATGTAACTTTGTAATCATGTAATCACATACATGAAATCAATTTTATAACATAACAAGTTTTAATGTACATTAAAGATACATTCATAATGTAACTCACTCTGCACAGTTGAGTGCAATGTATAAATAGTAGTTATAGTTTAAAATGATGATAATAACTATATTGATCACTTTACTGAATTGTATCAGAGTTTAACTACCAATCTCAGACTTTTAGCCTGTACTTTCAACTAAAATTTCTTTTTTTAAGGGATCTGAGCCCATGATCTACTTGTCAGGGGTGAACTAATTTTAGACAAATCTTAAAAGCACTAGCTGGTCCATGACTAGCAAACACAGTTTGGAACATTTGTACACACATTAAGTTATTATGTGTTTCATTATAACACAAAAAAGTTTACTTGATTACTTAAACATGTGTTTCGGTGGTGACAGTTCTTAATATTCCACCCTGTATTATTACTCATTTTCAGACACATTCACTTCAAAACAACAGGATCTATCTGCTCACCATGTGGCCTGAGAGATCAAGTAGTTTAACTTCCTGCTCTAAAGTGCAAGGGAGTGGCTAAAATAAAAAATAAGGCTCCGCCCACATACCTAAACTCAGTAGTGTGTTTCAGTAGTGACTGGAAAATGTGGGACAGCACGTCTTAAATATTTTAAAAATAGATATTCTTAAAAATGTAAGGATTAAACTCAAATCTAAATCTAAAAGCTTCACTTGGAAGGAATGAGAGATTAGGAGTTAGGGATAAGGGGTCACAGGGGGTTTGGAACAGCATCCACCCCCCACCCCCAAATAGAAAGTACCTAGTTTTGTGTATTCTGTGCATAGTGTGCATTTACCTACTACTGTCTCTGTGGTTGGTACCAGTGCCCTCTGGTCCAGCAGGGTGTGAAAGCTTATCCTGATTGATTTGATTGTTCTACACAGTCAACTCAGCCTGGCGGGAGCTTTATGGTGCATGCTCATTTAAGCACCAGCATCCTGGCACCCACCCCAACACCTCCACCACCCCCACATCACTACCACCATAAACACACACACACACACCATCTGTTTACTGTCGGCCTGCCAACCCAACAGGACTGCCTACAGCTCCTGTGGGCATCGGCTCAGCGTAATCTGAACTGTTCAGCCTCGTGTTTACTTCAACAATGCCTAAATAACAGTGTGCTTGATTGTCCTATGAATCATAATCGTTTCAGTGTTATGACAGTTTACAGTCACTACATACAGTCATGACAGCTGCATTCATGTTCATGCCTCACAACAACAGTCATCGATCAATATGTTATAGTTTTCTTAGAGAGAGAGAGAGAGAAAGAGAGAGGGGTGATGTCACAGGAGGTCATTATGCACAGTCCTAAAGGGACTGGGACTTGTAAAACTAGGGGTGGGCAATATAGCAGTCGTGATACTTCAAGACATTTCAATGCTACACGATATGCACCATAATATTTAGTTTTTCTCTGTAATTGTGCTTTGAAGTTGGATCAGTTTAAAAAGAATATTTAAAAAAAACTATCAATACAATCTTATTACAAGCAGAAATATTGTCAAATACTGTCAATATGATTGTTTTATTGAGTGTTTCACATGCTGCACAGAACTAAGCCCAATAAAACCTTGCCTGTTTAAGATCTTTTCCTGAAAACACTGTATAGAAAGTACTGACGGCGTCCAATACATGCCCATAAACAAACTTTTACATACTTTTATCATATTGCCATATTGCTCATTTGTTAAAAATAAAGAGTTTTGCGTGTGTGAAGTAGTATCTTAACATTCAGTGTGGCTGTCACTTGGGTGCATATATGTATTAGACGGAAGAGAAGAAGAAGAAGAAGTAGGAGGTGCTTCAGGCCTCCAGCCACAGTGACCTGGATACACTCACAGCTTAATGTGGGTCAGTTACTGCTCTACTGTTTTCCTTCGCTGAAAAGGGTTGGGGGGGGGTCATAGCTGTGGTCCCACACTCTCTCTCTGCTTCTTTCTCTTTCTTTATCTGTCTTTGCACTGACCTTAGTTCTCTGACTAGGTGTCTAGCAGGCTGACCTTGACCTAGCCTGGCCCACAGGCTTAAGAAGCTTTACCACAAACATAAGCACACTTAAGAGTTCTATTGGCTGTTAGGAGGTAAAGAGAAGACACCGTTAGAGAGAATGTTCTGAAAAGAAATTCACACCGTCCTCAGTCCTCCCCTCTTCCCTGTAATGGAATCAACCTGTCTGGCACTGGCTTCTGGTTTGCATTGAGGCTAATATAAGTAATGAGTAATGTAAGCTTATGGGCACCAGTTAGTATCATGCAAAGACTCAAATAGTATTGGTTCTGATGTTGATTAACATGTTGTCATCTATAGCACACACCAGTATATGATAAAAGGGGTTTGCGAAGTGCGGACCACTCTCAGACCACTCTGAGAAACTTGGGGCTGGAGTTCTGGGTGGCTTCTGCTGATAAGATTTTGTCACAAGAAGGTGAGGGCAGAGGAGTGGTTCATATAGAGCGTGTGATGAAGGAAAGGAGGAGCTTGGGCGTGGTCCTTCTCCCAAACTTAAGTTATTTCATAACTTCATTTCTGGCTTCAGACAGAAGCCTCCAAGACCTCCAGTCCAGAGTTCTCTACTCTCAGTCAGTCTTCCCTCATATCATATCACCACAGTCTGAACCTGAGAACTGATTTTGCTGCGCCCCTGTGTGCTTTTTCATTCAAGTGAATAAGCTTTTTCACTTCGATCGATGTGACTGTTCTGTAGGACCCCCTTACCTTATCCCTGACCATCTTACAGCTTTTAAGAACTACTGAAAGCACCTGGTGTACTTGTGTGTAGATTTCATGATGAATGGGTAAAAAAAAGTTTCAAATTACTTGAAAAGCAGTCTGATTAATGTTATCATTTTAATAATACGACCAACAGCAGCTATATATGCTAAAAACAATCATTTCTTCATTTATCTCAAGCTATGTTTAATAAGTAATTTGTATAAAATGACAGTAAATTACAGTAAAATGTGTTACATGTTCACCCACAATAACAGACTTGACAATCTCTCTCTCTCTCTCTCTCTCTCTCTCTCTCTCACGTGGATGCAGACGTGAGGGAGGTGGGCTGATGTAAACAGTGGAGCAGCAGGCTGTTTAAATGTAGCGTAAAGCAGAGCAGGGCATTTGGCCTCAGTGATGTAATGGAGCTCTCTCTCTCTCTCTCTCTCTCTCTCTCTCTCTCTCTCTCTTTCTCTCTCTCTCTCTCTCTCTCTCTCTCAGAAGTAAAATAAGAACGCTGCCCACATATTACACATGTACTTAAGAGTTTGGAAGAAAAAGCTCTTCAGCCTGTTTTAGACTGGGTGTGTAAGGGCTGATATAATATCATTTGAAAGACAGAATTCTTGTTTTGCTGTGAACTGGTGTGAAAGTGTAGTGACCTTTGCTCTGCTTTAAAAACGTCTTGTGATGTTTGCTTACATCGTCGTGCGCCTGTAGGCCAGAAACATCATTTATAACCCAACAGCAAGGTTAGTTTCCTGAAATGCGTAGTGAGTGCACAGCTCGGCCAGTTGCCAGGTAGTTGCTGATGATGATGATGTACAGTTACTGTATTAATGGTATTTAATGTGGCTGAAAAGGTGTCAGTAAGCTGTGGTTGCTGTGGTATCCCAGGTGGTTGCTAGGCGATGATAGGTTGATACTAGCAGACTTGATGTAAGTAGGGTGCACAGACTTATGCAACCCATTTAATCCTATGGGGAAAATGATGAGCTGAGACATTTACTGTAAAACTAGTCAGTTATTGATTTAGTTATGATAGTGAGGAACTGAAGTGTGGACCCTCATATGAGCCCGTGCAGATTAAAGGGTTAAATCGAGCACACATTAGGTGACCCGTGTGGTTACCGGGTTGTGTCATGGACTCACGCTGCACTCCGAACTCACTGTGGTAACATGAGGATGACCTCAGGGCCTGAAACCAAAACTGTAGACAGTCGCCCTGTTTTAACCCCACATCAGCCAGTCAGCCGGGACCACAGTGGACACGAACTCACAGCACAGTCTGTATCACTAACAGGCATCACTTATGCAGTCTGATCTCATAGATTTGTATTTTGTGTGTGTGTGTGTGTGTGTGTGTGTGTGTGTGTGTGTGTGTGTGTGTGTGTGTGTATGTGTGTGTGTGTGTGTGTAGCTACACACTGATCAGCTACACACATTAAGCGTTTAGTTCTATCCTTAAAGACTGTAGTCCATCTGTTACTCTGTGTACTTTATCACCCTGTTCTTCAGTGGTCAGGACCCCCCACAGGACCACCACGGAGCAGATATTATTTGGGAGGTGGATCATTCCCAGCACTGCAGTGACACTGACATAGTGGTGGTGTGTTAGTATGTGTTGTGCTTGTGTGAGTGGATCAGACACAGCAGTGCTGCTGCTGGAGTTTTTAAATACCTCAGTGTCACTGCTGGACTGAGAATCGTCCACCAATCAAAACTATCCAGACAGCAGTGTCCTGTGGGCGGCGTCCTGTGTCCACTGATAAGGACTAGAGGAACACAAACTGTGCAGCAGCAGATGAGCTACAGTCTCTGACTTTACATCTACAAGGTGGACCAGCAAGTAGTAGGAGTGTCTAATAGAGTGGACAGTGAGTGGACACAGTGTTTAAACTCTCCAAAATATCTCTAAAATAGCAGCAATTGATTTTGGAGCATTTCTATTGGTCCATTTATCATGAAACTTTTACAGGATGTTAAGGGCAGCTGTCGTGTCCAAATGATAGAGAACATGAATTCATTGCTGACCAAACATAAAAACAAGTCAGTGAGTGTGTGTGTGTTGTAATCTGTGGGTCAGTGTGTATTGTGGGAGATTATCAGGGCAGATTAAGAGAATGACTCTGAGAATCATCCCTTTGACCTACAGCACAAACCCTCACTGCTGAGGAGGATAAAGGATACGACAGGCCTGCTGTCCAATCACGCAGCTCCATGCCTCACCACACTGACAGAAGATGCAGACGCCGTGCCACACTGTCTGGGAGTGGCAACCTCAGATTCAGTTTAGAAACATGCCCGAGATGCTGATTTACCAGCCCTGACTTAGAATATTTACCATTTAGCTCTAAAATAAGATTCTCAGGATATTTCCAGGCGGCACAGTGGTGTAGTGGTTAGTACGGTGGTGTAGTGGTTAGTACGGTGGTGTAGTGGTTAGTACGGTGGTGTAGTGGTTAGTATGGTGGTGTAGTGATCAGTATGGTGGTGTAGTGGTTAGTACGGTGGTGTAGTGGTTAGTATGGTGGTGTAGTGGTTAGTACGGTGGTGTAGTGGTTAGTAAGGTGGTGTAGTGGTTAGGATGGTGGTGTAGTGGTTAGTACGGTGGTGTAGTGGTTAGTACGGTGGTGTAGTGGTTAGTACGGTGGTGTAGTGGTTAGTATGGTGGTGTAGTGGTTAGTACGGTGGTGTAGTAGTTAGTATGGTGGTGTAGTGGTTAGTACGGTGGTGTAGTGGTTAGTACGGTGGTGTAGTGGTTAGTATGGTGGTGTAGTGGTTAGTACGGTGGTGTAGTAGTTAGTATGGTGGTGTAGTGGTTAGTACGGTGGTGTAGTGGTTAGTACGGTGGTGTAGTGGTTAGTACGGTGGTGTAGTGGTTAGTATGGTGGTGTAGTGGTTAGTACGGTGGTGTAGTAGTTAGTATGGTGGTGTAGTGGTTAGTACGGTGGTGTAGTGGTTAGTATGGTGGTGTAGTGGTTAGTATGGTGGTGTAGTGGTTAGTATGGTGGTGTAGTGGTTAGTACGGTGGTGTAGTGGTTAGTATGGTGGTGTAGTGGTTAGTAAGGTGGTGTAGTGGTTAGTATGGTGGTGTAGTAGTTAGTATGGTGGTGTAGTGGTTAGTATGATGGTGTAGTGGTTAGTACGGTGGTGTAGTGGTCAGTACGGTGGTGTAGTGGTTAGTACGGTGGTGTAGTGGTTAGTACGGTGGTGTAGTGGTTAGTACGGTGGTGTAGTGGTTAGTATGATGGTGTAGTGGTTAGTATGGTGGTGTAGTGTTTAGTAAGGTGGTGTAGTGGTTAGTATAGTGGTGTAGTGGTTAGTACGTTGGTGTAGTGGTTAGTATGGTGGTGTAGTGGTTAGTACGGTTTTGTAGTGGTTAGTACGGTGGTGTAGTGGTTAGTATGGTAGTGTAGCGGTTAGTATGGTGGTGTAGTGGTTAGTATGGTGGTGTAGTGGTTAGTATGGTGGTGTAGTGGTTAGTAAGGTGGTGTAGTGGTTAGTACGGCGGTGTAGTGGTTAGTATGGTGGTTTAGTGGTCAGTACAGTTGTGTAGTGGTTAGTATGGTAGTGTAGTGGTTAGTACGGTGGTGTAGTAGTTAGTACGGTGGTGTAGTGGTCAGTATGGTGGTGCAGTGGTTAGTACGGTGGTGTAGTGGTCAGTATGGTGGTGCAGTGGTTAGTATGGTGGTGTAGTGGTCAGTATGGTGGTGCAGTGGTTAGTATGGTGGTTTAGTGGTCAGTACGGTTGTGTAGTGGTTAGTATGGTAGTGTAGTGGTTAGTATGATGGTGTAGTGGTTAGTAAGGTGGTGTAGTGGTTAGTAAGGTGGTGTAGTGGTTAGTACGGTGGTGTAGTGGTTAGTACGGTGGTGTAGTGGTTAGTATGGTGGTGTAGTGGTTAGTACGGTGGTGTAGTGGTTAGTATTATGGTGTAGTGGTTAGTATGGTGGTGTAGTGGTTAGTAAGGTGGTGTAGTGGTTAGTGTGGTGGTTAGTACGTTGGTGTAGTGGTTAGTATGGTGGTGTAGTGGTTAGTACGGTGGTGTAGTGGTTAGTATGGTGGTGTAGTGGTTAGTAAGGTGGTGTAGTGGTTAGTGGTTAGTATGGTAGTGTAGTGGTTAGTATGGTGGTGTAGTAGTTAGTACGGTGGTGTAGTGGTCAGTATGGTGGTGCAGTGGTTAGTACGGTGGTGTAGTGGTCAGTATGGTGGTGCAGTGGTTAGTAAGGTGGTGTAGTGGTCAGTATGGTGGTGTAGTGGTTAGTATGGTGGTGTAATGGTTAGTATGGTGGTGTAGTGGTTAGTAAGGTGGTGTAGTGGTTAGTGGTTAGTATGGTAGTGTAGTGGTTAGTATGGTGGTGTAGTAGTCAGTACGGTGGTGTAGTGGTCAGTATGGTGGTGCAGTGGTTAGTACGGTGGTGTAGTGGTCAGTATGGTGGTGCAGTGGTTAGTATGGTGGTGTAGTGGTTAGTATGGTGGTGTAGTGGTTAGTAAGGTGGTGTAGTGGTTAGTATGGTGGTGTAGTGGTTAGTACGGTGGTGTAGTGGTTAGTATGGTGGTGTAGTGGTCAGTACAGTGGTGTAGTGGTTAGTATGGTGGTGTAGTGGTTAGTACGGTGGTGTAGTGGTTAGTATGGTGGTGTAGTGGTTAGTATGGTGGTGTAGTGGTCAGTATGGTGGTGTAGTGGTCAGCACTGTCTCCTCACAGTAAGATGATCTGGGTTGGATTCCCGGTCCGGGTGGTTCTGGGTGGAGTGTGTATGGTCTCTCTGTGTTTGAGTGGGTTTCCTCCGGGTACTCTGGTTTCCTCCCACAGTCCAAACACATGCATGTTGGGTTGATCACTCACTCTAAATTGCCCGTAGGTGTGAGTGTGTGCGTGAGTATGTTAGACTGGCGACCTGACAGGGTGTACCACACCTGTAACCCTGACTAGCAGAATGAAGCAGACTATAATGGTTGGATGAATATTTCCAGCTTATTGCATCGTTTCTACTGTCTATCCTCAATTATCATCAAGTCTGATCAAATCACATGCTACGGGATGAATCATTTCATACAGAATTATAATTAAATGAAATTGTTGTGAAACAAACGTTTAAAGACTGTTAATTTGAGTGAATTACAGGCTTTGCTAATCACCTTGTTTGCCTTACTGAGGCCTCACTTCGAGTCTGTTTCCCTCCAAATGTCTAAATTTGGAGTAAATTGAGCTGAACGCTTGTTTTCACACTGTGAGAAAATTCTCTTTCCCATGGCGATCTTTAGGCTCTGAGAAAAACCCTCTTTGAGGAGAGGGGTCTGTGTTAACGTGCGAAACCGTCTCCAGACTACAAATGAAATGTTGGAGGTTATATAATAGGTTACCCAATAGAGTGGATTAGGGGGATGCCAGTCCAATTTAGGTTGAACTGCTGGATTGTTTGGCAAAGGAAGTGAGCAGGGGGGCAAATTCTGTCCTTGCAGTATGTGGGACAGAAATGTGTAGCATGTAGACCAGGGAGGATTATGGGAATTGTAGTTCAGCTGTACACTTTTATGTTTGCCAGGTGCTGTTTTCCAGAGAGACATATACTCAAGGTATATTACAGACACAGGCAAATGTAGCATAGCCAAACGTTAGGCGTGTGCTACGTCGAGAAATCAAACCCCAGCTGAGAAGGATTATGGGAAATATATTGTACACATCTTGGCAATGTTACCTAAATAAAATTGAATCAGAAAACTTTACTGACATTTAAGGGTGTAAGAAAATATTGAAATATTGAATATGGGGATATAATGTTTTGTGATAGTGTATCAATTCTCAAAAACACTGTATCGATACACAGATTTCTGGCGGACAGTGAATCATTGTGTGTTGTGTTTACCTCTGAACACTAGATGGCAGTGTTGTAATCCATTTTCAGCTCCACTCCAACATTAACAAGAAGCACAAGGGCGCAATGCTATTGTAAGCATTGTTAAACCTGTTCATGTAGTGGTGTGTTTTAATAGTAAGGCCTGAAAAATCTAAATATATTGCAGTATATTGTGATATATTGAATCGTGACCACTGTATCATGATACGTATTGTATCGCCAGGTTCTTGCCAATACACAGCACTACTGTCATTCTACAAACCAGTACAGGGAAATTTGCTGTGCATTACTTAAAAACAATGCATGCACTTACACACACACTCGCCCACACGTTCACCCACACACACACACGCGCACACACGCACACACACACACACACCCACAGAGACTTAATCACACTTACCCACACTCTCTTACACTCACCCACTCTCACTCACTAATACACACATACTAACATATGCATTCTCAGTACAAACAATATTAACAACAGCCGAGGAAAGTAACTATTTAAGGAGGCGTTTGAGTGCTAGTATGAGCGCTAATAGGTCTTTGGCTCATAAATGTGTAGTCTTTTGGCAGATAGAAGATAAAAATGTGTAGCTTATTGAAGCTAGGCACTAGGGAGCCGAGGAGGATCATGGGAAATGTTGTTTAGCTATATTTCTTGTAGCAATAGTTATGGAGTAGACCTTTGGGAACTGAATGTTTTTATATAAAGATGGTGACTGATGTTTAGACATCAAGATGTAAGCAATAGCTGACAAAGGAACATACCGTCACAGCTAGAGCTCCCTCTTGACCTCAACGGCCTGGCCATCCTATGCCTCTTGGTGACCATCTGGTCATCTACATGCTAGCACAGACACTAATGATTAGAAAGCTAACATGAACTTCACTGTAAAGCTGCCTTTCTCCGTGTCGCCATATGGTGCGTTCGCAGTGTAGCGCTAATCACATTAGGCCGCACCGCAAAGGACGTCTGGCCTCAAAAGCAAATGCTACGGCGCTCATTCAAGTGTTGCAGTGTTGTTCCAGTTCGAACAAAATCTGGCTAACAGTGGTCCGAGTGTTGGTCAACAGTGAAGCGCCTTGTTGAGGGTCCAGCACGTTCCGACTGTTCAGATAAAGAATCGGTTTCAGCCAGAAATGAGCAGATAAGAAGGAGCTTTTGTGTGGCAACAATGTTCTTTCATTCAGGGCCGTTCTCGACCTACACACACACACGCAAATGTATGCACGCTGCCACTTCCTATGGAAATGAAACTCTTTAATTTATTCCTAGAGCCTACAGATTCGTACTTTGGAGTCGTTTCACTCAAAACGCTGCAGTCTCGTCAAATGCTAAGATAAAGTCCTGGATACATCATGAACGTTGCCCACGCTAAAATGCCCCACATTCCTTTTTTTCACAATCTGAGAGGAAAACACTGCTTTTTGTGGAGTTGCTTAGTCAGCTCCGGCATATTACACTTTACTGTCCATTTTTATAGTACCAATCATGGAAGACATTTCCTTTTGGCCTTTCTTCCTGTTTTGTAGCAGTCTGGCTTTAGCTGCTAAGCTATCGTTTGGGACTAGACCAGGCCCATATGCAAACGGTCAGATCCAGGCAACTCCGAGGTAATCAGCTGATTATCAAGTTCTCAATGAGTTGTGTTTACTGTGCGGTGCCACGGCCTGGTTTTTACCAAGAACACTGAGAATGACTGCAGTCTATTGCGAGGGTCTAGCTCTGGTTATAGCTGATGTATATAAGCTGGTTTTAAACAAGTCAGATTACCTTAAAGCGACACCAAACCAAAATTACAATCATTTGTGAGACTGTATCGATTCTCAAAAACACAGTATCGATACACAGATTCCTGGCAGACTGTGAAACATTGTGTGTTGTGTTTAAACCTCAGACCACTAGATGGCAGTGTTGTAATCCAATTTCAGCTCCACTCCAACATTAACAAGCAGCACAAGGGCGCAATGCTATTGTAAGTATTGGCAAACCTGTTCATATAGTGGTGTGTTATAATAGTAAGATCTGAAAAATCTAAATATATTGCAGTATATTGTGATATATTGAATCGTGAGCGCTGTATCACGATACGTATTGTATCGCCAGGTTCTTGCCAATACACAGCACTACTGTCATTCTACAAACCAGTACAGGGAAATTTACTGTGCCTTATTTAAAAACAATGCATGCACTTACACACACACTCGCCCACACGTTCACCCACACTTAACCACCTATCTACACAAACACATACATTTGCCCACACATTCACCCACACTCAAACACATTCACCCACACTCAAACACACACAGATACTCAATCACACTTATCCACACTCTCTTACACACACTTAATAAGAGGATTCGAAAAATCACAATATATCACTTTGCTTGCAATATCGCAGTATATTGTGATACATTAATCGTGACCGCTGTATCACTATACGTATTGTATCACCAGGTTCTTGCTAATACACAGCCCTAATACGAATGGTTGCCAGGATTGTTTGACACCACAGTGATAGGAAACAGTAGATGCTAACAGCATAACAAATATCATATTACACTTTACTTTGGACTTATTTTATGTTGAATGTCTTCACCAAGCTTTACTGATAACCGCAATCATCTTAGATCATAGAGGTGGCATTTAAAGTTTTATGGGTAGGATGCCACTGACTACAGTGACTACAGTTTACTTCTTTATTCTTTATATACACTTATTTAATCAACCTCTATCTCTCTCTCGGTTTTTTTCAGGAATCCCCTTCCCCAAAAACTTCATCCAGATCTGCAAGAAAATCCTGTGTCGGCTCTTCCGGGTCTTCGTGCATGTGTACATCCACCACTTCGACCGCATCATCCTGATGGGCGCGGAGGCTCATGTGAACACCTGCTACAAGCACTTTTACTACTTCTGCACCGAGCTCAACCTCATAGACCGCAAAGAGCTGGAGCCACTGGTGAGTATCAGTATAGCAGCGCTCTTCTGGCAGCTGTAGAGCTGAAACGTTCAGTCGGTGATGAGGAAAGTATCAGTGTAAGACCCCATCCATCCATTTCCATGTACCACTCTGCCTGGAGACAATGACAAGGATTTGGGGCACGACAGTCAGTCAAGGCTAGTCTGGTGTTGAGCATGTTCAGTAGGTGGGTATGGATTGTAATCTGAAACAGAGTCAAGGCTGAAAGCAGATTAACGCTCACTGGGAGAGGGGCTCAGGGGCTCAGTAGGGCAAAGAGCATCCAGCATACATCAGTTTAGCCAGACTCAGTCTCAGCGCTGCCCCCTGCTGTTCACTATGCCTTTCTAACGTGATCACATACATTGCTGTTTGTGCACATTATGCAACAGTTAAATAGATATACCAATGTTAAAAGCATATCTACATCATAGATATATACCTAAACATGTTACTTAAATGAATAAGATTCTTTAATAAAAAAAAACATTTTATCAAAGAATATTATCCAGTAACACTGGAGTAGTCGGGGTGACGGAAACAAATGCAGGTATCTTTTATTAAAGTCCATATTCAACACAAGACCAGAGATTCAAAATAACAAAACCAGGTAACAACATAACCACATCACATATCAACAACGCTAAACCACAAAGGAAGTCAACACAGCTGTATATAAGCACAAGGGGAACTGGGAACACCTGGGACAGGGAGGGACACAAACTAGGAGCAGGTGATGGGTGTGGCAATGGGGCAGAGACAAGAAGGGGCAAATTACAAAAACAAACATAAGCATATGGATCATGACACAAGACTGACAACAAGGGCAGAGAACAGACAGGAGGAGCTTACCATGACACTCCATTTAAATGAAAGCAGGGGAGTCATTCCATCCTACACAGGTCACCCTTAAATTAACTAAATATTCATTTGATTATCATAACAATTTTTAGTTTCCTGCAAAATTTGAACTCCACAGTTGTTCTTTACATTTTGTCAAAATTTTATGATGATTGGACCAATAAAAATGCTCCAGAGCTGCTCTAAAAAGTACCTTTTCTTTAACTTGGAAAATAAATTATATTTTTGTCCTCCACTGTAAAGTTAGATACTTGTTTTTTTGTTATATATTCAAAAAGTTGTAGTGATAACAATACTTTTACTTAAGTAGGTATTTTTCAATACTCTTTCCACCTCTGACAAAAGCTGAGCCTGCTTCTATGCTGAACAGATGCAAGTCCATCTGGAAATATAGTGAACCTTTATTTTACATTCTAAACAGATGCAGCAGATAGACAGCATGTTCTCACTGTAGATCTCCTGAGGTCACATGTTACATCCAGACAGGCGCTGCTAAGGTCACACATTCAACCAGATTTCTCCCAGCGCTTCAATCTGAGGCCAAAAACGTCCCTCTAACGAGCTGTGGTGGCCGGACACAGGCGGGACGGGGACGGCGGCCTCATTAAGCAGGCCAGCGAGAACAAAGACGGCTTTCTGCCCTTTATCATACGCTCTCCTCATGACCGCGCAGAGGGAGCGCGTACAGCACAGCCAAAGCCACACAGTGGCTCTAAAAACAGCCAAAACTACAGAGCCAGTGAAGTCAAACAGGCCAAGCCCAACATCACCGGCAGAAAGATGAAAAGCTCCACTGTATTATTTTGGGTCATGGACAAACGTTATGGTTTATTTATCCTTGAGGTCATCAATTTAAGTGGGTTTTTCTCAAGTTGGTCAAAAAAGGGACACGTCTTCATTACAGGGTTTCCTCCTGGCTGTTTAGTCTCATATATGTGTGTGTGTGTGTTTGTTTGTTGTCATATATGGTTATGACAGAAATATCCTGACAGTGTGGGAACACTAGAAGAACAAGCCTGACGTAGCTTCTAAGAAAGCTTGATTGTGTTGATTGTTTTATCTGACAAGGCAAAACTTATTAGGTAAAGTGTAAAATGAGTTATTAAATATAGATTCTTACACACACATATATATATATATATATATATATATATGAGTATATATACAGGGTATTGTAGTAACGGGACACATGTAAACAAACAAAAAGTAATTGTATTGTATTACAGTTACAGTAAAAAAGACAGTAATCAGATTACAGGTACATTATACAATGATTACTGGCAGGTTTACACATACAGTCGGTAAAAAGAATATATTTAGAGAGTTACTTGATTAATTTACAGCAGCAAACTGAGCGAACAGTGAGCTCCATTATCCAGCGCTTGTTGCTCTGTATAATTCTACAGTTGGGTGGACATAAATCTAACTCTCGTGATTTTTATTGCTTATTTGCTTTAGTTTAGTTACTTCAGTTCAAAACATGAGTGAAGTCTTGTGAGTTGTAGAGATTGTTATGTTCTACCATCAACAATTTATTTCTTCATAGACGTTTGGATGATGGAAGTAAAATGCTGATATTTGTAAATGATCCTTATTTGTAACTGAGATCATCAAAAGTTGAAGCACAGCACTAATATGAAGCCATATGAGCAGCACAGCCTCAGATATAAATGATGGGTGGTCTCTGACTTAAGAATCATTGTTATTATATATCAGTACTGATATATATAGAACATATGCACCGATCAGCCATAATATTAAAACCTTGTATCTACTCACACTGTCCAGGAGCTCCACTCACAGACTGTAGTTCATCTGATTCTCTGCATGCAGTGTCTACCCCCTTTCACCCTGTTCTTTAATGGTCAGGACCCCCACAGGACCACCACAGAGCAGATACTACTAGGGAGGTGGTTCATTCTCAGCCATGCAGTGACACTAACATGGTGGTGGTGTGTTAGCAGTGTTTTGCTGGTGTGAGTGGATCAGACACAGCAGTGCTGCAGGAGTGTTTACACATCTCAGTGTCACTGCTGGACTGAGAATCGTCCACCAACCAAAACTATCCAGACAACAGTGTCCTGTGGGCGGCGTCCTGTGTCCACTGATGAAGGACTAGAGGAACAGAAACTGTGCAGCAGCAGATGAGCTACTGTCTCTGACTTTACATCTACAAGGTGGACCAGCAAGTAGTAGGAGTGTCTAATAGAGTGGACAGTGAGTGGACACAGTGTTTAAACACTCCAGCAGAACTGCTGTGTCTGATCCACTCACACCAGCACAACACACTAACACACCACCACCATGTCAGTGTCTCTACAGTGCTGAGAATGACCCACCACCCTAATAGTACCTACTCTGTGGTGGTCCTTCAGGGGTCCTGATCTGCAGTATGCAGAGAAGCAGATGTAGGTAGTGTAGAACTACATTGTAACCTGTATTGTAGGTGGAGCTGATAAACTGGACACTTCTCTGCTAGCCATCTCAGGGATAAGATGCTAGTGTGTGACATTCAAAAGTTTGAAGACACCTGGCTTTGGTATTTTCTTTTACTTTTATTTTATTTCTATTGCTTACATACTCGGAGAGTTACTCTCCATGAGATGCCTTGTTGAATGGCTGGATAGTGGCCAGTATGAGAGAACTGTACCCAAATCACCCAACCCTAACAGCCCTGCTCCCCGTTCACATCTGGAAACTTGTAACTGTATTGAGTCATTTGACACCAGGGAGGGACAACGACATGTTCACTGTGAGGTGTGCTCACCAGCCTTACAGGACATCCGTCTGTCCCGCTGCCTGAGGAAAATCCAGAAGATCAGGTTAGACAGCGGTCACCCAACACACGGCCTGATCACTGTACTGCCATCAGGCAAGAGATCCAAGCATCTAAGCCAGAACAACCAGCTACTGAACAGCTTCTACCCACATGCTGTCAGGCTCCTGAACAAACTGTAAAGCTGAACGACCCCAATACTGTTCTCTCAGCCACTGCTATATTATATTATACTATTATATTATTTATTCTGATATCGCTGCTATATTACATTATATTATACTATTATATTATTTATTCTGATATCGCTGCTATATTACATCATATTATACTATTATATTATTTATTCTGATATCGCTGCTATATTACATCATATTATACTATTATATTATTTATTCTGATATCGCTGCTATATTATATTATACTATTATATTATTTATTCTGATATCGCTGCTATATTACATCATATTATACTATTATATTATTTATTCTGATATCGCTGCTATATTACATTATATTATACTATTATATTATTCTGATATCGCTGCTATATTATATTATATTATACTATTATATTATTCTGATATCGCTGCTATATTACATCATATATACTATTATATTATTTATTCTGATATCGCTGCTATATTACATTATATTATACTATTATATTATTTATTCTGATATCGCTGCTATATTATATTATACTATTATATTATTTATTCTGATATCGCTGCTATATTACATTATATTATACTATTATATTATTCTGATATCGCTGCTATATTACATCATATTATACTATTATATTATTTATTCTGATATCGCTGCTATATTATATTATACTATTATATTATTTATTCTGATATCGCTGCTATATAATATCATATTATACTATTATATTATTTATTCTGATATCGCTGCTATGTTACATCATATTATACTATTATATTATTTATTCTGATATCGCTGCTTTATTACATTATATTATACTATTATATTATTCTGATATCGCTGCTATATTACATTATATTATACTATTATATTATTTATTCTGATATCGCTGCTATATTATATTATATTATATTATACTATTATATTATTTATTCTGATATCGCTGCTATATTACATTATATTATACTATTATATTATTCTGATATCGCTGCTATATTATATTATATTATACTATTATATTATTTATTCTGATATCGCTGCTATATTATATTATATTATACTATTATATTATTTATTCTGATATCACTGCTATGGACAATATCACTTTAAAGTCACTTTAAATATATTTATCTTCTTAGATAACCTGCCTATGCAAAAGTTTCTACATATGTCCTTCTGTATATCTTATGTATATTTTTTGTATATGTTTTGTATATTCCTATAAATATTTAAGTTTTTATTATACGTATATGTTCTAGCTTATTTTTACTTTATCATTGTGCACTACTGCTCAAAAGTTTGGGATCACAGTGAAATGTTCTTGTTTTCAATGGAGTATCTTCTTCTTTAACCCAACAATGGACTGACGGGTCTCTAAAGAAAGTTGTTTCTTTCTGGTCATTTTGAGTCGGTCAGCAAGACATCAACTGCTGATGCTTCAGATACTAAACTAACCTAGAATGTTGTTCCCTTTTATACTCACTTATTAGTAGAATGTTTTTCAGCTGTGCATCACAATTGAGCAAGAGTGTCCTAACAACCAATTAACCCAATAACCTCCTTAACTTGGATTGGTGGTCGTACCAGGAGATTTAGACAGAGGACTGAGAATTGCTGATAATAGAACTATATGCAAAATAAGCCTCTATACAAAAATAGTCTTTAATACAAACATTTTTATTCTTTAAAAATCATATATATATATAACGCTTCCCTGCTGTAGAGTTGTATCTGAGCCTCACCCCAAGCATTTCAATACATGTATGTCCGGACATGATGAGCAAATGACAAATAAACTTGAAAACTTATATTGCTAGTTGTTTAGTTGTTTAGTTGATGGCTGTGTGTTGAGTTATTTTCAGAAGACAGTAATCATACCATCTATACTGCTATACCAACTGTACACTGACTACTGTGAGTTATATTCAAGTTTCATTTCGATCCCATGAAAAGATATAAGAAGATATTTGCAGAAATATGAGGGGTTTGCTCACTTTTGTGAAATATTGTGTGATATATATACATGCAGTTACGACGCTCCTCTAATGCATGTCTTTCTCTTGGTGTTGCAGAAAGAGATGACATCACGGATGTGTCATTAAAGGACTCGCTGGCGTGTGTCGGACACTAATGGACCAGAGAGACTTCTCAGTGGAGTGAAATCCAGTTTGTAGCAGGTGGCTGTGAAGGCCCGGCCAGCGGCAGAGAAGACTGTTTAACCAGAGGACGTTAGTTTACTGTTGGAAACCTGCTGATAACAAGAGGACGTGTATAAGTAGCGCACGCACCAACCGCCACCTCCTCCTCCTCCTCCTCCTCCTCCTCACCTAAACCTTCCATGGAGCACGCTACGTTCACTAACATTCACTCAGCACAACAGCACCATCTGGTGGTGAAAAGCCTTGTGCTACTGAATACATCCACAAGGTGGCGGTCTAACCCAGAAAACCAGTCCAAATGCTTGAAGATTGTGCACTACTTGAGGGCAAAGTCAGATACTATGCAACGTACAGGGTGGGGAGAGTTATATTTCGTCTGATGTAATGATTTAAGGCTACTTATTGTTTAAGGATGCATTCTAATTCCTAATTTCTGATTTAACCCCCTTTATTTCTGGACAGTAATGGCGAACGTGTGTTCAACCTTAACGATTTATGAGTTTGCGATGTTTGGAGACTGCCAAATGCTAGGATTTACCTGATTATAACTACTCATAGAGCCGAGTTCTAAATGTTTTTAATGATGTCATGATTCCACACATGGTTGAATTTGCAGTGATTTGGTCTATAGAGGTGATTACAATGATAATGGATTAAGTTTTAGGATTAAGCTCATACACAGTGGTTGTACTGTTGTTGTTGTTGTTGTTGTTGTTGTTGTTTTTTTCATAACAAAGTAAATACAAGGAGAAATGCAGGGTTTATGAGTCCATACTGAACATCTGTGTATGTTTACTACATTAACTGTACACTTGACACTTTGCTGATATCCCACTGCAGTGCATTTATGACTTTTTAAAATGCAGTAAGTGTGTGTAAGTGTGAGAGACAGAGAGAGAGAGAGAGAGAGAGAAAGAGAGAAATTGTAATGAGTGTGAACCAAACCTCTCTCTCACTGTGTTGGTCAAGTGTGATCTATTCCACATTCCTCTTCATGGGCCTTCGAAACAGTGACCAATAGCTTAAAACAGCTGACCTCCAGTTCAATATCCTCTTTTTTACTAGACAGTAGCCAGATTTCCATCCAATATCAATTACAGTGCTGTGCAAAGGTTTTAAGCACTTGGGAACATTTATAATATATAAAAAGCTACTTATTCCAAACAGGAAGCTTATATTTAATTATTTAAATCTACACATAGTATTAATACAGTAAGCAGTGCTTTTACATACGTCAGTGTGTTTATTTAATCCTTTCCAAGCTTCTCCTTGTGGAACCCAGTATTATTGACAGTTCTCATCTAATACCTGCTTTGACTGCTCAGTACTTCATTAAGCTAAATCAAGATTACTGCTGAAGGAACTGAATACATTCATACAATGTCTGGGGCGTCCAGGAGAAATCTGGAACCTAACTTTGTTCACGAAATATAATCTACTTCTTTTAAAATAAGATGCATTCATGCTTATGTATATCTGTTGTAATGATATCTGGTGAAAATACACTTATTACTGAGATAAACTATCAGCTTAGGTGCCTCAGACTTTTGCACAGTAGTGTACAATTAAGTAAAAACCTGAAAAGCCACAGAAAGTGATATGATACGGCTGAATAAATTGAGTATTCTCTCATTTTGTTTACATTCACTGTTTAATATTCGCCATAAACACTGTAGAATAAGAGGTTGATGAGGGGTCGACTCCAAAAGAGACGTGTTTTTGGCTGCGATGTGATTGAGAGTCAGGCTCGAATGTTGTGTAACCACTCTGGGAAACAGATTGCTTATTACTTTAAGTTATTTCCAATGTAACATCATGATAGGCACGAGAAAGCTCCTTATTATCCCCAAGCTTATTATTTACCAGTAAAGACTGGCTGATTTTGAGAACAAGTATAAGAACACTCATTCCTGCTGATCCCTGTTCAGGCCAGCCAGAATTTCTAACAACTAAACGTCACACTCAGTGTCAGAGTTGTAAAAACACTTCTGAGCACTATGGAAGGACTTCACTGAGAAATCTTAGCTCCTCTTCACTGTTATGTTTTACATTATAAGAGCATGGCTACAGGACATGAATCAGTCCTTGTTTGACTTTCTGTTTACTAACCAATAACCACTGTGGTGTTTTATTCTGAGATAAATGCCCACTGTAGCTCCTTCTGCGCCCCCTAGTGTCCATTCGTCCAGCTGAATGGAATGAAGGGTAGTTCCATTAACTATAGACTATATTTCATCAACATCACTGAAGAAAACAATTTGTTTTTATTTCTCTAGTAGCCTCTGAAGGTGGTATTAATCGTAACATAACATTGAAAATACAGGCATGTAGGCCCACTTTGAATAATGTACATTATCAGTCAAAAGTTTGAACACACCTACCCAGGTTTTCTTATTTTCACTATTTTAATAGTAATAATATTAGTGAATACTTGTGAAGAGATCAAAACTATTAAATAGCACGTGTGGAATTATTCCAGGAGCAGAATAAAACATCTGGTTGTGGTTTAAAGAATGTTTAGAGTGTCTTTTAGAAATTAGCTAATTTGCTCAGATGCAGGTTTATATACTTTGAACATTCTGGCCAGCAGCTTCATGAGGAGTCTCTTGAGAAGATGGTGTACATGCTGAGATCTTGTTCTGATAAACAATATAGGTGTCATAAAACAATATACACTGTCATTTTTTTGAAATATAAAATGTTTTAGAATTTTTTTGTACATGGGCACCAACTTCACAATTTATTTTTCAACACATTAAAAGCTAAATGTCTTTATTATAATAAGATACACAATCAGTGTGTCCACGCTTTTCACCTGAATTTAATTTAATATGTCAAAATATGCGTAAACGTATGTGGATGGAAACGTGGCTACTGTCTCACAGAAATGTTATAGAGGTTAAGGCTGACAGCCCTACTGACTCGATACAGCTTACTGTTCCCCCCAGAGTTAGGTTTTCAAACATTCCCTCAACTGTCATTTTCTCTTCTCTCACAGCATCAGTCTCCTGTGTTTGATAAACATGTGCGTCTGTCCATGTAAATTCCAGAACTGAAGCAATAAAGAGGATTTGGTTTATTTCCTTACAGCCTGTCTTGATTTGTGAGATTACGCAAATGCTACGGCAACACACTAATGATGGTCTGAATTAAACAAATGAAAGATGCTTAGCTTTAGATTTCAATACAAAAAACACGGTAGTCAGTGCAGAGGTTACATACACAACATACACAGCACATGTAGATTCTTGATACTAAATAAAACGGCTAAATAAAATCTGTAATATATTTCTGTTGACACCACTAATGTAATGGAAAGAAATTTGTATGTTTCTACAATTAATTATTTCAGATCAAGTCCTGTACATACATAGTCTTATATGGTGTGCATGTATTTATTACTAAGAAACAAAGCAAAATCTGGACTATAAAAGAAGAAATAATAATAATAATAATAATAATAAAGAGAATTTGTGTGCAACACTGTTTCCCACTTCTATTCTTCTTCATATTTTCCTGCAAGATAAAGAGTTTTCCGTTAACTACGATTTTCTGCTAACTATCAACACAGTTACCAGAATGTGGGAATTGTTATATAACAGTTTTATGTATGTTAGTAAATAGCAACTGTGAAATAACTGGACTATTATTGTATTCCTTTATGTGCTTAATAGCTTTACCTGTAATGTATCCAGATTAGCATGGTGCCCTTTTTCCAAAGTAATGACGCAGTGTTTTGGTGTTTATACCTCACGGTTGATCCAGTTAATACCCAGAATCTGTTTACACTCTCTAATTACCTGAACATTTGGGTATGTACCTCTCATTATTGCCACGGACTGTAAAAGAAAGAGTTACTGTACATTTTATATTATAAACTACAGTCAAAATGCTTTTTTAGTGTAGTTCAGGTAGCATTACTGTATATCTCGCTTGCATCTCCTGTGAAATCTCCAAACCTCCCCCCATTTCTCCTTAAGCTCTTCATCAAAAACACTTTCGTTGATTGCTTATTAGTTGTGGATCAGTGCAAGTAGCTAACACGACAGTGTGTTTCTCTTAAAAGATCAGCCTGACAGTAATCCTTTGCAGGGTATCTGAGATTACCTCTATAGCCCTTCAGAGTAAGATTAGACCTTAGATTTATCTACAGAATGTTTTTGGAAAGGTGATTTCACTAGGTGTAAGCTTTGGCTGAGCTGTATATAAAGCTTGGGTGTTCTCCAGTTCAGAGGTTTATGTTCTGGGTCAACACTGCTCTGAACAGTCTGAAGGAACCAAGAGAACCAAGATATGTACCAACTGCATCCTGAAGTCTCTAGAGAAACCGACGTTATACCAACGAGATAATTAACGTTTCCTGAAATGCGACTTTCAACCACATCCTATGAATTCAATTTGGTCTCAGCTTCACGGAGGTGTTTTGTAAAGCAACGCTCATGTCCTTCCATATAGAAGTCCTCAGCCTGTTCGAGCCACTCTAGGGTAACAGCGCAATGGGGGAGAAATTGGAATCGTCCGGGCCGCCAGTGTGTGTCCAGATTCTGTCCACAGTCGCTTTGGTGTGTTTCGGCCTCTACTGCATCGTCAAGGGCGTATCATTCGGCTTCTTCAACTGGTGGTACATCCTTGGGGCTGCCTGCCTGCTGACCACCGCCTTCGCCGCCTTCCGTGTCTACGAGGTATGTGTGTTCATGGCACGAAGCGAGATGGCCCAGGCCGAGCCCTGCAGGATAGTACCCTGAGGGACACTTTCATCGGTTGAACTGAGACATACGTTGGTAAACAGGGTCAATCTACTGGACGGTGGTAATGAAAGTTCATGGAAGGATAATTTCTTCCAACTCAGCTTGGCCATTACTTCTTGATGACCTGCTGCAAGGATTCTCTGTTGGTAGGGCATGGTTGCTAAACTGGAACATACTGTGGTGGTCCTATTGGATAAAGATTGTTTCAGGTGGCTTCAGAGTGAGATTTACCTTCTAGAAGCATCTGGAGTTTAAAGTGACATTCTTCCAATGCCATCACTGCCTTCAGCATCTACAAGGTTCCTAATTGTGGTGCAGAGATGGATGACCAAGGCCAAGCTCTGCAGGACAGTGACCTGAGGTGACTTTCAAAAATCCTTCCAAGACTAGACTTTATGATCCTGGGGAAGCTGATCCTAGGTTAGAAGGGCAATCTTATGGACTGCTGTGCTGGAAGTCTTGGACGAACAATTAGATTCAATTTAAAAGTTATGGGCTCACAGCAGATGTACAGTGTGAAGCAGCTGCCCACCCCCCAGGGTCCACTGTCCTAATGACCAAGCTGATGGCACCAGTGGCAAGGACAACTCTCTAAAACTACAATAAGGAATCTTTAAGAGGAACCAAGACTGAAAAGGAGAAACTCTAAGATCATGAGGAGAAAACCATAGGAGGAACTCTCTTTATATTTTATATGATCATAAAAATAAAAAAAACAGCAAATAAAAGTATGTGCAATGAGATATAACTATAGATATTACCAGGTACTGGAGCACGGAGGGTGTGTCTCAAAACTTAGTGAGGGTCTACATAGGCAGCTTTTTACGTCATAGTATGCGCTCCTGACATGTAGACTGTCCCAATACTTACATACCTTAAACATGCTGTCTACTGAGGAACCTTATTTAGACCTGATTTTAAGGAAGCATCGAACGCTTCCTCAGCCGCTAAGACAATCCCATGATGCAACACAGGCTAATCTACGAGCAGTGAAGTGGTTTTAAAATGTGAGTTATTTTGATTCTCTCTGGAGTTTTAATGTGTTTCTGGTCATATAATCACACAAAACAGTATTTTATTATCAACTCTGTAACAAGTCCTTCACCATTTACAGTTTTATACTCAAGCCATTAGCATTTATGCTAGCGGATTTTTCAGCCTTGGGTTATTGTTTTGGTTGCCGGCCGGTAGCTTAGCAAACAGCTAAACCACCGGTCGCGTGCTGTAGTGTTCTCTCTAACTAGAGCGTCTCAGTAATCTGTTTTATGAGGAGAGATCAGAAAGAACACTGTTACTTAAAGACACACCCATAGCATGTACAGCTAACAGCAAATACACAGGACTAAACAGTAAATACACAGTCGAGTCATATTATTATGAACACCAGCTAATATCCAGAGTAACTGCCATGTGCAGCACGGGCGGCAACCATACAGACTGGGAGACTCAATAAGGTCCTGCTAGGTTGCCACAAGTATCTGGAGCCATGCTGACTGCAGTGCATCTCACAGCTGCTGGAGGGCATGTGAGGGAGTATCCATAGAGCAAACATGACGATTAAGGTGGTCCCACGGATGCTCAATTGGGTTCAAGTCTGGGGAATCAGGGGTCCAGAGTAGTACTTGAAATTCTTGGTCAGCTCTTCAAACCAATCTTGGACGTTTCTAGTTGTGTGATGTGTCACATTGTCTTGCTGGAAGATCCCACCCGCCCCAGTGAAGACAATCAGCATGTATGGTGTATGTGATCTGCAAGGATGGGTTCATTCCCAAATCAGTTGAGAGTGTCTTCCACATGGATGAGTGGGTCCAGAGAATGCCACCTATGTGCTGCTGCTGTCCAAAGTAGGAAAAGTTGGTCATAATAATGTGACTCAATTGTGTATGAATATAAACATTTTTATAGAATCCAGTTAAGGTGCATCATGTGCACTCACTACAGTAAATAAGAACAGGCTCTGGTTCAGAATGATTGCGTAATGGTATATACAGTGAATATGTACTTTATGTGCTTTATATGTAGTAAGGTGCATTTGCACCTCCCTGTTTAGGTTAAGGTTGCTGTAAAGGTGGCTGTTGGTCCTTCTTCATTTAAGTGAGATGATGTATGGCAGCGTTCCTAACCCTGGTCCCCTTGTTTCTCCTGCTGCCACTACACCTGGTCCAACTAATCATCTCATTAACAGCCCATTATTGAGGTAAATTGGCTGTTAAAGCAGAAAAGCACTAAAATGTGCCCGACATCTGACCTCCAGAAGCAGGTTTAAGAAACACGCATCTATGCTACCTGTGGCTTGCAGCTGCAGTCAAAGCCTATTTGTGATAGGAGACGATGTTGAGTGTTCTACTGCTTTTATATGACAATTAGAAGAAATACAGAAGAAAAGTTAAGCAAACCCCAACATTATGTTTTAGTATAGTGACCTCCGGCCTGTTGTGTTAACCTGAATGCAGTTTGGTGTCAGTCAGTCTGTAAAGCTTGTCACAGCCCAGCTTGTTTGCTGACCTGAACTTAGTTCAGTTGTAGCTAATTGCAATTTGTGTTGCTGTTTTGGTGTCAAAGCTGTTGACTGAAAAATGGAAAAACATGTCTGGGGCAATAAAAGAGTCCAAGTGGTCCTGCTGTCACACTCTACTTCACAATCATGGTCAAATGAATTATCGTAGTGTATCGTTGCATATATATATATATGAAACATAGAATGTAGAACAACTAAATTGATTATATAATAAAACAAACTGCAGTGTATGATCACAGTGGAATCCCAGCAGTTTCGGATATTGTCCCACTAACCTCACCCATATTTATGTTGTGGGAATTAAATTAAATTACAATAAATTTTATTCAATTAAAGTAACACTGAAAATAAACAAACAACAGCAAGTTTAGAGACATTTATTTGTATAGCGCTTTTCACAACCAGTGTTGTCCAAAAGCAGCTTTACAGAAAAGCAGTTTATGAAAACTCCATGCATAATCACAAGCATATGAAAGGGTATCCGAGCCCCCCAGAGCAAGCCAGAGGCAACAGTGGCAGTAGAAAATGTCTTGGTAAGAAGAGGAAACCTTGAAAGGAACCCAGGCTCAAGGGAGGAACCCGTGCTTCTCTTCGACCCCGGATAGAGAGAGAGTGACCATCCTCCTCTGGTCGACCCCGGATAGAGAGAGAGTGACCATCCTCCTCTGGTCGACCCCAGATAGAGAGAGAGAGTGACTATCCTCCTCAGGTCGACCCCAGATAGAGAGAGAGAGTGACCGTCCTCCTCTGCTCGACCCCAGACAGAGAGAGAGAGTGACCATCCTCCTCTGGTCGACCCCAGATAGAGAGAGAGAGTGACTATCCTCCTCAGGTCGACCCCAGATAGAGAGAGAGAGTGACTATCCTCCTCAGGTCGACCCCAGATAGAGAGAGAGAGTGACCGTCTTCCTCTGCTCGACCCCAGTTAGAGAGAGAGAGTGACTATCCTCCTCTGGTCGACCCCAGTTAGAGAGAGAGAGTGACTATCCTCCACTGGTCGACCCCAGTTAGAGAGAGAGAGTGACTATCCTCCACTGGTCGACCCCAGTTAGAGAGAGAGAGTGACTATCCTCCACTGGTCGACCCCAGTTAGAGAGAGAGAGTGACTATCCTCCACTGGTCGACCCCAGTTAGAGAGAGAGAGTGACTATCCTCCACTGGTCGACCCCAGTTAGAGAGAGAGAGTGAGCTAATGAGATTATATAAACTATATTCTAGTTTAGGAGCCATCATGAACCATCTCATAGGGTCTCTGTCAGAGTGAAAGAGAACCACTGTGCTTTTTGTAAGTCTTTTATAATAAATAAACATTATGTCAACATGAGGAAGAAATATTTGAAATTCTGCTTTGTTTCTTGGTCACCATTCAAACTGTAGCAAATGTGTGAAATTGACTCTGTTAGGGCCTATTTTAGTCTTAGGCCTTCTACTGAATCTTGTGTATGGGCTCTAATGGAGTCCAAATCAGCTGGAGCCCATGCTGCCATTAATTCTGAAATTCATGTGAATGTTGACTCAAATTTGGATGATGATTGATTCATTTGTAATAAGAGTTCTGGAGTCTTAGAGTTGTGAAACTCACACTTTATCCTGTTTTACTGTTTGTGTCAACAGTAAAATCTAGAGATGGAAAGCTTGATCGGCTGTATGTATCGGTATCGACCGATTTTTAATCAAAATATGCGATCAGACGATATTTCTTCAATTTAGCCGATCCCGAGAGCCAATCGATGCCGTTAAACAAATGAGCCTAATTTCTGGATTTCCAGCTAGTGTTTTGTTGAAACCCACTCCGGCCAGGTCCCTGCAATTCCTATCTGAATCACTAGGTGGAAACACATACTCTTTCGTTTTCAACAGACTGACTAGAGCAGCAGCCTCGCAAGAACAGTTTGGGTTCACGGCATGTGCTCATAGAAAATATGTCGTCCGTCTGTCAGTGTTTTACCGTTTGTGGTGCAGACTCATCCAGGACGTTCTGTAAAAATAGTTAAATTAACGTGTCTCAAGAGGGAACCAAGACAAAGACATTTAACACTACTCATCACCGTACACCGTACAGACCAGATCTGACCGGTATGAACAGAACAGCAGCAACAATTCAAGATCCACATTTAATGATTACAGATTGCCGTTTAAAATAACAGAGTCTGCGTTTATTGACTGCATGTATGCAATTAGCTTTTTTCGTTCTAAATTCAGGATCGCAGTATTGGTGATATTTGTTTATTTACTGTTAATTTTGTTAAAAATATTATGCTGTTTCATATGAGCTCGTTAAAAATGGTAATAAACAAGTTTCCACCATGTTTCATGACTTGCTTGCGCTAATAACTACATGTAGCCCTGCTGTGGCGTATACCCCGCCCTCTATCGGTATCGGCTATCGGCCGATCAAGCTGAAAGGTGATCAGAATTGGCCTCAAAAACGCTGATCGTTCCATCTCTCCATCATGGATGATGTTGATCACCCACTGCACACCATTATCATGGAACAAAGGAGCAAGTTCTGTGGCAGGTTCCTGTCACAGAGCTGCTCTCTCGACACTTTACTAGACATCTTATGTCAGCACTCATAGACACTATTGACACTTTGCTGTACATCTTGTACATCTGCACTCCTGGACACTTTTTAACACTATTTAACATTAACATTTACTTAATACAATCTTTGCACATCTATTTATTTTGTAATAAATATCCCAGTACTGTCATGTATCTGCTGATACCCGTTTTTCTCTTACACATTACCTAATTTACTACTGCACTACCTTTTTACCTTCAGTCAGGGTGTATAGTTTTGTTTTCATATGCTCTTGTATATATTCTTTTTGACTATTGGAATTCTTTATCCTTCTTTATACTTCTTTGTACTGGGTGTTGTGAAACTGCTACTGGCTGCTAAATTTCCTTCGGGATCAATAAAAGATCTATCTATCTATCTATCTATCTATCTATCTATCTATCTATCTATCTATCTATCTATCTATCTATCTATCTATCTATCTATCTATCTATCTATCTATCTATCTATCTATCTATCTATCTATCTCTAGTAAAAACCTGAGCTACCACTTTCTTCCAACATGTTGCTTTTGTCAGTTCTTGTTGATTTGGTCATTTTTTGTCCAGCTGTAATCTGAAGAAGATCCTGGAGGTTCCACTTAAAAAACATTTAAACGCTGTATTTGAGCGAGAGCAGTACAACCATTCTATCTGTACAGTTCACTGCAGCTGGGCTTCAGCCTGCACAAGTACTGACACAGTTTACATCAGGACAGCGAGTTCACTAGTGGTGTTAATAACGCATCACAATGACTTCAGCGACTTTAATACAAATGAAAAGTTTGGTTTGTTATCGTTGCTGTCCAAAGAAAATCATGTAACCAATTTTTTCAATTTTCATTTTTCTGTATCTTTCAAACTCAACAGCTGTTTCTTATGTCTTGTATTTTTATAAAGCAGGGACCAATAGAAAAGCTCCAACATCCCTTGGAATAAAATCTCTTTACATTAACTTACATTGAAAGTAAAGAAGGTTTTTGGCCTCTCCTGTAAAGTTACTATTTTAGATATGCTCATTTTTCTTTGGACAGTAATGATATGTAACTGGGACAAAAATCCACATGGTAATTCCATTAAAGGAGCAATGTGTAAAAATTTGAGGGGTGTCTTTAAGCAAAAATGAAATAAAATAAGCATAACTATGTTTTCATTAGTGTCGTAAAAGGCTTACTGCCACCAGGGGGAGAGTGCGCACCACTCACAGCGCCAATCAGCATGATTGATGTCACCTGTGATCTCCCTTTATAAAGGCTGTGCACCCCTTAGCTAGAGTCTTGTGTTGTTCATGCCATACAAGACCCTGTTGGTAAATGGTGGAAAAGAAAAGAAAAGAAAAGAAAAGAAAAGAAGTCAAGTCAAGTCAAGTCAAGTCAAGTCAAGTCAAGTCAAGTCCTTCTTCCCTTATCGGGAACCAGTACGTGTCAAGGTTTCTCCCTTTCTTTTCCAACTCCTTCCCCTCCCCCTCTGTAGGAACCAGTGCCCACCGAGGAGCATTTCCTCTTTTCTGTAGTTGGTATACTAATATCATTGTACTGGTAGTACACTGCTGGTGGAGCAGTGGTTAATCACGAGCGTCCGTGCTTCTAATATTTTATTCTGGTATGGGTTTGATCCCCAGAGCCAGACTTTTTATATCTCTGGCTTTGATCCTTTCTCCTGTCCATTTAACATTTTTGTGTCCTCTGATAAACTGCTGTCTAGCATCCTTTTGTTTTTATTTGTTTCTTCTGATTTCTCCCACCACTGGCTACTCCATTATCTCCCCAGTCCTAGAATCTTTAGACCCGCTTCCTCATAAACTAGAGGTTAGAGTGCTGCACTCACACCCCAGTGGCCCCTGTTCATATCCTGCAACCTGTTCATATCTGCTTTTGAGTCCACTCAGGTTTCCACCTGGTTAACTCCAAACATGGCCTTAGTCCAGGAGGCCTTGTTACAGGCCAGCGATCTAACGATCCTTACAAAGAAAAAGTTTATTCAAGAGTGTTATTAGTATACTTCTTTTAAACTAAACAAAAATGAGTCTGCTCTTAGTTTATTTTTTTATGCACTTCTCAGTGATATACTAAAAACAGTTATACTTAAGTATATTTGGGTTATACTGACTAGTATGTGTGTGTGTGTGTATATATATATATATATATATATATATATATATATATATATATATATATAAAGTCTAACTATATTTGGTCTTTACTTGTACTTAATCTTTTGATTACGATATACTTTAGAAAAGTTTAAGTTTAAGCCCTGCACAAAACACACCCAGTACAGTATTTGTTTGGAAATTTTGATTTAGAAAGATTTATAAAGAATACAAATGTTTTTTAACCCGAGTACATCTTGTTTATTTTTTTTTTGTGTGTCGGCTGGAGTGAGAAAAAGTTGTAAAAGTCATATTTTAAGTAGAAACTAAAAACTAAACCTAGTCATGTACTTTAAAGTGCAAAAATAAAATATAAACATTCAGTAAACTAAAGGTGGGATAGCAGTATACAACTTGTAAATAGAGGACAGCTTGGTGGCACAGTGGGTAGCACTGCTGCTTCATGGCAAGAAAGACCTGTGTTCAGATCCCAGCCATGCTGACCACAGTCCTGTCTGTGTGGAGATTGTGTGTTGTCTGTGTGGGTTTCCTGCTACACTCAAAAGATTGTGTCTGTGTGATAATCTTTATGAAGATGAATTAACAAACTAGTAAACTAACAGTAAGCCCATAAGTTTAAGTTGCAGTACAAAAGATGTACTAGTTGTGTACTTGAAGTCTACTACTACTTAAAAGTATACTTGTATCAACTAAAAAGTGGGCCAAATTAGTCACAAGAAATATTAAATAGTACATCTACAAGTGTACTACTAGTACAATGATATTAGTATACTAACCTCATAAAGTATACTTGGCAAATATACTTCAACTTTACTTAAGTTTACTTAATAAAACCAACTTTAAGTATACTTAAGACTGACAAGTATATAATTACCCATAACTACAAATCACTGTGTTCTCGTATCTGAGAATGAACCTTCACATCTACACAGTAGCAGCTCAACTTCCAGCAGAAGCTGCCACCGCCATGTTTCTACAGTAACCCAGAACAGACAAACCCCACACTGCCTGAGAGAGTGACATGTTTTTATGTTGAAGCAGCAGATTAAATTTATTTGCCACGGAACGAGAAAGAATCCTTCCGGAAATGTCCCACCGTAGCGCATATTCATCAGTAGCTCAATGCATAAAACACCAGGTAGCATATTTTACTATCTTAAATCCCCTTAACAATAATATGAATGCCAATAAAAATATGAGCTGGAATCAGCTTCTTTTTGGAATTATTACATTATTACACATGGTGAAGGAATAATTATTATGCTTCAGACACAAGAGTGTCTCTGCTGCACCATTTAAGGTGGAACTGGGTAAACAAGAAGCTGATGAATGTCCTGGAAAATGGGACCAGCATTAGGATACTTAGACTATCAAAATCAGCTTACGGGGGCATATAACATATTAACATTAAAAGCATACGAAGACTCTTTGTTATTTGCTATACTAATGATATGAGCATGTTAGAGAGAACCACATTTGTTCTATTTGATGGATAGAATATATTGCTTGAACAATTTGACTTTAGTACTTTGCAATACACAAACTGGAGTTAACCCACTGCTCCTTTAATGCAGACTGTATAAGTTATTTCTGCCTCTTTATGACTGACTGTTTTTGGAGTTGTGTTGTCCTGCTTATTTCACAACAGGCTCAGCGCTATAGTCATATGATGAAGATGTTTTGAGTGAATAATAGTGGCCACAGTGTTACCAGCATGTACTGCCATTAGCCTTGACCATAATTCAGCTGGGCTGTAAACATCTGCAGCCATGCTGCAAAACTATTAGGCATCTGGCCACTCGCAGCTACTAACAGGGTGACTGAGGCTGTGCTGGATTAAACAGTGTCCAAACTCCTGGTGCTCTGCTGATGTGGGAGTTAAATACTCCAGAACGAAAGGTCTGCATCATGTCATTACTTGGAGTAAATCAGTGGTGGCTGAAGTAGATGTTTAACAGACGCTAGAGAACAATGCCTCATTCTTCAATTAGCCAAATCCTGATTTACACACACGCTAACGAGGAATTTTATGAACACATTTAAACACATTTTAGTAAAATAGATACCTACACTTCCCAGTCACTTCACAGCTACTCACCGTGCTGGTGTACTGTCAGAATTACCTGTCAGTGTTAGTCATCTGCTAACCCTTCATCAGTGACCACAGAACCACTATTGCCTGGGTATTTGTGGGTGAGTGGGCGTTTGACCCCCCAACCCAGTTAGCTGCTAATTGCTGTAAAGCAAGAAAGCAGCTTAGACACTAAATCCTAAAAGTAAGTTTGTGGCCAGTGAGTAAAAGTACAAGGTAGGCATTTCTGATAAAGTGGCCAATGAGTGGAAGTACAAGGTGGGTGTTTCTAATAAAGTGGCCAATGAGTGGAAGTACAAGGTGGGTGTTTCGAATATGAAGGGCCAGTGAGTAAAAGTACAAGGTGGGTGTTTCCAATAAAGTGGCCAGTGAGTGGAAGTACAAGGTAGGCATTTCTGATAAAGTGGCCAGTGAGTGAAAGTACAAGGTGGGTGTTTCCAATACAGTGGCCAGTGAGTGGAGGTACAAGGTGGGTGTTTCCAATAAAGTGGCCAGTGAGTGGAAGTACAAGGTGGGTGTTTCCAGTAAAGTGGCCAATGAGTGGAAGTACAAGGTGGGTGTTTCGAATATAAAGGGTCAGTGAGTGAAAGTACAAGGTGGGTGTTTCCAATAAAGTGGCCAGTGAGTGGAAGTACAAGGTGGATATTTCTAATAAAGTGGCCAGTGAGTGAAAGTACAAGGTGGATGTTTCTGATAAAGTGGCCAGTGGGTAGATGTACAAGGTGGGTGTTTCCAATAAAGTGGCCAGTGAGTGGAAGTACAAGGTGGATATTTCTAATAAAGTGGCCAGTGAGTGAAAGTACAAGGTGGATGTTTCTGATAAAGTGGCCAGTGGGTAGATGTACAAGGTGGGTGTTTCCAATAAAGTGGCCAGTGAGTGGAGGTACAAGGTGGGTGTTTCCAATAAAGTGGCCAGTGAGTGGAAGTACAAGGTGGATGTTTTGAATATGAAGGGCCAGTGAGTGAAAGTACAAGGTGGGTGTTTCCAATAAAGTGGCCAGTGAGTGGAAGTACAAGGTGGATGTTTCTGATAAAGTGGCCAGTGGGTAGATGTACAAGGTGGGTGTTTCCAATAAAGTGGCCAGTAACTAGAAGTACAAGGTGGGTGTTTCTAATACAGTGGCCAGTGAGTGGGAGTACAAGGTGGGTGTTTCTAATACAGTGGCCAGTGAGTGGAAGTACAAGGTAGGCATTTCTGATAAAGTGGACAGCAAGTGTAAGTACAAGGTGGGTGTTTCCAATACAGTGGCCAGTGAGTGGAAGTACAAGGTGGGTGTTTCCAATACAGTGGCCAGTAAGTAAAAGTACAAGGTAGGTGTTACCAATACAGTGGCCAGATAGTCAAAGTCCAAATAGGTGCTTTTAATGAAGTGACTAAAAAGTGGCAGTACAAGGTGGGTGTTTCTGATAAATTGGCCAGTGAGTGACAGTATAAGGTAGAACCGGCCAGTGAGTGTATATGTCAGCAGTGAAATGCAGGAAAGAGGTAAAAACTAAAAACTCTCTCTCTTTCACATCTTCATGTCTGGATTCAATATTTCTCGATTGAGTTATGCTAGTACTGTTATTTCACAATCCACAATGTGCTCAGCAACCAGAATTTATTTCACAATAATAAGTTTATTGGTCCCTTAAAAATCATCAGAGTAAAGTTTTCCAAGATGTTTGCACAATGCACCATATACAGTAGCACAGCAAAGCTTAGTCTTTCCACAGAACACAGAACGGCTCCCGTCTCCAGCTTAGGATTTTTAATAAACATCTACAGTTCGTGCTCGTAGCACTCGAAAGCAAGTTTAATACTGTAACACACAACATTCACTCAGGAACATCACACTCTACACAGCCACTTTACAGCCACACCGACACACAAGAATAAACACTGACATACAATATGATCTGATATTTCTCTGCTAGTAATCATAAAACTGGAATACACAATGTGTGCAAAAGAATTGTAGTCTGTGAATCCCGATCATAGGATTGCATAAACCTTGATACCCTTATGATACACGTCCACTACACCAGGGGTGCGGTAGCACGATGAGTTTTGTTTCTCTGCAGTTGTAGCTTAACGGCCTGGGATCAGCCAGCCTCCTCAGCAGAGCAGTCGATGCCCGCGTAGGTGAATTTCTCATACAGCGTAGTGTTAACATATGTCTGATGGAGGGAATGCGAAAGAGAGATGTGTGAGACACAGCAGGAAAACTTTAACACTCTATATTATCACGTTAGCGGCCACTTCTGGTCCTGAAATCACCAGGAAAACATTATTTTACCACACTGATTCAGTCTTTACTTCCACACAGCACTACACTACTCACAGTCATATGTAAAGGTTTGATTACATCTGGTCCAATTATAGGTTTAGCTGATTTTCTAAGTGTAAATAAATTAATTTTGTTCCTAAAACTGACACCCCAGACATGAGCTACTTCTTCAAAATTAGATATTTATGTTACTTTGTATTGTATTTGTGGTTATTTACATCTGTTCTAATGATATCTGGTCTTTTTACTGGTGAAAATACATATAAAAGCTGTGATAAAGGCTTTTAAACAATAAGCTTAGGTGTCTAAGACTTTTTCACTGTAGTGTATGTTCTCTGAAGGGAATATTTATTTTTTACATTTATCTAACATGTGACCAGGGATGCAACAGGAAGGCCTGAGTAGTTAATAAAGAAAGTTTGTAGACAACAAAAGCAGCCTGTTTGCAGTAAATAACTTGATAAGTGAGGAAAGTACCAAAAATGAATAATGGCTCTTCTGATGGGCTCTAAATGCCTAAAACCTTTAGAACCTAAAACTCTTCCTGCAGGGCCGCTATGTAAATTTGATTTGAGGCCAAGCAAAACAGACTTTAACAATCTTGTTTGGCCTAGTTTACCTTTCTCTCCTCCAGCATGCGGTTGAGTGACATCAGGATCTGAGCGAACGAGGGCCTTTCATAGGGCTTCTCTCTCCAGCACTGCCTCATGAGCTCATAGCTACAGAGAGAGAGAGAGAGAGAGAGAGAGAGAGAGAGAGTGGGCAAGAATTCAAGATAATTCAAAAGTACAGTCTTAATCCTAAAGTAAAAGTCTTAATCCATCCCATAATTTTAACTGAGTTTTGTGGACCAAAAGTTATGGTTCCTCAAGGGTTCTTTAGAAAAGGCAGTGGTCCTAAGGAGAAGATAAGGACTTGGGCAAAGAAGGAGACATGGGAAGCTCATTGCTCCCCTATACCGCAACCCACTATCCGGTAGTGGAGAAAATATGGTGGTCACTATTAACACATACTCTACATGACAGTGCTGACCAACTTTGGGCAGAAGAGAAAGGGACACACCTTGGACAGGTTACCTGGGGGGCTTATTTGATAGAAGACAGGAAAACACACTGGACATGTTACTGGGGGGCTTAATGGGTCGGAAGGCAGGAAACACGTTGAACAGGTCACTGGGGGGCTTACTGGGTTCAAGACAGGGAAGCACCCAGGACAGGGCACCGGGAGTCTTATTTGACAGAAGACAAGGAAACACACTGGACAGGTCATCAGGGGGGCTTATTGTGTGAAAGACCGGGAACCAATAAGGGGAGCTTATTGGGCAGAAGGCATGGACGCACCCAGGACAGGTCACCAGGGGGGGTTATGGGCAGAAGACAATGAAACATACTGGACAGTTCACCAGGGGGGCTTATTGGGCAGAAGACAATGAAACACACTGGACAGGTCACCAGGGGGGCTTATTGTGTGGAAGACAAGAAAACACCCTGGACAGGTCACCAAGGGAGCTTATAGGGCAGAAGGCATGGAAGCACCCTGGACAGGTCACCAGAGGGGTTTATTGGGTGGATGACAGGGAAACACCCTGGACAGGTCACCAGTGGGGGTTATTGGGCAGAAAGGGGAAACACCTTGGATATGTCACTGCGGTCACTGCTATTATATGCATGAATTCTATAAAGACCTCAGAGGTCAATTACCTTTACTAAAGAACCATTAGAGAACCATTAGATTAGTGTGTACACTTTATGTCGAACGTTCCTGAACTGCACCTCAGGTGTGATGAGTCTCTCAGACACACTCAAACACACACTTACACTTCGTCGTCACAGTTGAGGGGTTTCTCCAGCCGGTAGCCCTGGGGCAGTTTTTCATAAAGCTCAGCGCAGGTCATGCCACAGTACGGCGTCCCACCTGCAAACCAGCATTAACCAGCGTTAACATCATTCAGACAATTTTAAACTGATTTCAGTCAAAACATTAACCAATAAATCTCCTCTACATCACTATTCAGACAGGATTCATTTCCAGGGTGAGCTGTGGTGATGTCATTTTAGCACAAGATGACTATAATGCATATGGTCAGTTTAGATAGGATAGGAAGTCTGGTGTATATGATAGAGATGGGAGTAGCCAGGGGTCGTATAGACTAGTCAACTTGTGGACTTTACTGCTCCGTGATGACACTTTAAGCTTGATGTAGACTAAAAACTGATCACATGATTATAACAATAACAACATGGATGCATCAGAGAAGACAGTGAGTGAGGAGCCTGGTGATTTTGGGGTCCATAAATTGAAAGTTAAGAATGTTTTTGGCCTCATGTAAAAATCCTTTTTCGTTTATTTTTCAATATTTTTTTATTTTTTAATAGTATTAATACAGTAAGAAGTGGTTTCACATGTCAGTGTGTTTATTTAACCCTTTGCAAGCTTCTCCTTGTGGAAACAACCCAGTATTTACAGTTCTCATCTAATACCTGCTTTGACTGCTCAGTACTTCATTAAGCTAAATCAAGATTGCTGCTGAAGGAACAGAACACATTCATACAATGTCTGGGGCGTCCAGGAGAAATCTGGAACTACACTTTGTTCTTCAAACTGGAGCTCAAGATATGATCTACTTATGTTCTCACCTGTTGGGTTTGATTCTTTCATTTCTCTGCTGATCTACAGTATTTCAAAGATCAGATATTGAACACTATCTCCAATTTCCTGAAGACCACAACAACAACATATAAGTGATGGGAGAGGAAGCATAACCCTATAATCCTGTGAAGGTTGAAGTCGGTGACTCTTATTTTCACCACGTTATATATTTATTATGTCTAAATTTCATTGGCTCTGCGGGCAGACGAGCTTCTCGGCAAGGCCACCTAGGGTGTGCACAAGTTGGACATGAATTAGTGAGATTCTGGGGCCAAATCTCTGGTTGTCTACCTGCCAGCAATCCGATCCAGGCCTTGTTGAAAAGGGCACAACCCACGGTCTTTCTTTAGCGTCCCCTTATGACATCAACAGTGATTATTCAACATTTACTGAACTTTCAGCACACAACTGTGGACTTTTGAAAATCTGAGATCAAACAACCCCTTGTGGTTACTTGATTTATGCTTTGCCTTCACTCCTAAAAAACACTTTCATTCATCTGTTATTGTGTTTACTATAACCATCTGTTACTAGTCACAGTCAACATAGCTGCTTACAATCAAATCTTTTATGTCCTTAAAATATACATTTAAATGTTCTTATGTACATTTGAGGCAGTTCAGTGTATATCAACTTGATTTTCACTCCTCGAGTTCCTCTATATTCTCCAAGGTCCTCTATATTCAAGATATATATATATATATATATATATATATATATATCACAGACATGTCTTTTATGCATGGGATTGATGTAATCTGAGGTAATTTCTATAGTCAGAATTAAAGAAGGTACTTAATATATATAAGGTGTTTGAATTTGCCTAAAATTGTTAAGAAATTCTGGTAAAGACTGTGTTATTCTACTGTTCCATGTAAAACTAATCCTGTCTGAATAGTGCTTAAGACTGACCTACTTCTTCAAGCCTGTAACAGCACTACTGTTCTCAGATTCTGAGAGCTATTATTGTCCATTTGAAAAAAAATCAGAGTGTGAATATACCTAAACTCACCACCTCCCACAGAAGCACTCCATACGACCATCTGAAAGAGTGAGAAAAAGAGAAAGAGAGTGACTTAACCACCTCAACATCAACCTAACCTTTAAGCTCTATGTATGCTCTGTATGTAAACTCTATCACCTTTATGAAGAGGTTGGTGGTGTAGAGTAGTGAATATTAACACCCCTGCCCTTGGCAGTGTCAATTTAATAAATCACCAAACCAAATGCCTTAAGAATGAAGAATGCTGTTTGGGAGAGGCTCAGTCTCGCCTAATCCATTGACAATTCCCCATTTAGTAGTCTCCCACCCACCAAGAAGGTCATCATCTTTCTGTGGTCCATGCAGTTCTTGACCCAATTCTTATTGGAATCACACTTTGACCATGCACTCAACATGCAGCACTGTCATGATCTCTGGGACCCCTGTAGAGTTTGTGGTGTCAAAATGCGAACTGGCCACCTAATCCCTGTCTGATTGTATATGCCAAAGGGTCTTTTGACCCCTGCAGGGTGTGGGGTTGTGAGAGTACTACAATTTAGATCACAAAATTTTTTCATGGTCCCAAGTCACCCAAATTCAAAGAATACTACATATGATCAAAATGCAATTTCTTGAGAAAACCGAAAAGAGATGTATATACACAAATCCCACCACCCCCTTCCCCCAGCGGACTGGGGTTCAGTTAACAGCACCTCACTACACCAATAAGACTCCTAACACTACATTCTCCATTTACTGCTACATGATTACTTTGGTCATTCTAGATAAAAGTGTTTGTCAAACGCTATAGATATATATTTAGCACTTTTCAACTTAAAGCTTTGGCTACAAGAGACTCTTACACATCACTGTTGGTTGTATACACGCTGTAGTTCAAAGACTCGATGGCCATCCATCGCACAGGTAAACGACCCTGTAGACATAAAAGGACAACAATTTGTTTACCCCAGCGAGCTCAAGACATTAGGTGTACTGATTGTTCCCCAATCATGTTATTGATATCCTTTACTATATTATTAGTTTTGTTATTTTAAATTACGAATGTGTGCTTGGACAATAATTACCATTGTTTTCTTCACATACACCTCCTGGCCTCGCGAGAGGCCGAAATCTGCTATTTTTGCAACAAAGTTCTCGCCCACCAGGATGTTTCTGGCAGCTAAGTCTCTGTGAATAAACTAAAAGACAGCCATATGTCACTTGACAGCCAAATCTTAATAAATCACACATCAACAATAGATTAGGCTATACATTAGGATTCTGTGGAGTGGTCGCAAATACATGTGAAGTCTCAGGTTTCTAGGGTGTAAGTCCAAGTAGAGCCTTGAATCTCTATGTAAGTGTGAGTCTTATATGGATTGTCTGCAGTGCAAGTCTCAGTCAAATCTTAAGTCTCTGGTCTGTGAATCCAAGTCAAATCTAGAGTCTCTAGAATAGCCAGTGCAAGTCAATGTGGAATCTATGGAATGTGAATCCAGGTCCACTCTTGAGTTTTTGGGGTGCAAGACTGAGTCAAGTCTTAAGGCCTGGAGATCAAAGTCAAATTTTGAGCCTCTCAGGTGCAGGTCTGAGTTGAGTCTCTCAGATTCAGGTCTGAGTTGAGTCTCTTAGGTGAGAGTCTCAAGTTTTTGGGGTGAGAATCTCATCAAATCTTAAGGCTAAGTGATCTGAGTCTAAGGTTTCTGGGGAGTCAAATCTTGATGCAATTCCAAGTCCAGTCCCAAGTCTCTGAAGTACAAGTCCCAGTCAAGTTTCAAGTTTCTAAGGTGCGAGTCAGAGTCAGGTCTCAAGTCACTGAAGAGTTTGACTCGAATCTAGAGCCTCTGGTCAAGACTTGAGTTTGTGCTGCTCGAGTCTGTGGTTTCTGGGGTAAAGGTGAGAATTGAGTCTCAAGACTCTGGGAAATCAAGTATTAAGTTTCTGAGGTGTGACTTGAGTCTCTAGAAGTCCAAATTAAGTTGTTTTTTTTTTAGGTGGTGTCAGTTCATATGCATCACTGACTCTAGTCAATGAGCCCAGTCGCTAACTCTAGTCCCCATCCATTCATTATTTGCCACTTAATCCCTGGATTCCAATCCCAGCATCATTGGGCGAAGGCAGGGTTACCAATCAACCTAACATGCATGTGTTTGGACTGTGGGAGGAAACCGGAGTACCCGGAGGAAACCCACTCAAGCACGGGGAGTACATGTAAATCCACACAGAACCAGAAATCCAACCCAGATCATCTTACTGTGAGGAGACTGTGTTGACCACTACACCACCGTGCCACCATAACACTAGTCCCCATTTTTTTCCTGGATTGTAAATGGTTAACAACAGCTTGTAGAAAGGTTATAAAGGCTGTTGTCTTATAGGCTATTAAAGACAATACCAAGCATTGTAAACAGATCTCTGCCAGACAAGATTGTGCCCACTGTAACAATACCATGCAGACCACTGGAATAGAGTTTCTGGCCTCACCTGTTTCTGGCTCAGGTAATCCATGCCTCGGGCCACATCTGCAGCAAAATGGAGCAGCTGCTGGGAGGAAAGCGTAGATGCTGTGCTGTTGGCGATGGCAAAGGCCGGGTCGGTCTCCAGCACACGGCTCTTCCTCAGAAAGTCCAGCAGGTTGCCATGAGGAGCATATTCGATGGCCAAATACAGATAACCTAATGGAAAATCATAGAATTACCAGAGCATTTTGTTTATATGTTGCAAGATGGTGTTTCTTAATCCTGGTCTTGAATTTCCTGCTGCCAACACATCAGATCCAACTATTCTGATCATTAACAGGCCACTGTTGAGTTAAAGTGGGTGTGTTAAAGCTGGAAAATGTACAGGGCAGTGGGCCTCCTGGACCAGGGTTGAGAAATTGCAGTGGAATGCCCACCTCTGTGTTCGCAGGCCCCCAGCAGGTTGATGATGTTTGGGTGATGGCCCAGTTTACACAGCACCTCCAGCTCCCCTGCAAAGTCCCTGTGGTCATCCTTAGAGGCATACTCTGAAAGACAGAAAAACAAAGAGAATCTGTGTAATTTATGACTAATCCAAACAAGCCCAAACCTTTGATTTCTCCTGAGAGTTCACAGCTCTGTAATACTAACGTTCTCAACTAAAGCCATCGGGACAATGATGTTGTAGACGAGTGTCAATTCACCCCAAATAACATACTGCACTGAATTCATCTAAGCATTAGCAGCACTCTCCTGACCTTTCATCCTCTTGATAGCAGCGTCCATCCTATGGCCATCCTTCTTAATGCGAGCTTTCAGCACCTGCCCGAAGTTTCCTTCTCCGATCACATCCTGGAACTTGATGTCATTCCACTCCAGCATGGGATAGGCTACGGAATGCGTGGAGGTCCGGGACTTTTTAGGCATGTTCAGAGAGTCAGAGCTAAACTGGACCACGGGCTCCTCTCTCTGTGGGATAAGGTAGATTAAAAATGAGGGTGTCAATTCTTAAAACTTGTCATAAAGCATAGAACCTGAATTAGAACCTGTTGGGGCTTTAAAAACGTCTCTAGTGTTTAATATTTTTTTTCAGTAAGTCCTTTACACCTGAACCCAATCTCCTAGTCATTACCCTTCCTTTAAAAAGCCATTGTAGAGCATTAACCCACCTCGTGGTTCTCGCTTACACCCTGCTCAGGTAATCTCAGGACTTCAATTAAGCTTTTGCACTGTCTTCTCATGTTTTTCAGAGTTTCTCAGTATCTCCAACTCTATGAATCTCAGAATCTTCATGCTTTTTGTTTTTAGAATCTTCAGGATCTTTGTGCTTTGGGATTTTTGCCACTTATGAAGACTTTTGTGTTTTTGTATTTATTGGTGAAATTCACAGACTCTCTTGTCTAGCAGCTTCCTGAGTTTTGGGATTTTTGTAATTGCATCTGCTGTGAAGTTTTTGGACTGTTTCTGCTCTTAGTAAATCTGGTTCCTGTTGGGAACACTTTTTGAGTTTCCTCTCTTTTCCAGATTGACTGCTACTAATTAATATTAATTAATAAAACCTGCCTAATGGATCTTCTTCCTGTGTCTGAACTTCCTACGTCACATCATGCTTTTAATGCAATTAAAAAAAAACAAATTGAGGACTTATAAAAAATATTTATTATCGTTGCTTTGCAATGCACAGCTATATTGTTATTCTAGATCTTCGCCTTCTAACTTGTTCTGCGAGTTTTAGAAATAGCAAGTATGATTGGGTGATTTGGGCTTGTATGCATGCATGGATTCCAGAAAACTATTACTGAAGTAAATTATGACAACAATTTATTTCTAAAGCCAAACTTATAGGAACTGTTTGTAAAAGCTTGTCAATAGAATCAGAAGGCTTAGAAAAGAGAGTCGAGAGCACGGGAGTCAGACTGGTCACTGATTTGAATCTCTGACTGCACAGACACATATGTAAAGTAGTAAAAGGACTGCTGTACCATGCGTCTCTGAAAGGAGGCTCTCTTCAGCTGGAGCACGATGCAGAAGGCCAGCAGGATGGTCAGACAGGTCATTCCAGCAGATCCCAGGATGGCGTAAAACAGCATATTTCGATCTGTACCAAAGCCATACAGCCCTTAGACACACCAACACAGCAGGTCATAATCGAATCCCCATACACACAAAGGGTTTTTTTAAAACATCAGGTCTAAAATCCTACATAGAAACATAATCTTGAGTCTTCTGGTACATACATTTGCCATCCGACTTCCTTATAAGAACACTTCCCACCAAATTTTTCAATTTTTGATGTAGTTTCTGACTTTGGAGCATTGTTTCTTACTCATGGTCCAGGTTCTCTCAACTAGAAGAGGGTAAAACTAGAGTGACCAGATCAGTCACTGTTTTTAGTGGCCTGCGCTGGACTCAAGCTATCCCTGGAAATGTCTCCACTTCTACCGCTTACTCTTGTAGTTTTAGAGACCGCTGCTGTGTAAAACTCCATCAGAAGCTAGGTAGTGCCATGTTAGTAGACAACATCACCACAAACGTCTTTTCAAGGCATTAAGTAACCCAGTGATTATAAGCAGGAGTGGGTTACGGGTCTTGAATCCCACTACCAGGCGATAAGTGGATTATATGCTACCATACCATCTACAAGCATCATTTTTAAAACTGTGTCACTTTTTCAGCCATCTATATATAACATATGGCATACGTGGATGATATTTAAGCTATCTGGCTATCAGCATGTAAGCAAGAATTTTTATGACATGCTGTTGTTTGATGCCATCATGAGTTGTGTGCGTCACATGTGGTGATGTAGTTTCATGTAACTAAAGCTGCTTAAGGGTGCCACCATGTAACACTGGCTTAAGACACTTCAATGCAAATTAAATTACTTTGTTCTTCAGGTCTCTGCATTAAACCTAATGCTACATTACAGGTAATACATTCTAAATAGCTTAAACTGGATAGCAAGCCTTAGCATTAAGAAATTAATAATCAAAGTCAAGATCAAATAAAATTTCATGGTTTAAAATTTCAAACACACCAACTTCAACTCAGAAAGGGTTTGTTAATTAGCTAATAGGTTGGATCAGGTGTTGTTGGGAGCAGAGCAAACACTAAAAGGACCAGGGCTGGGAACCTACGTCCTACTGCATGTACTCAGTATACGTGATAAACACACATATATCAGACTCACGTGCGCTCTCTTCGGGGGTCAGTGTCTTCAGGTGGAACCTCTTCTTTTCCTCACTCTCTCCCTGGTTATTGATGGTCCAGAGCTCCAGCATGTAGTCAGTGTGGTGCCTGAGGCCACGCAGTTGGAAATGCATGTTGTTCTGGCCTGCCTGCACCCCCAGTTCCACCTGCTGGCTGTAGTCAGCCTGCTCCACCTCCTGGTACCGGATGATGACCTTATAGATGGAGTGACCCTCTGGGATGGCCCAGGAGACGATGGCTGAGGAGTCGCTGATGTTGGAGGCGGAGACTTCAACGGGACCAGGAGGGAGGGCTGAGGGAGAGGAGACATTTGGATTTTGGAGAAGCATGACTAACAAAATCAAGTCAAATATCAGATTCGATTCTCATTAACCCAGCATAATAACCTCTATGCAGCCTGCAGAGAGAAGCCATAGCTCTCTTGTCTTAATAATACACAGTCGAGTCACATTATTATGACCGTCATGTGCAGCACAAACAGCAGCTAGACGGGCTGGGAGAATCAATAAGGTCCTGATAGGTTGTCACAGGTATCAGGAGCCATGCAGACTGCAGTGCATTCCACAGCTGCTGGAGGGAGCATGGATGAGGATCCATAGAGTGAACACCATCAGCCAGGTGGGCCCATGGGGATGCTCAATGGGGTTCAAGTCTGAGGCATTAGTGGTCCAGGTTAGTACTTGAAAATTTTGGCCAGCTCTTACAACCAGTGTGGACATTTCTAGCCATGTGATGTGTCGCATTGTCTTGCTGGAAGATCCCAATGAAGATGATCAGCATGTATGGTGTACGTGGTCTGCAAGGATAGAGGTTGAGAGTGTCTTTCACATGGATGAGTGGGTCCAAAGAATGCCACAAAAACATTCCCCAGGCTATTACACTGCCAAGTACGCACTGCCACCGTTTAAGCTGGTCATAATAATGTGACTCGACTGTACAGTACAATATACATTCCCTGATAACTGTATCTAGCACATATGCAAGTCTCACAGAAACATAGGTGCTTCAGCAGGATGACCAACACCCACATACAGTATACTTGCTTCATTCCAAAGACACACAGAGCTCCTATTTACCATCACTGAGCGTCCAGGCACTCACGGTGGGGCAGGACTGGCTCCCTGGCCAGCTGCTCATACGGACCCTGCACTGGTAATTGTGTCTGGGCCTCAGCATAGAAAGCTGGGTGCCGGTGGAGTTAGCTGGCAGGTGGAAGCTCCACAGACTATCTAAGTTGTCTCCCTGTTGACAGGTCACCTCGTAGACCCAGTTGTCTTTACTCAGAGCTGTGCTGGGGGTAGGTTCCCAGGACAAGGACAGAGAGGTCAGGCTCAGAGGGGTCAGTCTGACTCCTATAGGCAGAGGCATATCTGCAGGGACAGGAAAAGAGGAACACACTACTTACTCACATTGGCTCAGTTAGATTTCAAGAAGTCTAGAAATGTTCAAATTAGAATAAACTACTAGCCAAACAAGGTGTTCTCATAAGCAGTCACATAAAGATTGGACCAGAAACTACACTGACTGTAACCACTGCGATTGTCAACGTGGTGGTGTGGAGACCCTGTTTTCCCCCTGCCCAGCTGGATCGACTGTACTGTTGGATAAATAATTCTAATATAATTCTCAGTGTCATATATAAAATAAGATGTTATATGAGTTGGTCTTAGATTGGAGCCTAATAAAACCTAGATCAAATAACGTTGAGGGGTCCAGACTGGCCACTACATGCAAAAGACTGTCTAAGTGAAAATATGATAGCACATTTTTTACAGGCAACACACTTAAATATGCCATTATTCTTCAAATTTTAGTGCCATTTTTATTTATGTTTTTATTTAAACACACTGGGCAAAATACAATACACTGAACAAGTGTTTACAGAAAACATTTCACATGTTATGTATATCAACAGTAACTGTGTTCTCTGTAGATCACAAATATATATTTTTTTATTTTAAAATATCAACTACATTATATTGGGTCTGTCCAAACTTTCACACATGACTATATTTTGACTATTACTGTTAAAAAAATACTTTCACCCCAATATCAATTAGCATGGTGTCGCAAGTTATATATTATTTTATTAAAAATGTGCATAAAATTTAATACATAAAGTGTACACAGGTAAAGTGTAGTTATGTTCTCCAAAAAGTGTATATCAATACAGTAAAACCTTGTATGTGCAATATATAATTTTTTTACAGAAACGGTATATATATTAATTTTTTTTGTCAATTTATTTTATTATTATTATTATGGAGGTTAATGCGACGAGAACTTTGTATCTCTTTTGGTCTGTTCATACTGAAGTTTAACTGCACAAAAACATTAAAAATGAGAAAATTGCATTTATAAGGTTTTGCGTGTCAGGAATGTTGTGCAGTACAGTGATATTAGTGTGAAGCTGTCTGGGTTTTGGGAGTTAGCGTGTGTGTGTGTGTGTGTGTGTGTGTATGCGTGAGGTTACCAAGCTTCTGAGTATAGAAGTTGGCTTTAGGTCCTGGGCAGCCGGTTCCTCCAGCTCCTTGTCGACTTAGCTGCACGAATGCAATGTACTCAGTCATGGGGGACAGATTCTCCAACTTCACCTGAGAACCACTCGCTGACATGCACACACACATACACACACACACACAAGCACACATAGAGAGAGAAAGAGGTTTATTTTTTATATGTATTGTACATACAGTACTATGCAAAAGTCAAAATGCCCATTAAGTAAATTTCTCAGGAGGAGATAAAAAGTAATCCACTTGCATAAGAGGAAACAGTGGAGTTTTAAAAACTGGTTAAAAAGAAAATAGGACTTCAACAACAGGACCACCAAAACTGTCTCCATCAGAAAAACAGATTTCTTTGCCAGACTGAAAGTGAAAAGAATGAACACTATATTAAAGGTAAATAGTGTCCACACTAAATCCTGAAAAAATTATATTTTGGATCTGTTCCAAGAAGTAATTCACTTTTACTTCACAGCAAAAGACAAAAAACCCTCTTCACTTGTCATGTACGTTAATGGACAGTAAAGGACAACAACACAAATTATATAGAAAAGTAAAAATCCCCAAAAGTACTTAATACTTGCTTTTCATTGGACAGTGCCAATTTGTATGTTATGGTAATTTTCTGTAACATATTAATTTTATTAAAAATTATAATTTATATTAAAATATATACATTTGTTTCCTGACACAATAAAACATAATGGCCATTTTATATATATATGTGTATATATATATAGTTATGCTCTCAAATGTATTAAAAAATTATACGTACATATTTAATATCTTACTACTCTATATTTAATGTAAGTCAGGTTTCCAAACAATTCTGGGCCATTCATCAAGATCAAAATATATATCAATGTTAGTAATCCATGTTCTACGTACGTGAGCCGTGTCTACGGCTCAACAACAGCCTTCAGAACAAAACAAGAAAAAACATCAGATTTCACCAAACGGGGAAATCATTCTGGAACTAATTATGACTTTTTCCTCCCTCAGACACAAAAGGGCCCTTCAGGATGAGTGACATCACTCGCATTGTTCTTCGTAGCCATAATTTATTTTGCTTTTGCGAGCAGATCAGAATTGCGTTTAGCTCATCAGATAGATATTTTTATCATTGTTTTGAGTCCCACACACAATGGAAATCAACAGTGATCTTTGAACGTTGCCAAATGAAAGGAATTAACCCCTGACCTTTGACATGAAATGTTCCAGGGAGGGAGCAGCAGACTGGGCGAAAGGTATTGACAGTAACACAAAACATTACCAATAACAGTTATATAAACCTGTTCTCAACAGATCTGGGCGTTTCTTAAGCAGTATAAGAATAGACTTATTGTTATCAGTGATCTTGAACATTGATATGCGTTATTTCAAAGTACTTACATGATTATTACACATTAGTTACCTAATACATGCAGTTTACATTTAATAGTATATATATATATATATATATATATATATATATATATAAATTTTTTAACTAGCAACACTGAAAAATGAAATATGGCGTATTGCCATATGCTGTGAGTATAAATAATGTAGGAATGGAAACCTGAACATCGTACAAAACAGTTAACACAGTGTTCTTACCTTCCACTGAGTCATATGAGGATGAATTGGCCTGTTTGTACATCACTTTCACCGAGGTGACGGGTCCATGTCCAACGTATGGATCCTTATTGACCAGCACCACCAGATGGTACAGTCCACTGCTGTTCAATGAAGGTGGGTTCAGTGGGCGAGGAGGAACTGCAGCAAGAAGATAAGAGTCAGCACTCCTCAAGCTCTATTAGGGTCTAACTTCAGATTGTCTCTAATAACTGTGTAGTTAGACGTTATCAATGCATGCAACATTGTAATTTCACTGTTACAGATACTGTCTAGTAGTGCAGCGTATTGAAATATCCATGTGTATCTATGTGACTTAATTTTTTTACTTATGTATTTACACAAGTGTGTCTCACAGTTATAATAGCACATTGATTATCATAGCGGCCGAAAGAAAACCAGGTATCACCCAAAGTGGCAACTTTACAGTAGAGACCAAAAACCTTCTTTTAACCAAACTTTTAATGTAAGTCAATGGAACCAGAATTTAAATTCTGGTTCCATAGACTTACATTAAGTCATTTTGGAGCATTTCTATTGGTTCATTCATCATGATATTTTCACACAATACAAAAGGCAGCTGTCACATTTAAATTATGTAGAAAAATGAAAATCGACGATAGCGACCATATAGTCACATACACTGTATTTATAATTTAAAATGAATGAGTCATGTCTTAAGTTCCTTTGATGTTCTTACTTTGGAAGTCATTTGCTCTGTTCAGGAACAGGAGACATTAAGATTTGATTGTGAGGTTTAACATGCAGCTCTTAGTAGCTGTAGTAGTAGCTTGTGTGACAAGATAGCTGAATTAAGGTTTTGGCCTTGAACTAATCTGTAATGTGACCATATTAGCACCACTTTAAAATCTATATCTGTATGTAGGTATTACAGATGATCAGCATGTTACAGTAACTATGTAAAAGCTGCTGTAACATAAGTGGACAGTGCCTGTGTTATGTAAGTACAGAGTTACAGATTGGTAGTCCAGGAAATGCTATTGAGGTAGTATAGACCTCCAGTTATAATCATGAAGAACACCCTATTACACTTGCAGAGGTGTCAAGTAATGAAGTGCAAATACTTTGTTACCTTGCTTAAGTAGAGACTTTTACTTCTACTCCTTACATTTACACTCCATTATCAGTACTTTCTACACCTTACATTTACACTCCATTATCAGTACTTTCTACTCCTTACATTTACACTCCATTATCAGTACTTTCTACTCCTTACATTTACACTCCATTATCTGTACTTTCTACTCCTTACATTTACACTCCATTATCAGTACTTTCTACTCCTTATATTTACACTCCATTATCAGTACTTTCTACTTCTTACATTTATACTCCATTATCAGTACTTTCTACTCCTTACATTTACACTCCATTATCAGTACTTTCTACTCCTTACATTTACACTCCATTATCAGTACTTTCTACTCCTTTCATTTACACTCCATTATCAGTACTTTCTACTCCTTATATTTACACTGCATTATCAGTACTTTCTACTCCTTATATTTACACTGCATTATCAGTACTTTCTACTCCTTATATTTACACTGCATTATCACTACTTTCTACTCCTTATATTTACACTCCATTATCAGTACTTTCTACTCCTTACATTTACACTCCATTATCAGTACTTTCTACTCCTTACATTTACACTCCATTATCTGTACTTTCTACTACTTACATTTACACTCCATTTTCAGTACTTTCTACTCCTTACATTTACACTCCATTATCTGTACTTTCTACTACTTACATTTACACTCCATTTTCAGTACTTTCTACTCCTTACATTTTAAACATAGCCTCGTTACTCCTATTTCAGTTAAAGCTTGTTTTCATTCATGTACATTTACATTCCAGTAAAGATTATTGATAACATGCCTTTGAAGTTTGACTTCATTACAATACTTATAGACAACTAGTCATCATATATTCTGCTCCATGAAACACATGTTAATGTTCAGTAGTAACAGATATGCTTCTTTAATATATTTACATTCTACTAAACTACATTCATGTTTAATGGGTGTATATGAGCTGAAACAGGAAGCCTAGCACATCCCAAATTTATCAAAATTAACATTTTAATATAACATTATAGTCTTCATGACTTTTAGAAGAATGGGGTTTTTGGGGAGGTGGGCTAGTACACTAAAGACCCCTGTGGTGCGGACTAAGCTTTTGTCCTTAATGACATTTTCTTTACATTATTTTTACTTTTATACTTATTTTGAAATCAGTACTTTTACACTTTTACTGGAGTAAAAAGCTTGAGTTGATACTTCAACTTCTACAGAAGTATTTTCAAACCCTAGTATCAATACTTCTACCTGAGTAATGAATGTGAATACTTTTGACACCTTTGTACACAATTACTTTAGGTAGATATTGCTACTGTCAAAGTACTTGTGTACATAAGATGTACTACTGTAATTCATCTGTAACTGTGGAATATATCACCCGCAGTTAGAATGTTATTGCATGTACTGTTTCAGCTTGGGACAGCTGTGGGATTTCTGGGGTTCAAACTCACACCTTCCTGATCTTGGGTTGAATTCTTAGACCATATTGGGCCGACATCCAATCAGCTTCTCATTATCATGAATTCATTAAGTTACTATGCCACCAGTTATTGCTGTTTCTAGCCAACCAGTTAAAACCTGCCTCACCTTTAACATTAACAGTGAAGTGTTGCTCCACCTGGACACTGGTGGTCTTCACCTGACAGAGCCAGAGCCCACTATCGGTCATAGAGATATTGTCCACGCTGAACATGGAGGTGGTCTGGTCGTCCACTGTCTCCGTGTCCACAGGCTGACCAAATAGAAATACCAGCAATGATAAAGTATGAAACAAGATACAGTTGTATGCTAATGTTTTGGTGACCCTGGCTGTTTTTAAAATAAATAAGGACACATTCTCTACAGAGATCACACATCCCAACATACAATTATTGTTTGATTTAACATAATGGAAAAAAAATTAACAAGAATATAGTAGACAACATAGTTAACCCTACATAAACTCTGATAGATTAATAGAAGATCTGGCTCTTACATATAGGACGGTCTTGTCTGGTTTAAGGAGCAGAATTTCTCCATGTAAAGGTGCTGGCTGGCCATGTGCGGTGCAGTTCACGCTGTAGGCCACACCCGAGTTCAGCTCTGTGTCCCTCAGGCTGCTCACAATGACCGGAGCTTTGTCTGGAGGGAGGGGATGAAACCTCAGTCATTCTCCACACAGGAATGCAGAGCAACGTTGTTGTGAAGGTTCTAGTTTTCACAGTTCTGGTCTCACCTTCTTTCTCACAGCGGGCGCCGTGTCGGCCGGGACACATACACCCCCTGAAACGGTCACACCTGACCCCGTTGGCGCAGACACACTTCTGCTTGCAGCCAGCACCGTAGTAGCCGGGTGGGCACGCTGGAGTCGGGAGGAGGAAAAAGCATAAGCATTTAATCACACAGTATATTTTAAAAGAAAAGTACTGCCACGTGCTGTACAGGGAAAGTTCAAAGTAAGAAAATTCAGTTAAGCACAGAGAGAGAAAAATAAAAAACAGTAGATGAATATCAGATATCAGATAGATAGATAGATAGATAGATAGATAGATAGATAGATAGATAGATAGATAGAAATACGGTTATAGATAGATAGTAATACGGTTATAGATAGATAGATAGAAATACGGTTATAGATAGATAGATAGAAATACGGTTATAGATAGATAGTAATACGGTTATAGATAGATAGAAATACGGTTATAGATAGATAGTAATACGGTTATAGATAGAAATACAGTTATAGATAGATAGATAGATAGATAGAAATACGGTTATAGATAGATAGATAGATAGATAGATAGATAGATAGATAGAAATACGGTTATAGATAGATAGATAGATAGATAGATAGATAGAAATACGGTTATAGATAGATAGATAGATAGATAGATAGATAGATAGATAGATAGAAATACGGTTATAGATAGAAAGTAATACGGTTATAGATAGAAATACAGTTATAGATAGATAGATAGATAGATAGATAGATAGATAGATAGATAGATAGATAGAAATACGGTTATAGATAGATAGATAGATAGAAATACGGTTATAGATAGATAGATAGATAGATAGATAGATAGAAATACGGTTATAGATAGATAGATAGATAGATAGATAGATAGATAGATAGATAGATAGATAGATAGATAGATAGAAATACGGTTATAGATAGATAGATAGATAGATAGATAGATAGATAGAAATACGGTTATAGATAGATAGTAATACGGTTATAGATAGAAATACAGTTATAGATAGATAGATAGATAGATAGATAGATAGATAGATAGATAGATAGATAGATAGATAGATAGATAGATAGTAATACGGTTATAGATAGAAATACAGTTATAGATAGATGTAACTGTAGCTCCTTATTTTTAATAGTGCAGCTGTTGTTATGTTTGTTTGTGCACATTATACTAATCTGTAGTCTCTTTGCATTTAGCTTGAATGCTATATATCATTCTATCCACTGCAAACTGACTACTCTGCTACTGCAGGGCAAGTTATTAGGATATTTTGCATCCACTATGTTTCATTTCGCTCCCACAACGAAGCATTTGAGTGTGACATATTCGTCACGAGTGGGAAACAGGATCTTGCAACAAGCACATGAAGGCAGCAGTAAGCATCGTCTGTGCTGTAAAAACTTGTTAACTGAGGTTTTACTGTAAAACATTCATTGAGCTTTACCTTCACTGCAGTACAGGCCTTTCCACCCCGTCGCACAGGAGCAGCCATAGGGGTCTCTTAGGCAGAAGACCAGGGAGCGGCACTGACCATCTATACAGCGGCCCTTGCAGCTCCTCCCAAAGCGACCTTCACCACACACTGCACACACACACACACACACACACACACACACACACACATGTATATGTATCAGAACAAACGACCCAGAGTAACGTATCGTTGATACCCAAAGAAAAACAAGTAGCAACCAAAAAGGCAGCTTTACAGGAGAGAACAAACAAATGTAAGTCACTGTCAATGAAATCAGAACTTTTTCCAAGTGATTTTGGAGCATTTCTATTGGTCCAGTCGTCGTTACATTTTCACACAATGTAAACAGCAGATGTTGTGTTTAAATGATGTAGGACAATAAACCTTGATAAAAATGGAAATGTTTTTCTTTGGACATTGGCGATATATGCATCAAATAGCCTAGTACTTCTAGCTTAACCTTGACTTAAACACAGCTGCAGTAAAAGCCAATAGAATCTGCTAAATCCCAAAAATAAATAATAATAATAATAATAATTATTATTATAATAATAATTAATTAATTAAATAATAGTCACAAAATTAAAAAAATAATAAATTCTTTAATCAAAAGTTTGTATAATTAGATGTGTCTAGTTTTCCAGAAGGACAATTACATGTTAGATAATGATCAAATTGCTTTCAATGTCTAGACTGGCCCCCCAGAATATTGTTGCTGTCCAAAGTAAATCCTGTTATTTATTTATTTTTTTCAGTTTTCAATCTCATTTGAGCTCAGCTGCTGCACTGCATTGTATAAAAATATCATGATGGAGCAACAGAAATGGTTCAAAATGGCTTGGAAAACTTTGACTTAAGTCTTTGGACAGTGCCGATATGTTAACATATCAACATAATTATTATGTGTAAATTAATTTTATTTGTTATACCACATTTTTCTGTGTAGTGACAAACTATTAGCTAACAGTGCAGGCTGAGCACCAATCAGCTGAAGGTAAACATGACGTGGTTAACATGGTTGAACATGTGTGGATTCTGTAAAACCTCTGGAAAAGTAAATGGAACCAGTCTTGCTTTGCTACCGCTCTTCCAGTTTTCAAATGCTTCATAAGAACATACTTGTTCAGGACATTCTGGCTTTACACAATAATGTGACAAGCTTACTAACTTAAATGAAACAAATGGATTCTCAATTTGAAAGTGAACTGCAGCCTAGGACTAAGCTTACTATATAGATTACCAGAAGTGTGATCTCCATATGTAAAGTCAAGGCCTCCAAGCTCTGACCCACCTCAGATAATGTTAATAATATTATTTTGATGTTACATAAAACACTATAGCTCCTAAGTCAGATATCTGACCAATCACGAAACAGTACAGTTGTCAACAACAAAACAGAGTTAAATTAAACACAGAGCAGAAACTAAACATGTGTAAAAAGTACATTCTCACTGTACTCACTAATTTATTTAAAAAGTATTACTACTACAAAGTAATATAAGTACATGTATTCGGCTCTGACTTGGCATGTTAGCCAAACCCTGCAGTCTATTTACTGTAATGTGTAATACCTGTCTCACAGGTGGGCCCCTTGAAGCCTGGTGGGCAGATACACTCCCCTGTCCTGTCGTCACATACCCCTCCATTAACGCAGGCTGGACAGGCCTTAGCACAGCTGGGCCCCCACATGCCAGCACTGCAGCCTGCCATTAAAGAACCCACATCATCAGCAGTCAGCAAGCGAAACCATGCTAAATGTTAGCTTTACAGGTAATTTGTATATCATTCCTATTCTAATTAAACATTTTAAATACTTAAAGAAAATAGAAATCAAAGAAAATAGAAAGGGAAAACAATTAACTTCTTCATATATAACTTTCTGTGTTTCTAGTGTGTCATAGTGTGGTATGAACAGTGTGATATAAAAAGTGTGGTATGAACAGTGTGATATAAAAAGTGTGGTATGAACAGTGTGGTATAAACAGTGTGGTATGAACAGTGTGGTATGAACACTGTGGTATGAACAGTGTGGTATGAACAGTGTGGTATGAACAGTGTGGTATAAACAGTGTGGTATAAACAGTGTGGTATAAACAGTGTGGTATGAACAGTGTGGTATAAACAGTGTGGTATGAACAGTGTGGTATGAACAGTGTGGTATGAACAGTGTGGTATAAACAGTGTGGTATGAACAGTGTGGTATGAACAGTGTGGTATGAACAGTGTGTTATGAACAGTGTGGTATAAAAAGTGTGGTATAAACAGTGTGGTATGAACAGTGTGGTATAAAAAGTGTGGTATAAAAAGTGTGGTATATACAGTGTGGTATGAACAGTGTGGTATGAACAGTGTGGTATAAAAAGTGTGGTATATACAGTGTGGTATGAACAGTGTGGTATGAACAGTGTGGTATGAACAGTGTGGTATGAACAGTGTGGTATAAAGAGTGTGGTATATACAGTGTGGTATAAACAGTGTGGTATAAACAGTGTGGTATAAAGAGTGTGGTATATACAGTGTGGTATATACAGTGTGGTATGAACAGTGTGGTATGAACAGTGTGGTATAAAGAGTGTGGTATGAACAGTGTGGTATGAACAGTGTGGTATGAACAGTGTGGTATGAACAGTGTGGTATAAAAAGTGTGGTATAAACAGTGTGGTATAAACAGTGTGGTATAAACAGTGTGGTATGAACAGTGTGGTATGAACAGTGTGGTATGAACAGTGTGGTATAAAGAGTGTGGTATATACAGTGTGGTATAAACAGTGTGGTATGAACAGTGTGGTATAAAAAGTGTGATATGAACAGTGTGGTATAAAAAGTGTGATATGAACAGTGTGGTATAAAAAGTGTGATATGAACAGTGTGGTATATACAGTGTGGTATAAACAGTGTGGTATAAACAGTGTGGTATAAAGAGTGTGGTATATACAGTGTGGTATAAACAGTGTGGTATGAACAGTGTGGTATTAAAAGTGTGGTATAAACAGTGTGGTATAAAGAGTGTGGTATATACAGTGTGGTATAAACAGTGTGGTATATACAGTGTGGTATGAACAGTGTGGTATAAAGAGTGTGGTATATACAGTGTGGTATAAACAGTGTGGTATGAACAGTGTGGTATTAAAAGTGTGGTATAAACAGTGTGATATAAAAAGTGTGGTATGAACAGTGTGGTATAAAAAGTGTGATATGAACAGTGTGGTATATACAGTGTGGTATAAACAGTGTGGTATGAACAGTGTGGTATAAACAGTGTGGTATGAACAGTGTGGTATAAACAGTGTGGTATAAAAAGTGTGGTATGAACAGTGTGGTATGAACAGTGTGGTATAAACAGTGTGGTATGAACAGTGTGGTATAAACAGTGTGGTATGAACAGTGTGGTATAAACAGTGTGGTATAAACAGTGTGGTATGAACAGTGTGTTATGAACAGTGTGGTATAAAAAGTGTGGTATAAAAAGTGTGGTATAAACAGTGTGGTATGAACAGTGTGTTATGAACAGTGTGGTATAAAAAGTGTGGTATAAACAGTGTGGTATGAACAGTGTGGTATAAACAGTGTGGTATGAACAGTGTGGTATAAACAGTGTGGTATAAAAAGTGTGGTATGAACAGTGTGGTATGAACAGTGTGGTATAAACAGTGTGGTATATACAGTGTGGTATGAACAGTGTGGTATGAACAGTGTGGTATGAACAGTGTGATATAAAAAGTGTGGTATGAACAGTGTGATATAAAAAGTGTGGTATGAACAGTGTGGTATGAACAGTGTGGTATAAACAGTGTGGTATGAACAGTGTGGTATAAACAGTGTGGTATAAACAGTGTGGTATGAACAGTGTGGTATAAACAGTGTGGTATAAAAAGTGTGGTATGAACAGTGTGGTATGAACAGTGTGGTATGAACAGTGTGGTATAAACAGTGTGGTATAAACAGTGTGGTATGAACAGTGTGGTATGAACAGTGTGGTATGAACAGTGTGGTATAAACAGTGTGGTATAAACAGTGTGGTATGAACAGTGTGGTATGAACAGTGTGGTATGAACAGTGTGGTATGAACAGTGTGGTATGAACAAGGTAAAAGACTGACTCCTGACGATGAGGCGAGTGATGGCGGAGGTGGGAAAGCCCTCTGAGATGTAGCGGATGGTGTAGAGTCCAGCATGCGAGGCTAAGATGTTGTTGATTGCATACGGTACTGAGTCCATGATGTCCTCTTTGGGGACAGAGTGCTCGAAAGATGGGTCTTTACTGGTATCATTCTTGAGTCGTTGCAGTGCTGATTTAAAAACAAGAAAAAAGAGATAAAGACTCTAAATGAACCAAATGGACTAGAACTTCATTAAACACAGCCGTTCTGGATGAACCACTGATTCTTCTGAGCTGTCTGTCAAAGGTTTGGGGGTGGGTGCATTTCAGAGAGATTTTAACAAAAAATGAGAATGCTTTGCAAAAGCCTACACACTTAAAAAAGAGTGTTCCTCATTTGATATACAATGAAGGGATATGCAGTGAAGGTATATGCAGTGAAGGGATATACAGTAAAGGGATATACAGTGAAGGGATATACAGTGAAGGGATATACAGTGAAGGGATATAAAGAGAAAAGATATACAGTAAAGGGGTATACAGTTAAGGGATATACAGTGAAGGTATATGCAGTGAAGGGATATACAGTAAAGGGATATACAGTTAAGGGATATACAGCAAAGAGATATAAAGTGAAGGGATATACAGTGAAGGTATATGCAGTGAATGGATATACAGTAAAGGGATATACAGTAAAGGGATATACAGTAAAGGGATATACAGTGAAGGTATATGCAGTGAATGGATATACAGTAAAGGGATATACAGTAAAGGGATATACAGTGAAGGTATATGCAGTGAATGGATATACAGTAAAGGGATATACAGTAAAGGGATATACAGTGAAGGGATATAAAGAGAAAAGATATACAGTAAAGGGGTATACAGTTAAGGGATATACAGTGAAGGTATATGCAGTGAAGGGATATACAGTAAAGGGATATACAGTTAAGGGATATACAGCAAAGAGATATAAAGTGAAGGGATATACAGTGAAGGTATATGCAGTGAATGGATATACAGTAAAGGGATATACAGTAAAGGGATATACAGTAAAGGGATATACAGTGAAGGTATATGCAGTGAATGGATATACAGTAAAGGGATATACAGTAAAGGGATATACAGTTAAGGGATATACAGTGAAGGTATATGCAGTGAATGGATATACAGTAAAGGGATATACAGTAAAGGGATATACAGTGAAGGGATATACAGTGAAGGGATATAAAGAGAAAAGATATACAGTAAAGGGGTATACAGTTAAGGGATATACAGTGAAGGTATATGCAGTGAAGGGATATACAGTAAAGGGATATACAGTTAAGGGATATACAGTAAAGAGATATAAAGTGAAGGGATATACAGTAAAGGGATATACAGTTAAGGGATATACAGTAAAGAGATATAAAGTGAAGGGATATACAGTAAAGGGATATACAGTTAAGGGATATACAGTGAAGGGGTAAACAGTAAAGGGATATACAGTTAAGGGATATACAGTAAAGGGATATACAGTTAAGGGGTATACAGTGAAGGGATAAACAGTGAGGGGATATACAGTAAAGGGATATACAGTAAAGGGGTATACAGTATACCGTTTAGGGATATACTGTGAAGGCAGTGGTTCTATATAGAACCATGAACACTGAAATAAAACTTTTACAGGATGAAAACGTGTTGTTTATGGTTCTGTATAGAATCATTTTGAACAAAGGATCTATGTAGCATCGAAAAGTTTTTAAAAAGTTTCTATTTTAAAAACAGTTCTATGTAGCACCAAAAAGTTTCTACTATTGTTGCAAATTCAACAGCAAAACATTCAAACAACCATCTCTTTAAATGTGCTCCATCATAGAGAAGAACTACTTGAACATACAACGAACCTTTCAAGCATTGAAATGTTTGAAGATAGCTCTTGGTTCCAAACAGAACCACTGCGTTTACTAAACAGTACGGACTGCCAGGTACCTACCGCTCTTGTAGATGACCGCGTCCTCCTGCGCTACCTTCCTCCTCGTGTATAATAAGGTGACGTTATCTCCAATGCTGGCCGTCACTGTAAGCACCTCAGGAAGGAATGCAGCTAAAACATACCGGTAAAGAAATATTGTTATTTTCTACTACGTCTGTAGCCCACGTTCAGTCATAAACATGGTCCAGTACTTAAAGGGAAACTCCACCAGTTTCTCAAAATTTCTGCGTAATCAAATCATTAACATATTAACTACATTGTTCTGACTGCTTTGGTGTGAAAATGTTTCGCTTGTTGAGAGGAACCAGATTTTCAGCTTCCTCACAGACCATTCTGGTGTCTAAAGTGATCAACAGGAGCAAGTTAAAACTAGGCCAACACCACTACACTGGTGATAGATATTAGAACTAGTCTCATCACTAAAAGAATTCAACACATTTACAGCTTAAAGCTTCACCACAGCTGTCCAGTCTCAAAGTTCAGTAGTTTCATACTTGTGCTTGTAAATCTCAACAAAGTTTGTTTCACAAAACTCTTTTCAGTAACAGCCCAAACAGGACTCGTCTATGTATTTAAACATACTGTGACATCACATCTAGGAGAATGCACATATTTAAAGTGCTTGTATGCTGTAAAAATGGTTAAATCACAGGTAGTTTTTATGCATGTTTTGCTGCACTCTGTAAGTTTTGGAGATTTGGAGACCTCTCTGGTGGAAATGTGCAATTGCATGCAATGTGCAGAAGAATATTTTGGAACATGGGTCATGGTCTGGACCCCTTCTCCTAGTAGATGAATCTGATGACTGTGCCTTATAGTAAGGCCCAAAACCTACTTTACTTTTAATGTAAGCTAATGTAAAGAGATTTCATTTCAAGTGATTTTGGAGAATTTCCATTGTTGCATTCATCATGAAACTTTCACAGGATATATAAAGGGCAGCTGTCATGTTCAAATGAACAGCAATGATATGTTTCATACCAATAATGAGAAACCGCTGCAGCAACTTTGGTTTCTATAACGTTAAGGGTATCTCATAATTTTTAATGGCATCCTGAGTGTCCATTGGTCAGTTTCACAGACATGTGAATCCACTAATTAAACACAGTGAAAGGCAGATGACATGTATCTCAACACCTCCTAATAGCCTCATAACTTCAGACTGGAGTCACGTAGGATTCTATGAACACGGCAGCATGAAAAGGGCAGCTCTACAGGTTCAGGAAAGGTTTTAATCGTACTTCTGTGCTGTGTTATCAAAAAGATAGAGAAACATTGGTGGACGTAAGAGTGTTTGTGGACCCCAAAGGGTTAAGACATTCGTTGTGGTCCGAAATACAACCACTGGTCTGGTTTTTAAATAACAATATCCAGGCTTCACAGGGCAGGGTGCCAAATTTTGACTAATTTCTGCTTCTTTCAACAAAAGACTGAATATATTGAATATATATAATTCAGTAGCTGCCCTGAATTCTATATATTGTCTATTACAAGCATATCGTCGCTGTCCAATGAAAAACATGTATCCTAATTTTTGTGATTTTAAGTTTTCTACATCATTTGAACACACCAATGGTTGTTTACATTGTGAAAATTTCCTGATGAAAGGAACAATAGAAGTGCTCCCAAATAGCTTGGAAAAATTTCTGGTTCCATTGACTTACATTGAAAGTAAGGTATGTTTTTGGTCTCTCCTGTAAAGTTACAATTTTGGAGATACTTGTTATTCATTGGACAGCAACAATATTTTCCAAGTACATGGAACTGTGTTGAAATGATTGTCGGATGTAACTGATGGTACAATGCAGTTCCAGCAGCTGGAGTACTACTTAAAAAATTTCTGAACTTCCCAAGAGCCCACAAAGCCTCAGCAGCTCAATAAACAAAAATAATGCAATGAAAAATAACCCAGAGCAAGACACGATCGCAATGATTTGCATCTGGCCAAGAATGACCAAGCAAACAAAAGGGTTTGCCAGGAAGTGAAGGGCTATTGAAGGTTAGCGTTTCATTCACCCCCTCAGCGTGTTTATGTTTTACTAGGTGACACAAGGAGCTAAAAACAACAGCGACTCTGCCGGCTGCTCATTGTGTCAGGAATAATCCTGCAGCCTGAATGGAGCAATGAGAAAACATAATGCTGGACATAAACCAGCATTCGCAGTTCAGAGTGCACAGGGCCAGTGCACAGGGCTATTTATTTTTCCACGCTAGCGGTCTTCCCCCCTCTGCACATTCCTGATAGATTGAAAAATTGTTGTTTTCTTTTCAAGCATCCCACGGAAATGTGGAACACTGCTTATCTCTCGACAGGACAAAGCTAACGCGGTTTATAGAATATAGTTAAATAAAGAGCGGCCTCCATTTCCGAGTGATAGCATCATCTGGAGCTGCATCACTCTGGTGACATCATTCCCTGTCCTCTGAAACAGCAGCTCTGAATAAGGGACGGGCAGTCCGAAGAAAACAGCAGTGCTGCTATTGTAGTCCTACAAGCTGTGAATGTGATAGACCCAGAAATATATTGCACATTCGCTGAGGAGGCAATAATCCTGCACCCCGTGATGCTTTAAGTGGCCAGAAGAACCTATAAGGTGTAAATAATCTTTATTACTGGGGAGCTGAAATGTGTTTTGTGCTGACAGCTGTAATAAATCTGTCAAGAAATCTAAACCTGCATGACATACAGATGCTGTTTATAGCCTCCGCCAATTATTCACTATTATAAAGTCTTTTTATTTCAAATATTTGATTAAAAGTTTCAGCTTCACTCAATTGGAGTGACAGACAGCCATAAATGCAGTGGTAACATGAAAATATGGTGCTTTGTTTATTTGTAATACTACATCAGAACAGTATATGAACCCAATGCAACTTCAATTATACACTGACTGAGCACTCTATTAGGTCCACCTCCTTGTTTCTACACTCATTCTCCATGTTATCAGCTCCACTGACCATATAGGAGCACTTTGTAGTTCTACACTCACAGACTGTAGTTCATCTGATTCTTCATGTACTAGGTAACCCTGTTCTTCAATAGTCAGGACCCCCATTGGACCACCACTGAGCAGGTATTATTAGGGTGATGGGTCATTCTCAGCACTGCTGTGACACTGACATGGTGGTGGTGTGTTAGTGTGTGTTGTGCTGGTGTGAGTGGATCAGACACTGTTTAGACACTGTGTCCACTCACTGTGCATTCTATTAGACACTCCTACTTTGCTGGTGTACTTTGTTGATGTAAAGTCAGAGACAATCTGCAGTCACAGCGTGCTGCCCACAGGTTGCTGCTGGCTGGACAGTTTTGGTTGGTGGACTATTCTCAGTAATTACATCAGGTACACCAGTGCTGTGAGGGGCTCCGCCTCTGTGACGGTTTAGCAGCTTTTGTTTCTGAGAGTGTATAGGGAACAAACTTATCTGATATCTGATAAGGATCAGTTTATATATCGTGCAGCCCTCTGAGTGCAAAACACATGCCATCCAAGTGAATAAACAAATCATACGTGATCAGTTTGCCAGAACGAGGCTTACTTTGCTTCTGCAAGACAAACAATTTCCCTATTATCTCTGCAGAGGGTCAAACACTCAGTGGAGATAAACAGGAGGTCGGATTTTAGGCAGTAAGCCAAGCATGTTTGCTTATTATTCCACTCCTCAAGCCAAAGCCAGACAATCCCTGAGTGAAATAGCAGTGGATCCAGATGTGCTTAGGGACCTTGACATACCTGGAAATTATGAAATAATAGAACTTACAGACCACAGCTGAAGCATTTTGTGTGGGAATAACAGTCCAAGGCTCACTAAAGCTATGATATGATAGATAGCCGTGGGTGATTCCATTGATTTACTTTTCCATCCAGTGCTGAGTGATAGAAATGCTAATATACGAATAGTTTTAACTGAACAGTTCAGTCTAAAACTGTATTTGCTTATAATCATACTTCAAAATAAGTGTTTCAAGCAATTGTGACATTACTAAAATAACTAATATTAAAATGTATTTTTTCTTTTTTCCTTTTTTCCTATACTTTCCTAACAGAAGTATATTAAAATAACTAGTTAAAGAAAAGTCATAATTAAGAACTTTTTAATGAGTAAAAGCATAAAAACTATCAGTATTGGTATATATACTAAATAAAAAATACCAGTAAATAAGTGTACTTATAAATCACCAATAAAGAGCAATAAAATCACTACACTAATAAATATGCTTAAATATATATTGTCGCTGCCCAGTGAAAAACAGGTATCTCCAAAATGACAACTTTACAGGAGAGGCCAAAAACCATTTTTAATGTAAGTCAATGGAACTATAATTTTTTCCAAGCTATTTTGGAGCATTTCTATTGGTCCATTCATCATAAAAATGTCAGACAATGTAAACGGCAGCTTTTGTGTTCAGATGATACAGAAAGCTAAAAATCAACAAAAATGGAGCTACATGTTTCCATTTATTCAAATTATCAGATTTTTCCTCTGTTATGTTTAAAGTAGATATTGTTCAGCAAACATTCATATAGGTCAGGTTTTCAGAAGCTGAAAATGAAGGCCTTATGTTGAATCACCAGAAATGTTTAGATGCATCACTTTGAGCTTACTAGTGCTAACTAGTTAATAATGGATGCAAACATGCCAAGACTGAAATCGATTGAGAAGAAAAATGAATCAATAGCCTTTTAAAACAGCAGAGGGTGCTGGAGCGGTCTACCTCACTTGTTTGACGCTAGTACATCACGTTGATTGTATGGTGTCACATCAGTGTCAAAACTAATGCGCACGAAAACTTTTTTAACATGCAATTGAGAGCCTTTTTTTCATAAACACACTCAGACTGTCTTTCTTTACGTCATTCAATGTGTTTTTCTCTCGTGATTTGATTTTCTTTCTCCCACCCAAGGTGCACTATCGTCAGCAGCTTTCCATGCTCGAGTTTTCAGAGGGGGGGCGGGCTTGACAGTTTGGGAGCGAGACATGGGCTAAATGCTATTGGTTGATGGTCCCTGGTTTTGTGACTGACTGCTCACTACGAACAGCCTCTCAACTTTGGTTTATTTCACTTAATTCACTTAATAATGATTTAATAGTCTTATCACTTCTTATGAGCGCATATTCACTTCAGTTTACTTTGATAAAGAGAAGATAAGCAAAATACAGCATTTGGTAGTTTTGTCATCGATAAATCATAAAAGGAAACTTTGTGGGTCATAATTTGTGTTCAGTTTGATTTTGTAAAAAAAAAAAAAATCGTATCATGAGGCCAGCATCGTGAATCGCACTGCATTATGAGTATATTGTATCATCACATCCCTAGTGCTAACCCAAATCCCATAGGAGGGCTAGCTAAACTGATATAAGCATTATTATAGAGGTGTTCTTAGTATCAGCCATATTATAGGCATTTGCTAATAGTCACGATTCACCACCTGCTAATAAAAAGTAAGTCCATTTACCTTCATTCAGCATTTTGTAAGTGTACACCTTGCTGCCGTTCAAGGTTTGGCAAAAGAAAGCGCCAAATATTTCACTTCGCGTCTTCCAGGTGACCTTGGCAGCAGATCGGTATGTTATGTCCACTGTCGTGGAGAGAAACTCTTGCTGGTGGAGAGGGTACTCCCGACCTAGACTGAGAGAGGAGATGCCGGGCGAGGTCCAGTCGCTGCTCACGCACAGCAGAGAGGCGTCAGCTGAGGACACGACAGGATTTGGGTTTATCAGGGTGACGTCTGAGATGTCCAGAGCACTGCCTGTAACACAGATACAAACAATTAATAATGAACTACTACACAACAACACAAAAGTCTGGAATTAATGTTTTCAATTATGTTTCCAAATCAATGTGGGTGCATCAGCATGAGCCATACGATGATGGTAATGTGCTAGTTGTACACAAATAGTAAGTAACTGGAAAGAATGTTAGATCAGAGTGATGACTGCTCAACTGCATGTGAACAAGTCTTCTGATAAGTTTGACAGGTGTTATGGTTTTGAGATGTAGAGATGCATGCTGACATGCATATGAGGGGTTCTAGAGCTGAATGGAGCTGCTCTATAGATAAGCTTGTACTGCATGGTCAGAGTAATTGAACTGTTAGCCTGCTTACAAGTTCCAGTGAATCCAGTGTACACTGCAACTGTGCTAGTTATGTGTAACACTGACACAGATGAGCTAGCATAAAACGTTTTGGTCCTCAGTAGCATCTCACTATTATATGGCCAGAAAAATTTCAAGTTAAATTTCAAGTTGAAGAGCATGCTACTCAGAAGATTCAATAACTTATAAAATATCAACTTTACAGGAGAGGCCAAAAACTTTCTTTACTTCCAATGTAAGTCAATAGAACCAGATTTTTTCCCAAGCTATTTTGGAGTGTTTCTATTGGTCCCTTAGTCCTGAAATTTTCCCACAATGTAAACGGCTATTGGCATGTTCAAATGATGTAAAAACTTAAAATAAAGATAGATGGTTTTCATTGGACAGTGACGATATATAAAATATGACATTTCTCAGGATTTAGTGTTCTGCAGCTGTCATTCTTCAGGATGCTTCAGTAAGCTACAGGGATATTGTTCACTCCTCCAAAGTTCAGTCTTAGACATTGGCTGCATTTTCTGCTTCTCATAATCAAAGTAATCTCAAACACATGCAGAGGGGGTTGTGCAGTGGAGCTTGATCTTCTAGTATCAACTACAAAGGTTTTTCTCATTGATGGTGACAGTTCTACCTAATCAAAGTTTTCTTTAATTTCTAATTTTGGAAACAGGTCTTCAGTGTGAAGTTACCCTCCCTACCGGACCTGCACACAGCCAGAACCAGGAAGCGGGCAGAGAACATCATCCGTGATCCGTCACACCCTGGACATCACCTGTTCCAGTATCTTCCCTCAGGCCGGTGTTTCAGCCAGTTGAGGATCAAGACCTCCAGACTACAGAAAAGCTTCTAACCACATGCCTTTACACTCATGAACAGCTGAACATTAATAATACTACATTGTGGATACAGTCTACTACATATCCAGATGTTCTCTCACTCTTCTTTCTCTGTACAGTCTACTACATACATAAATCCATATCCAGATGTTCTCTCACTCTTTCTTCTCCTTACAGTCTACTACATACATACATCCATATCCAGATGTTCTCTCACTCTTCTTTCTCTGTACAGTCTACTACATACATAAATCCATATCCAGATGTTCTCTCACTCTTTCTTCTCCTTACAGTCTACTACATACATACATCGATATCCAGAAGTTCTCTCACTCTTCTTTCTCTGTACAGTCTACTACATACATACATCCATATCCAGATGTTCTCTCACTCTTCTTTCTCTGTACAGTCTACTACATACATAAATACATATCCAGATGTTCTCTCACTCTTCTTTCTCTGTACAGTCTACTACATACATACATCCATTTCCAGATGTTCTCCCACTCTTCTTTCTCTGTACAGTTTACTACATACATACATCCATATCCAGATGTTCTCTCACTCTTCTTTCTCTGTACAGTTTACTACATACATACATCCATATCCAGATGTTCTCTCACTCTTCTTTCTCTGTACAGTCTACTACATACATAAATACATATCCAGATGTTCTCTCACTCTTTCTTCTCCTTACAGTCTACTACATACATACATCGATATCCAGAAGTTCTCTCACTCTTCTTTCTCTGTACAGTCTACTACATACATACATCCATATCCAGATGTTCTCTCACTCTTCTTTCTCTGTACAGTCTACTACATACATAAATCCATATCCAGAAGTTCTCTCACTCTTCTTTCTCTGTACAGTCTACAACATACATACATTGATATCCAGATGTTCTCTCACTCTTCTTTCTCTGTACAGTCTACTACATACATACATTGATATCCAGATGTTCTCTCACTCTTCTTTCTCTGTACAGTCTACTACATACATACATTGATATCCAGAAGTTCTCTCACTCTTCTTTCTCTGTACAGTCTACAACATACATAAATCCATATCCAGATGTTCTCTCACTCTTCTTTCTCTGTACAGTCTACTACATACATAAATCCATATCCAGATGTTCTCTCACTCTTTCTTCTCCTTACAGTCTACTACATACATACATTGATATCCAGATGTTCTCTCACTCTTCTTTCTCTGTACAGTCTACTACATACATAAATCCATATCCAGATGTTCTCTCACTCTTCTTTCTCTGTACAGTCTACTACATACATAAATCCATATCCAGATGTTCTCTCACTCTTTCTTCTCCTTACAGTCTACTACATACATACATCGATATCCAGAAGTTCTCTCACTCTTCTTTCTCTGTACAGTCTACTACATACATACATCCATATCCAGATGTTCTCTCACTCTTCTTTCTCTGTACAGTCTACTACATACATAAATCCATATCCAGATGTTCTCTCACTCTTCTTTCTCTGTACAGTCTACTACATACATACATCCATTTCCAGATGTTCTCTCACTCTTCTTTCTCTGTACAGTCTACTACATACATACATCCATATCCAGAAGTTCTCTCACTCATCTTTCTCTGTACAGTCTACTACATACATACATTGATATCCAGAAGTTCTCTCACTCTTCTTTCTCTGTACAGTCTACAACATACATACATTGATATCCAGATGTTCTCTCACTCTTCTTTCTCTGTACAGTCTACTACATACATACATTGATATCCAGATGTTCTCTCACTCTTCTTTCTCTGTACAGTCTACTACATACATACATTGATATCCAGAAGTTCTCTCACTCTTCTTTCTCTGTACAGTCTACAACATACATAAATCCATATCCAGATGTTCTCTCACTCTTCTTTCTCTGTACAGTCTACTACATACATAAATCCATATCCAGATGTTCTCTCACTCTTTCTTCTCCTTACAGTCTACTACATACATACATTGATATCCAGATGTTCTCTCACTCTTCTTTCTCTGTACAGTCTACTACATACATAAATCCATATCCAGATGTTCTCTCACTCTTCTTTCTCTGTACAGTCTACTACATACATAAATCCATATCCAGATGTTCTCTCACTCTTTCTTCTCCTTACAGTCTACTACATACATACATCGATATCCAGAAGTTCTCTCACTCTTCTTTCTCTGTACAATCTACTACATACATAAATCCATATCCAGATGTTCTCTCACTCTTCTTTCTCCTGACAGTCTACTACATACATACACCCATATCCAGATGTTCTCTCACTCTTTCTTCTCCTTACAGTCTACTACATACATACATCGATATCCAGAAGTTCTCTCACTCTTCTTTCTCTGTACAGTCTACTACATACATAAATCCATATCCAGATGTTCTCTCACTCTTCTTTCTCCTGACAGTCTACTACATACATACATCGTTATCCAGAAGTTCTCTCACTGTTCTTTCTCTGTACAGTCTACTACATACATACATCCATATCTAGATGTTCTCTCACTCTTCTTTCTCTGTACAGTCTACTACATACATACACCCATATCCAGAAGTTCTCTCACTGTTCTTTCTCTGTACAGTCTACTACATACATAAATCCATATCCAGATGTTCTCTCACTCATCTTTCTCCTGACAGTCTACTACATACATACATCGATATCCAGAAGTTCTCTCACTGTTCTTTCTCTGTACAGTCTACTACATACATAAATCCATATCCAGATGTTCTCTCACTCTTCTTTCTCTGTACAGTCTACTACATACATACATCCATATCCAGATGTTCTCTCACTCTTCTTTCTCTGTACAGTCTACTACATACATACATCCATATCCAGATGTTCTCTCACTCTTCTTTCTCCTTACAGTCTACTACATACATACATCGATATCCAGAAGTTCTCTCACTCTTCTTTCTCTGTACAGTCTACTACATACATACATCCATATCCAGATGTTCTCTCACTCTTTCTTCTCCTTACAGTCTACTACATACATACATTGATATCCAGAAGTTCTCTCACTCTTCTTTCTCTGTACAGTCTACTACATACATAAATCCATATCCAGATGTTCTCTCACTCTTCTTTCTCTGTACAGTCTACTACATACATACACCCATATCCAGATGTTCTCTCACTCTTCTTTCTCTGTACAGTCTATTACATACATACATCCATATCCAGATGTTCTCTCACTCTTCTTTCTCTGTACAGTCTACTACATACATACATCCATATCCAGATGTTCTCTCACTCTTTCTTCTCCTTACAGTCTACTACATACATACATCGATATCCAGAAGTTCTCTCACTCTTCTTTCTCTGTACAGACTACTACATACATCCATATCCAGATGTTCTCTCACTCTTCTTTCTCTGTACAGTCTACTACATACATACATCCATATCCAGATGTTCTCTCACTCTTCTTTCTCTGTATGGTCTACTACATACATACATCCATATCCAGATGTTCTCTCACTCTTCCGTCTCTGTACAGTCTTCTAAATACATACATCCATATCCAGATGTTCTCTCACTCTTCCTTCTCTGTACAGTCTACTACATACATACATCCATATCCAGATGTTCTCTTACTTTTCCTTCTCTGTACTGCACTTTTATTTATCTGATAGAGTCTCAGAACACTCTGTACCACCGTCTCTACCAGTGACTCCTCTGTTCTTCATATTTATATCTATTTAATTCAGTCTGCACGCTCCTTCACTGCTGCACTCCGCCCTTTACTTTAAATACACAACTCTGCACATGTTAAGTTTACCAGTGTGTATATACGTGTTTGTCATTCTGTGTGTAGGAGGATGGCTAGGTTGGGTGTGTTCGTTACTTCTGTGAGCTACTGTAACCAAAAACAAATTCCTTGTATGTGTGAGTCCGATTCTGATTCTCTATTATTCAGAGTTCATTACCTGAATCAGGTGTGATACACTAGGGTTTGGCACTAAACTTTGTAGGGTGGTAGATCTTCCAGTCCAGGATTGGGCACCCCTGTACTAGCAGAGAGTAAGCCGAAAATCTTCAAAAGTCACTAAAGAAAGAAACTCCAGGGGCCTTTTCATAAAATCCTGCCAAATCCTGGATGGACATTACAGGTTTGAATGAACAAATTCCAAGCATTGTTGGAAAACCATCCAGCATAAATGAAAATAACACCAGTAGTTCTTGGAAAAAGAGTTTGGCTCGTGTCCACTGTACGAGTCTTGTGGCAGTAAGCACAAAGCGTGTGTGATTTCTGTAGAGTGGCTGCACACTTTACAGCTCCCTCAGCTCACCACATGTAAGGCCACAGCAGCTCCTTGTGGCCTGGCAGCTGGTCAGATGTAGTAAAGACTTAAGCACCAATAACGTATCGTCAGAAGAATTAACCCCCCCAAAATTTGTTTTAGGACGGTTTCCCAGTTGCAGATTTAGCAGTGGGAGTCAATGGTGAGTTACCACTGGCACTGCCAAGTCAAACCTTTGTCCCTCTTAAACTCAGTAAAAACTGCCCCCCAGAGTAGCTGGTGTGTCCATGTTGATCACAGAACAATTGATCAGCTTGTGGAATTGCAGCTTTCTGTGTGTTACTGTGTAAAACTACTGCTGTACCTTCGAGGAATCTTGATGAACGGAAACTGTATATACTGTACAAAAGTCTTGGGCACCTAAGCTGATAGTTTAAAAGCCTTTATCTGATCAGTAAGTCTATTTTCACCAGTAAGAACACCAGATATGATTAGAACTGCTGTAAATAATGTAATTTAAATGATGTACACATAGCAATCTTGACATTGATTTCACACACAAGTGGAAACCTAATGGTAAAGTGCTGCTCCATTTATTCCCATTATACTGGTCACTTCATTCTCAATGCGATTAGTCAAGCTCTTCCCACAAATGTTGGACAAAATACCAGAAGGTTTTGTCAATAAATAACAATAAAATATCAATCAAACTAGCATGAGCATGTCCCCTCATTGGACAATCCAACCAAGCAAGGCTAGCACTCGCTTCCTCCAAGTCATGTGAAGCGCCACTGCGTGCCCAGAGAAGAACACTAACTTCCAGTATATTTACTAATAGATGACCATATTGGGTAGTGCTGAGCGTAGGTGAAAGAGAGTGAGGACTGCTTGACTAGCTTAGCATTTTATGCCAGAAACTCAATATCACGTAATGACTGAACCAAGTGCACTACAAGTTCTTAATGGGTTGACTGGAATTTTCGCCAACGTCCAGTAAAGCTCGTCCAACTGAGCAACAGGTGCTACAACAGGAGCACGGATGGATAAATCTAAGGACAGCTGGGTTTGTATGACTTTCTGATTCACCATGAGTGGTGGTTGCAAGACGTTCTTCTCTCTTTAGCCTGACGGGAAGCATCAAAGCATCCAACTGGCCACCACTTATTAATCTATCATCTAATAATACATCATAATCTGTTTCTAGTCTTTATAATCTACTGTATATGGAACCAATCCTTGTTTTGCTTGACTATTACTTCTCATGTAAATGTGAGGGCTAGTGTTCCAGTGCAAATGCCCAAATCCACAATAATGGAAACGTTCAATAACACCACAGTAACATAGTCACGGTTTTTCTAGTTGGACGCTGGACAATAACACATATTCTCCGCACTGAGAGGCTCCTACTGTCCTCTATCTGAGGCTTGTACATGGGCGCGCCAGATATAAACAGTCCACAACAACAGCATCTTGTATCCAGTCTGATTAAGCAGAAGATTGCCAGAAATGATAGCAGTGATATTATTGTATTATAGGAACATTTTTATCTCTGATCTCCAGTGTACAGTTGATCACCATGGATAATAACTTTCACATGTACTTAGAAAACAACTGAAAACATGTAGATTTATAACAGAAGCCAATCAGCAAGTGCCCTGTGTGGAGTTTCTGAGGTTTTCAGAATTACAATACATTTGTTTTAGGAAAATAAACATAATTGGCCTGATTTGATGTATTCTCGGTCTACACATGGGCAACGCTGACAGTTCCCTGTGAATACCAAATGTTAACACTGTGCAGGTTATAATACAGAGCAAATATTTTCAAATAAAATACAATGTGGTAGTGAAGAAGAGGAGCTTGATGACATGATACAGATTAGTGTTTGTTCAGTCACAGCCATCGTTCTACCCAGAACAAACATACACTGGGAGCACAAACCATATAATGGCTAAATAACTATTACATCAATATATTTATATAATAATAACAATAATGTAGGAGAATGTAGGTTAATTAGGTAATAAGTACTGTTGGCTGTGTTATAGTAACATAAGAATAAATATAGAATAACAAGCAAAATAGAAAGTTTAGTAATAAAATAGAAATGCTGATAAATAAATATAACTACACCATAAATGAAACAAAGAGAAGATATAGCAATAATATTAATCTGCTGACAAAAAATAGCTATGGTAATTAACAGTATAAAATGTATATTGAGGTTAAGTCACACTAAATTACCAGTAAATAAGTGTGTATATATATATATATATATATATATATATATATATATATATATATATATATATATATATATATATATATATATATATATATAAATTAAGCATGCCAAATTAAAATCATCTGACAATAAATAAATAACTATGCCACTATGCCAATAAAGAATGTATTGTTATTAAGGACATTTGCCAATAAAATAAGCTTTTAATAAAACAAATCTGCTAATTACGGTATGAAACTATATAATAAAATGAAAATTCCAATAAAGTAAATATGTCTGTAAAAATCCCTTAAATGAAATTGATGCCATTAACACATTTATTAACACTTTATTCGGCTCATGCTGACCGGTCACTCTCAGTTATATAAGTGCCGTTGCAGCTTTGATCGTGCAGCATAAACTCCTTGTCCACTCTGTTGGAATCCACACACTGTATTCTGAGGCTCAGGAAACGGCGTGGCGGCCAACGCCATCCAAAACAAAAAACACTGATTATGTAGTCTTTGAGCTGTGTGCCTATTAAAAGCAGCTTTCTCCACCTATTCCAAATCCCACCTCCACATAGGAAACACATTCCCCTCATATCAGTCTTTATTATCACGCTGAATGTTTTGATCTGTTTTTATGTTGTTAGGGTGGGTGAACATGCTGTAAAAGCCCCAGACAACTCCGTTTAGATGAGTCGTAGAAACTGCTGGACTTACGGATGGTTCTGATTTACTTATTTATTCAGAGCACAATAGGCTGTAAAAACAACAGTGTTGGTGATGATGAAGGAATGAAGGGATGAAGGAACAGTGTTGGTGGTGATAAAGGAATGAAGGGATGAAGGAACAGTGTTGGTGGTGAAAAAGGAATGAAGGGATGAAGGAACAGTGTTGGTGATGATGAAGGAATGAAGGGATAAAGGAACAGTGTTGATGGTGAAAAAGGAATGAAGGGATGAAGGAACAGTGTTGGTGATGAAGGAATGAAGGGATGAAGGAACAGTGTTGGTGGTGAAAAAGGAATGAAGGGATGAAGGAACAGTGTTGGTGATGATGAAGGAATGAAGGGATGAAGGAACAGTGTTGGTGGTGATAAAGGAATGAAGGGAAGAAGGAACAGTGTTGGTGATCATAAAAAAAAATAAGGGATGAAGAAACAGTGTTGGTGGTGAAAAAGGAATGATGGGATGAAGGAACAGTGTTGGTGATGATAAAGGAATGAAAGAATGAAGGAACAGTGTTGGTGGTGATAAAGGAATGAAAGGATGAAGGAACAGTGTTGATAATAAAGGAATGAAGGGATGAAGGAACAGTGTTGAAGATGATGATAAAGGAATGAAGGGATGAAGGAACAGTGTTGGTGATGATAAAGGAATGAAGGGATGAAGGAACAGTGTTGGTGATGATAAAGAAATGAAAGGATGAAGGAACAGTGTTGGTGGTGATAAAGGAATGAAGGGATGAAGGAACAGTGTTGGTGATGATAAAGGAATGAAGGGATGAAGGAACAGTGTTGGTGATGATAAAGGAATGAAAGGATGAAGGAACAGTGTTGGTGATGATAAAGAAATGAAAGGATGAAGGAACAGTGTTGGTGATGATAAAGGAATGAAGGGATGAAGGAACAGTGTTGGTGGTGATAAAGAAATGAAAGGATGAAGGAACAGTGTTGAAGATGATGATAAAGGAATGAAGGGATGAAGGAACAGTGTTGGTGATGATAAAGGAATGAAGGGATGAAGGAACAGTGTTGGTGATGATAAAGAAATGAAAGGATGAAGGAACAGTGTTGGTGGTGATAAAGGAATGATGAGATGAAGGAACAGTGTTGGTGATGATAAAGGAATGAAGGGATGAAGGACCAGTGTTGGTGATGATAAAGGAATGAAGAGATGAAGGAACAGTGTTGGTGATGATAAAGGAATGAAGAGATGAAGGAACAGTGTTGGTGATGATAAAGGAATGAAGGGATGAAGGAACAGTGTTGGTGGTGATAAAGGAATGATGGGATGAAGGAACAGTGTTGGTGATGATAAAGGAATGAAGGGATGAAGGAACAGTGTTGGTGGTGAAAAAGGAATGAAGGGATAAAGGAACAGTGTTGGTGATGATAAAGAAATGAAAGGATGAAGGAACAGTGTTGGTGGTGATAAAGGAATGAAGGGATGAAGGAGCAGTGTTGAAGATGGTGATAAAGGAATGAATGGATAAAGGAACAGTGTTGGTGGTGATAAAGGAATGATGGGATGAAGGAACAGTGTTGGTGATGATAAAGGAATGAAGGGATGAAGGAGCAGTGTTGAAGATGGTGATAAAGGAATGAATGGATAAAGGAACAGTGTTGGTGGTGATAAAGGAATGAAGGGATGAAGGAACAGTGTTGGTGATGATAAAGGAATGAAGGGATGGAGGAACAGTGTTGATGATGATAAAGGAATGAATGGATAAAGGAACAGTGTTGGTGGTGATAAAGGAATGAAGGAATGAAGGAATAACAACACAAAGTTTATATGTATAATGGATTTTTTGGATTAGACAAATATCTTCATTAGAACACAGGGAGAAGCCCACCAGGAACAGTGATTGGTCAGGATTCTCAGAGACCACTGTGGTGATAGTGGTTGGGGCTGTACTGCATGTGACCACCTTCCACAATATCAGTAAGGCTAGTATAGCAGTAATGACTAGTAACAGAGTACTGCGTAGGAATGTTTTGCTATAGTTGCAGACTATAGGCCCAGGCTGCCCTGCCAGCCACCAGCAGAGGGCTCAGTCAGCACAGTGGGAGGCCTGGCAGGAAAAGGAGAACAAACTCCAATTCCCAGGCTCCTTAGTGGCAATCAGTGCTGACTGGGTACACCTGTGCAGCCCCTTATTTAAGTCAGCCACAAACACCAGTCTGCATCACACCTTTGTAGAGGGGTGGTCGGTAGGAGGTGGGTATGCGGGAAAAGAGAAAAGAAAAAGACAATAAAACATCAGAGAAAAATTAGTAGAAGAAGAAAGAAAAGAAACAAAAGATTTTGTGAAAAACAAAAAAAGAACAGAAAATACAAAGAGAAATGTTAAACTAAGATCTAAAAAAGTTATAAAAGAGAACAGTGTATGTTTAAGGAGGGTTTTAGGTTTGGGGGGTTTATTTTCTAAGGGCTTATGTTGATCCTTTTTGTTTGAACACGGCATACACTGGTGTTTCCTTTGTTTGTTGTTTCCCGCCTTTTTTCCTCACACTGCTTTTGAGGCGTTCAAACTGCCTCCTCTCCTGCCCCTTGGAGGTTCAGGGGTAGTGGTAGTGATTCCTGTCTAGGGTGACTAAAACACAAGCATCCTCGTTGCCTCTATAACTAGTGATGGCCAGATAAAGTCTCTTGAAGCGTTGAAGCTTTTTCTCTAGCTGGTTCAAAAAAAGCTTCATTACTTGAAGCGTCATGTGCACATGAACCCCCTGCTGGCCAAAACTTTTATTGTCATTTTAACTATTTGCGATGGCCTCTTGCAACGTTGTCAGCCTGGGAACAAGTATATACACAAAACACCTAAATTTAATTTTCTGTGGTTTATTTATTTGTTCATTGATCTGTGTTTGATTGTGTGGGTCTGTTCATTAAAAAAATGCCAGTATGATTTCAGTCAGTAAATAAATCCAATAGTATGTGAGATATTGATGTTAAGACTGTTGCAGTGGTTTTAAGAGATGGGACAGTGATTGTGGGGCGATGGTGACTTTAGTTTTTATTAAGCAACAATAAATCACGCCAATACTCAAACCACGTCTTGAACCAGCCAGGCTTCAGACGTCATCAGTGACGTTACTCGCCCTTAACAAAGCAAGCCTCAATACACGTTCTGGATTTCTCAACACAAGCTCCGAAGCATCGTTACCATTTGCCCATCACTACCTATAACTCTTACAACTCAAATATAAACACAAAATAAATAAACAAATGAACAAACTCTGCACCTGGGTTCGCACTTCCCAACTCACCTCATGACAAAGAGAAGACCTCTCAGTAATAAGTGGGCTAGTCTTGCTGGGTCATACGTCCAGGCCAACCATACAATATTTTGGGCTAAATGTGGAGTGAAATTTGTGAACACCAACAAGATGGAACTCCAAGTTGAAGGTTATGGTGGCCTAATCAATGAAAATTGAAAAACAGTCCTGTTATTAGCTCATAACTGTTAGCATGACTGAAAAGAACCCCCACCCCAAGACTCCATCTGGGCCCATAGACATTTTACATGTGACTAAAAACAAGGGGAAACATTTGCATTAAACTAGAAGCTGTAGAAGATATGACTGGGCTAGTGCTAAACACTGGGTTAGTAGTAGCTGATCCAAGTGGTCTTCCCAAAACATTAATTTTGATAATAATGATAATAGCATTTCAATAGGCAGCTTTTCAAGTATAGTTATCCATTACTCTAGACGTTAAAGAGCATGGCCTACAGGAATCTGGGAGTTGGGTTTTAGAGGGGTGTGTTTGTGGCAATCCAGCAACAAAAGTGTATTCTCATTGCGAGATCACGTTTGAGTAGCCATGCAACTGAGGCAATTCACAGATGCTTTGGCAGAACGTTTGAAATGAAACGTCTGGTGTTTCTGATTTGTACACCGAGCTGAGCTTACACAGGTCTGTAGATGTCTGGAATTTATCCGGGAGTGTTTAGTTACTTCATGGATGACTTCACACTTAGCTGGAGGATTCATTATCGTCCACGGCTATCTCCATTTGGAAACGCGGCTTGGACTGCGCTCGACTGGAGCTCCAGAGCCGTGTAAATCTCTCATGCAGCTCAGAGAGAAACAAACTGTTTCTGCAGTTCAATACTTTTCAGTGTTTCTATGAACCGCAGCGGTTTATGTTCCTCAGAACATTAGAGTGAAGGCCAAAGCTTTCAGATTTACCGTGACATTATAGCAGGTCCACCCAGAGAACTTACATTCTATTGCATTACATTACATTCAACAATGTGATTTCATTACATTTGACAAGAACCAACATTTGTTTTGATGTCAAGAATCAACAGAAATGGGCCCCACTGTTGCTTTTTCTGCATAGGATAGGAACCTTCCAGCAAATTGACATCCTCATGTAATCTCCTCTTCTACGAACACCCACAAATGTAGTATGAGTTACTGGAAAATGTATGCCACCCAATTTAGGTTGCACAACCATGTTGCACAATTCTACCAAGCTGGGAGGGTAATTGCTAACTTGAGCTTCCTCCACATCAGGTGAAGCCCCAACAAATGTTTCCAAATTGCTTCTAATGCAGCTCACAAGAAGAACCTTCTATAGAGACCTACATACAGAATTATTTCTCAAATAAATAAAGGCAGTGAGCATCTACAACAAGATAAAGAAAACGTTCTATTTAATGATCAACCAATACAATATCTGAGTTCTGTAGAAACACATAAACGTGAGTGTGGTGATGTACCTGCATCAAAATGTCCAATACACTGGACGGTTGGAATGAGGAGTGTGTTTATATTATAATAAATAAGTCTTAGGCTGTTAAGCTCATTGTTTAAAAGCCTTTATCTTATCAATGAATGTATTTGCACCAGTAAGAACACTAGATATCATTGGAACTGATGTGAATAAGTGTACATGCAATACAAAGTAGCATAAATATCTTATTTCTTAAGCCAATTTAAAGAACAAAGTGTCGTTCCAGATTTCTCCTGGACGCCCCAGACATTGTATGAATGTATTCATGTCCATTAGCAACAATCTTGATTTAGCTTAATTAAGTACTGAGCAGTCAAAGCAGGTATTAGAATATTTGAAAATGTGTGCTGATGAGCAAATAAAAGCATTCTGTCTAGAAAAATAACTTTTGAAATATAATAATGTCTCCAAGTGCCACAGTACTGCATGCATTCAAGTAAATTCAAATTAATACTTTATAATACTATAGCACTGCTATGCCATATACCAACACTGGAGTTCCTCTGATTTTTCAAAATGACTGTGCATAATTAAATCATTAAGATGTAAACAATGTAAGTCTTTTAGGGTGATCTTACCAATAGTGGCGTGAGTTGACAGTGGTGGTGATAATGCTAGATCAGCAGCTTATAGTAATGGTTCATGGTAGTGTAGTATAATATTAATGGTTCCATTTACCAGCACTGTATCGAAATTAAGTTTCCTTACCATCAAGCACTTCAAACCACTCAGAATGACAGAATGACTATTCTCAGTGAATGAATTATGGAGACAAACTGGTGAAATTCTCTTTAAACACCTTAAAAACAACTACCACAAACTCTGCTATCAAGAAACTTTTCAACTTTACGTACTACTTGATAAGTTAAGAAGGCATGTAAGCAGCAGACAAGTCTTGTGATTGGTAGGTGAAGGTGAAAATAAGACTTATTGTACTTTTAATCAGTTAGCACTGGCTCGGAATAGTTTTGGAAAGTGATTAGTGTAGGAGCACAGAAGGGGAAACCTCACCCAGCTATTGTTGTGGCAGGAATAGTCCAGAGCAATAAGAGCGAGACAAGGGTGTGGGCCTTTAACTGGGGAGTGACGCCCCACGCACGCATACACACAGAGAGAAATAGAGGGCTATCAATCAGTGGGCCAATGAGCTCGATAGGCATCAATAGGATTAACATTATGTAGCCATAGACTAGCAGACAATGGATAATTACCATGTTGGAGAGTCTGTCTGACTCCTTATTATCCCTCAACTTCCTGCAGGCTCTAAACAGCCCTGGACAAGCAGCAGAAAGAGGCTTCTAAAGCAGAACTGGATTTAAGAGGGTTGAGAGACAAAAGACAATAGACCAGGGCAGATGCACAGTCCAGTAGGACGGCTTTAACAGGCCTCATGCGCTTGGCTTCGGCTCAGGATTTGTGAGGTCCTTAAATGAAGAGACATGCCGATCAGCTCACACATGCAGCTGACAGAGACAGATGTTCTGGGTTGCTGTGATCAGCATTCCAGAGGTTACGCAGTATCTGTGAGGAGGTTCAACTAAATTCCAGCCAATTACAAAGAATCCGGTGGGAAGACTGCTAATGCTAATCAAAGGGATGATGTATGTTAGCCTTCGCTTATTAGTTTTATATTACATACTGAATAATATTTATAGCAGCTATTTGATAGTTGTAAGATTAATCACTGAATAACAGCTCTGAGGTTATGGGGTTAAGATGGTGGATATGGAATATAATCTTTTCTAACCCCCGTGTTAGCTCCACCTTGGTGTTCTTCGTTCTTGTCAAGATAAGCTTGACTCATGAGTGTGCGAGTGTGCTAGCAGTCAGGGCTGAAATATGGCCAGTGGCCGAAGCTTGGTCGTACTCTACTAAGCCTGACCAATGGCCAATGGCCGATGAGCAATGAGGTAAAGAGCAGGCGATGAACTTCCAATAAAGTGGCCAGTGAATAAGTAGTGGGCCTATAGGGTAGGTGTTTCTGATAAAGTGTGGTCAGTTGGTATATAGTGGACCTATAAGGTGGACATTTCTAATTGAATCAAATTGAATTTGAAACCATTTCTGTTTGCACACAGAGGAATTTGACCCCTCCATCCAGCCCACAACTGCCCAATAAAGTGACCAACAAGTAAGTATACAGTGGAGCTACAATGTAGGTGTTACCAATACAGTGACCAACAAGTATACAGTGGACCTACAATGTAGGTGTTTCTAATAAAGTGACCAGTGAGTATAAAGTGGACCTACAATGTAAGTGTTTCTAATAAAGTGACCAGTGAGTATACAGTGGACCTACAATGTAGGTGTTTCTAATAAAGTGACCAGTGAGTATAAAGTGGACCTACAATGTAAGTGTTTCTAATAAAGTGACCAGTGAGTATACAGTGGACCTACAATGTAGGTGTTTCTAATAAAGTGACCAGTGAGTATAAAGTGGACCTACAATGTAAGTGTTTCTAATAAAGTGACCAGTGAGTATACAGTGGACCTACAATGTAGGTGTTTCTAATAAAGTGACCAGTGAGTATACAGTGGGGCTACAATGTAGGTGTTTCTAATAAAGTGACTAGTGAATATACAGTGGGCCAATAAGGTAGGTGTTTAATATAAAGTGGCTAGTGAGTGTACATTGGACCTACAATGTAGGTGTTTCCAATAAAGTGGCCTGTGAGTATACAGTGGACCAATAATGTAGGTGTTTCCAATAAAGTGACTTGTAAATATACAGTGGGCCAATAAGGTAGGTGTTTATAATAAAGTGACCTGTCAGTATTTAGTGGACCTACAACGTAGGTGTTTCCAGTAAAGTGGCCTCAAAGTCTATTCAATAGTGAACAATGAATATAGATAATAAATAAAGTGTTTAGTGAATATATTGTTGACCTGTAAAGTTGGTGTTTCCAATAAAATGACCAGTGAGTATATAATGAACATATACAGTAGATGTAATAAAGTGAACAATGGAAATATAATGGATCTGGTGCTTCTAAGTGGGCAGTGAGTGAATATGGTGGACCTATAGGGTTGGAGGATCTCCAGTGGACAGTAAGTAATGGATTACAGTGTTCAAACAAAAATACTGCATATGATTCTATTTTCATACTGGACAACACTACTAGAGGAATCTTAGTAGTATAGAGTAATGAAAAACAAACAAGAATGATCTAATCATATTGGACAGCACTTCTACTCATGTTGCACATTTTGCTTCACATCTATAGCAAAACTAATATTAATCATCCACAGGTGGTCAGTCTCAGTCTCTGTTCAGAGCACGGTGAGCTGCCGTCGGCCATATTTCAGCCCTAACAGCTGGCACGCTCGCACACTCACGAGTCAAACTTATCTTGACAAGGAAAAATGACAGGCATTTCCCATCCCACCCTCAAGCTTGGTATTTGGAAAGTAATAGATGTATAGCTGCAATGAATACGCCAATAGGCCATAAATAAGAGTGGGGTTAATTGGGGTGGGCAGAGTATGAGCCTATGTGTCTCTTGGTTTCAGTCCAATTCTCCCGATCCAAGTTGTCAGAATGAAAAATGGCATTTTTTTCTTATCTTCGGTTCCAAGGGGTAAAGCTCTGGGCTGATATTATTGTTGCTGGGTTGATTAGTGGGGGGTTTCTTGGATGTTTTCTCTGAATACAAGAGGCGCTAACTCTGCACCCATCCACACTTCTATCTGTGAAGACTATACGGGGCGTCTAACGTCTGCTAGCCATGAAAAACATCAGAGCATTTGTTACACTGCGAAACTTGGACCTGATTTTCTATTGTTTCTTAAGGTGGACTGGAAAGGAAACCTGGGTGGCGTGAAGGGACCCTCAGTGCAGATTACTCTCCTTCGTTTTGATGATATACATGCTGCCTGGATTGGGCTACAAGGAACATTCTAGAGAAACCTTTCCTCACTCTGGGCCAAATCAGCGTTTACTCCATTCCTTTTGAGAGGGTCTGAGATGTTTTCTGTTGCGAGTAAGTACAAAACGCACCTGACTCGACTTATTTGGCCTATCACAAGAGTGTCATAAGCTAAACCAGGTGCTGAGTCGAAGGAAATAAAAAGCCTTAGAAGTTGAAAGACTTATGGAAAACAAACAGCATGTGATGTGAGAAACCATAAAGTGGTGGCCTCAGAGCTTGATTTGTGAAAGCGCTGAAACAGCTGGAGTTATGTTGAAGGAAATATGACTTGTTTTGAAGCTTTGAATGCTTCATATATTGGCTCAATGTAGTCAGAAGGTATCATGGTAGAATGGTAAATTAATATGGACTTGCTTTGGCATAAATCTCAGTAAAGCATTTAATGCATAGTGGTTGAAACTGGTCTCTATTTTAAACCAGTGTTCTACACTTTTACACCATCGTCATAGACGCCTTAAGCCACAAGTGGACAGCGATACACATGCATCTGTTGACGAGCTGAAAAATCTAGCGTCCGACTCCTCTTCGTGTGCACATGCGTCACACAGGCATATGGATGTCTCAGATTATACTCGGGTTATTTTGGGGTGCAAATAACCAGAATTGTGAGTGTAATAAAATAAAAATCAAATCAAATTCATGTCAAACAAATAGTCATACACAGTGCGACCAGCAGTGGAATGTTTTGCCAAGTCTCCAAAATAGTCACTTTACAGGAGAGGACTGTTAAAATATATATATATACACTTAAACACCTCACACTTATATATTGTACACACTTGTACACACTTGTATATACTGTACTGTTTTATTTATCTATTGCATGATGAATTTCCCCACTGTAGGACTAATAAAGGACTAATATCTTATCCTATATATATGGATGGATGGATGGATAGATAGATAGATGCTGCTTGGATTATGCTACATGAAACCTTCTAGAGAAACCTTTCCTCATGCTTGGCCAAATCAACGTCTGAGGGTCTGAGATGTGTTCTGTTGCAAGTAAGCATGAAACGCATCTGACTCGACTTATTTGGCCTATCACAAGTGTGTCATAAGCTAAACCAGGTGCTGAGTCGAAGGAAATAAAAATATAAAAGGTAAGGATCTGTAGCATCCTTATGACTGCATGATGTGCTTGCACGCAAAGGGAGTCAGATTGTATGGAATTTGGCACAGCACTGGCTAAGACAACTTCAGAGGAGAAAAATTGATGTGGACTTACAAGAAGGAGTAGGATTACAGGATGTTATTACAGTAGCTTCAAACTTTCATGTCTCTTATTGGGTGAGACAGACCAAAGACTGACCAAATGTGAGATGAATTAATTTCTTTGTATGCTGGTCTGAAAGAGGGATGAGTTTAGCTGACCTTTGTTATCCTACAAAGCTTCCTGAGACAGGCATCACACAGATCAGACACTCTACATCACAGTCTTTTACAGATAGCCTTGGCAGAGATGAACACCTTTCCCAATTACTGTGAGACTGTCTTGTATCCCTTGTATCTCTTTCAGCTCTCACCAATGAGTAAGAGCCAGTCTGAGATTTACCAGCATTGAGATATGAGGGACCTGTTTCAGTTCACTCTCACTTTTTACACAGACCCAGAGAGTGCCTCAGAAAGAGACTGCCTCTACCTGTGCAGGTTCTAAAGCTTTTACCATCCAGACTTCAAACAGAGCTTCTCTCAGCTTTTATTCTGAACTTGGCTTAATAAACTGTAAATATTGAGGAGGACTGAAGTCTTGGTTCCTCCTAAGGTTCTCCCTTCAGTCTTGAGGGAGTTTTTCCTCACTATTGCTGCCTCTGTCTCGCTCACTGGGGGATACATGTTGTAACTGTATGTTCTGTAAAGCTGCTTTGTGTCAACACTGTTGTAAAAAGTACTATACCAATAATCTTTAACTGAATTGAATTAATCTGGTGTCTTGCTCTATCACTTGCTCTTTTTTCTCTTTCTCGTTTCCTCTGACATTGTCTTCTTCGGTCTCTGTGCAGCCTCTACCGTAATGTTCATGCTGGGAATTCTGAGCTAGCTTATACATATAGTGAGATGAGGACCCATAGCTGCTGTTGTGTGTCCTGGCATCGTAAAGCATTACACAGTTCTCACGAGAGGTCTCCCTATCGCTCCTCCAAAGTTACATAGCACTGTAGCAGGCATTCCGGACTCCCATTCATCATATTGTAAGTCAGAGCAGCACCCAAATGGCTTTGAAGCTGTTATTTTAAGGTAAAAATAACACATATTACCACCAAAAGGACTGTGACTTGATGACAATCTTCAAAGCTCGCTAAATAATATTAAATAGCATGTAAATGTAACGTTTTATTTATTGTTTGGTAAAAACAGTGTCCACTGTACCCAGCTGCATGTCTCTGGACTGTGGAAGGAACAGAGCACCCCACACAAACAGGGGGAAAACAAGCAAACTCCACATAGAAGCCAATCCCAGTGCCATCAGGTGAAGGCAGGGTACACCATGGACAGTTTGCCAGTCCATTGCATGGCCAAGATTTACTACGGGCAATTTAGAGTGACCAGTCAACCTATCATGCATGTGTTTGGAAACCAGAGTACCCGGAGGAAACCCACTCAAGCACAGGACGAACATACACACTCCACACAGAACCACCCGGACCGGGAATCCAACCCAGATCATCTTACTGTGAGGAGACAGTGCTGACCACTACACCACCATACTGACCACTAGACCACCGTACTAACCACTACACCACCGTACTAACCACTACACCACCATACTAACCACTACACCACCGTACTAACCACTACACCACCATACTAACCACTACACCACTGTACTGACCACTACACCACCGTACTGACCACTACACCACCGTACTAACCACTACACCACCATACTAACCACTACACCACCATACTAACCACTACACCACCATACTAACCACTACACCACCGTACTAACCACTACACCACCGTACTAACCACTACACCACCATACTAACCACTACACCACCATACTAACCACTACACCACCATACTAACCACTACACCACCAAGCCACCCTGTTTTTTTTATTAAGTCTTTATTAATTATTTAGTTTTCAGTAGTTCTATTAGGCGAGAACACTGTTCTAATTCATCTGAGTGCATTTCTTAGGGGTTTCAAACTCACATTATGTTCAGAGCTGAAAGCAAAACCACCAGCTTAGCAGTGAATCTGATCTTTCTGGCCGTGACTTCATCTTTGTTGTACCATTTATGTCTGGGGGGCACCAACCCTTCTCCTGGCAATCTACCTTCTTGCAGAATTTAGCTCTTACCCATAATCAACCCCACCTGACCTGCCCTATTACTGCCTTCAGAAGTCCCTGATTAGCCCCTGAACAAGGTGTGTTGTGTTCGGCTTAGAGGTACAATGTGCAGGAAAGTAGATCTCCAGGATCGGGTGATCTGTCTGCTTAACCGTTGGATTTACCAGCACTTATATCTGCTCAGGGAAAGACATTCTGCTCAGTGTTAGAAACTAGTTAATGGAAAGCATCCCCTTTTAATTTAGTACTGCATAAACCTGAACCACATTCAGAGGTGGTCAGAGACGGATCTTGACCACTTCTAGCACAAGTGTGATCTGATCGCATTTCTGTTATGCGTACACAATTGCATGAGCGGAAATGCGTCCTCTAAAGGCTGACAAGCAGGTGAGCGAATAACCAACAACACAACACATACATGCTCAAGCCAAGAGCCTTAATGCACTCCAGGCTGGTGCAGGCCAGGCCTGTCCACATGTATCGTGATGGCGAACCAACCAAGTTAAATGGATACGACGTGTGTGTTGATGTTGCTTTTCACACAGTATAAGCACAATCAGATCACATCTTGTAGCGAGACGTGTAAACGGAATTGGGCCAAACGTGTTTTACTGCAAGGTGTAAACAGTAATCAGTTGTTATGTCCAGTAAATCTCATTTACCCTTCAAAATCTCTGTCCCTCGTTTTGATTGTCATCTAAAATAAGTCTGCTTTATCTGCTTATCAACCTTTTCCTCAGAAACTTGGCAGATCAGCAAATCATTGTTTTATGTGAAGTAATTAGATGCGACTGTGTGCTATTATTGGTCCAAAAGGGAGTTGGCAGCATGAAGGTGAAGGGGGTGTGGGCACAAAGCAATGCGTTCAGCGAATGAGCAAGACAGTGAAAAAAAGAGAGAAAGACTTCAGGTTTGAGTTCCTTTTATAAAAGAGGAAACAGGCAATCTGTTCATCTTTTGAAGGACTACCATTAAATCTTCATTCAAGTGTCCAAGAGTCATTAAATACAAAATCATCAGCGTATGCTCTGGTTAGCCCAGCCAGGACGCCTGAATGTCCAAACTTTTTACCAAAATTTTAAACCCTTGACAGCCACATATAAGAACAGTCGCTATATTCACAGTCACCATTCTCATAGAGAAGGAGTCATGAGTGTGAATACGCCCTTGGAAATAAAGCTTACTAAGTGGTTTTCTGCTTGGAGGAGAAACTTTTTATTTGTATAGAACATTAAAGATTATGTCAGGAAGTTAATTGCAAGTTTAGTTATACAGGCACTTTAGTTATACAGGTAAAACAAGATTGCCTGTATGTTACCTGTATTATAACTTTTATTACGACACGAGTTATTAATGTTTCTCAGCTCTCTGTCTAAAAACCAATCTATATTTTGTCACCGTCCAAAAAGCATGTGTATCTCCATTTTTGTTGATTTTAATTTTTTTACATCATGTAAATGCAACAGATACTGTTTACCTTGTGTCATAATTTCATAAATGGACCAACAGAAATGCTACAAAATAGCTTGGAAAAAAATCTGGTTGCATACACTTACATTGACAGTAAAGAAAGTAAAGAAAGTTATTCTTTGGACAGCAACAATATATCATATACAGCTCTGTGCATCATCCAGAACACATCCAAACTGTCTCTATTCTTTATAACTGAGACTGCAGAGTACTAAGATCACAATACACTAATTTTACATATATATATCTACAATGTAAATTAATTGAAAATTTAATTCCAAACTTTTCCATGGTAATTCCAAACTTTTAGATTAGTAATTGCAGTTAATAATTCTAAACATTTAAATCATATCTCCAAAGTTCTGAATGGTAAGTTTCAGATGCTAATTACAAATCTTTGGGTTCATTTGTAACATTTTAGATGAGTCTTTGATACGTTCTTGTTGGCAAGTTTCCTCCGTATGTGGATAGTGTGGGGTACTGTGGGGTCATTCGTGTGGGGTTAAATAGCCTTAGCATTGGCTGTTTAATCCTTTCCAGATGGTAGATTTCAATGACTTTGTTCCACATCTGTATTTGAAACTCTTTAGAATGCAGCATCATCTTCTGCATTTTGAAAACGTCTAGCTGCTTCACATTCCCAGGTTTAGATTCAACAGGTCAGTAATCATGTCTGGGTGGGTGTGGCCAGTGAAATCGAACTCAACAGTCAATTGTATTTAGTTAACTTAGTAGCTAAGGGTGCAATAGCCTGTTTTTGTTAGCTGGTGTAGAGGGTTGTGCCATTGAGAGCCCAATTCAGTTCCTATACTGATAAATACCGCCTGCACAAAGAGGTTCCACTGCAATACTTGAGGTTCTTCCATACTCGAAGGGTTTGGAATACTTTCCTGGAGTTGGTTTCTACGTTCATCCATTGTATGCCAAAGTTAATCAGAAGAAGTGCAGCTTATAGGATTTTCTCAGCATATAGGATGTTGCAAAACTTCTATCTGTGATTCCCCAGTGCGTTTTTCTTCCCATGATTAAGGTGTATCCAGAAATTGTAACACAGCAGCCATATTTTTAAGATTAACGTAGCTAAAGAAACGAGAGGATGATCAATGCTTTAGAACTGACTCAAACAGACATGGAGAAAGCGTGGAATCCTTATGCTGAGTTCACTGGAGCGTATAGGTTATTCCCACTGGGTTCTGTATACGTTCTGACTGAAACATCAGAAGTTTGCATGAACGTGTCCATGTGTTATGGCTGGCCTGAGTCCACAGATAGCAATTTTCATGCATATGGCATAGACACACATGCGCGCTCACACACACACAACCACACACCAAAGCTGGACTTTCCCTAAAACACCCCTTAAATCATCACCCTGCAGCTACACGGCACTGAAGCCATGCTGGGCTTAGAAGGGCTATTCTGTGTCTTAGCATAGAGGCAGTCTAGCATAGCATGGATGCTCTTTGGAATACCTCAGTAATTCTTAAATGCATTCAGGTTCAGTAGAGGTGTCAAGTACAAATACTACGTTACCTTACTTAAGTAGAGATTTTGGTTATATATACTTTACTGGAGTAATTATTTTTCAGCTTTTACTTTTTACTTCTACTCCTCACATTTACACTCCATTATCAGTACTTTCTACTCCGTACATTTTAAACATAGCCTCGTTACTCCTGTTTCATTTCAGCTTGTTTTCATTCATGTACATTTACATTCCAGTAAAGATTATTGATAACATGTCTTAAAAGTTTGACTTGTTGCACCATTACAATACTTATAGACAACTAGTCATCATATCTTCTGCTCCATGAAACACATGTTAATGTTCAGTAGTAACAGATATGCTTCTTTAATATATTGACATTGTACTAAACTACATTCATTTTCAATGGGCGTATATGCGGTTGAAACAGGAAGCCTGTAAAAAGGAAGCCCCTTACATTACTTTTACTTTTATACTTTAAGTAGTATATGTTGATACTTAGTAATGTATATTGAGTAATGAATGTAAATACTATTGACACCTTTGAGGTTCAGCAGAGTATCCAGACCAGGCTGCTCAGCTTATAAACCACCTTAAAACCATTTTAGCAAATTATGTTTGTGTGTTCGTATTCATACCCACGTTACACGTTCAAATCTAAAAAACTACACAGTCGAGTCACATTATTATATCCAGAGTAGCTGCTGTGTGTCTCACAGACACCAGCTAGATGGACTGGGAGACTCAATAAGGTCCTGGTAGGTGGTCATAGGTATCTGGAGTCATGCTGACTGCAGTGCACCCCACAGCTGCTGGAGGGAGCGTTGGGGGAGGATCCATGGACCTAACACCACAATCGAGGTGATCCCACAGATACTCAGTTGGGTTCAAGTCTGGGGAATTAAGGGCCCAGTGTCTTACTTGAAGTCTTGGTCAGCTCTTCCAACCAAAGTGGGACAATTCTAGCTGAGTGATGTCTTGCTGGAAGATCCCATCCACCCCAGGGAAGACAATCAGCATGTATGGTGTATGTGATCTGCAAGGATGAATTCAGACCCAAATCGGTTGAGAGTGTCTTCCACATGGATGTGTGGGTCCAGAGAATTCCACGAAAACATTTCCCACACCGTAACGCTGCCACCTATGCGCTGCTGTGACTCGACTGTGTATAACCAGGTTCTACACATTCCACACATTCATGACTAAAACACCATTAGTTCCATAGTAGTTACCAAATAGTTCATATTACCTTCTTAAGGGGGGGTTCCTCTGAATGTCTGCCTTATTTAAAACTGCTTATGATGGGGCGACCTCACAGAACATTATTACATGAAATGATAATGAATACTTTGCCTGATGTCCAAGACATTACTTTACTAAAGTTTTAGAAAGGTATTGGCCTAAAATGTATTTTAAAAGTCATTCATGATGTAAAGAAATACATGCATGGGGTTAAAAGACAAAACAGTCATCAACGAAAACATATGACATAAAATAACCTTGTGTAGATTTACTGGCTGTATTTTCATCGCATTGTGTATTTTAAGTCTGGTTCCAGTTCGTGATCTGTCCTATTAGTAAGTCTCTTTTTTTTTAAGAATTTCAGGATCAAAAGATGCTCATCCATTAGTGAAAATAACTTAGAGCTTCCGCATCAGCTTAACTTGCTGTAAACAGTTTACTTTGCATCCAGCAAAGTCTTATCAAATACCCATATTATCTGGCTTTGTCTCTAAAGCAAACTTAACAGATATAAGCTCAACTTTGAAGACTAAAACACAACACTACACAGGCCCCAAGGCCATGAGCCACAGCACTTATTATGTGACCTCTCATAATGTTAGATTTAACCTCACCGCATGACTTGGCTGAAAACAAGCCACTCTATGCAGTCATCCGCCCATAAGCAGACCTGACACTTCATCTCCAGACTTTTATTCATCTTAAAGGTTCTTTCTTTAGCCAACTATAACGAATTCAGTGAATGCTATAAAACTTATACATATATGTAGCAGCAAGCAGCTGAAGTCTGGAGCCACTGACCAATTACTAGTTTCGCTCTTGATCAACATCCAGTGGACAAACAAACCATGTGTGACTGCCCGACTGAGTAAATATGAGGACCAGTTTAGAGGTAAAAGTGTTTAAACCCCTCACCCACAGTTGATTTATATAAAGTTGAAAAAAAAAATGGTATTAACAGTTTAGAGTTATATAAAGGTAAAATTTAGGTACAAAGTAACAGTGTAGAGTTATATAAAGGCAAAATGAGGTATAAGCTAACAGTGTAGAGTTATATAGAGGTAAAAATGAGGTATAAGGTAACAGTGTAGAGTTATATAAAGATAGAAATGAGATATAAGGTAACAGTGTAAAGTTTTATGAATATAAAAAATGAGGTATAAAGTAACAGGGTAGCATTATATAGAGGTAAAAAAGGGGTATAAGCTAACAGTGTAGAGATATAAGATAAAAAGGTATAAAAAGGTACCCTAATAATGTAGGGTTAAAAAGATAGAAAGTAAAGTAACAGGGTAGGAAAAAATGAGGTGTACAGTAACAGTATAAAGTTATATAAAAGTAAGAATGAGGTATAAGGTAACAGGGTAGAGTTATATATATATATGGTAAAAAATGAGGTGTACAGTAACAGTATAAAGTTATATAAAAGTAAGAATGAGGTATAAGGTAACAGGGTAGAGTTATATATATATATGGTAAAAAATGAGGTGTACAGTAACAGTATAAAGTTATATAAAAGTAAGAATGAGGTATAAGGTAACAGGGTAGAGTTATATATATATGGTAAAAAATGAGGTGTACAGTAACAGTATAGAGTTAAACACAGGAAAGATGAGATCCTTTTAGGACTCATTAGGGAGTGATCCTGTATCGCAACGATAGCAATCGTTTCGCATCGTGTTACATGCAATTGGTGAAAAATAAGCCTTAAAATGTGCATGTGTGTGAAGGGGGTCAAATAAAGACAGAACTGAGGTAGTATTGTATTATTAATCTAAGGACTCAAGTTCTGTTACCACTATAAACGTGATGTAGTGAAGGCACATGTGTAAAAGTTTAAAGCTGCCTCCTTACATTAACGAACCCATTAGTGGTTGAACGTATAACTGAATACTAACTAACTGTTTTCCACATAGTTACAGACCAATGATCCATGTCAATGATCCAAAAAAAGAAAAAAATGAGGTAAGAGCTTGTAGTTCACCCCCTTAAACTGTGAGGGCCCGTAAGTGCGTCCGATTTTTCACTCTCCTACTTAAACTACATGCCAGTCTCGGTGTTGTTAAGAAGTAGTTAATAGCCGTTACCACTCAGATCATTAAGACTGCCCTGATTCATAACTGACTTACGAGTCAGTAGTTTAAGGGGTTAAATAGAGGTAAAAGTGAGAGCCGTAAGGTAAAGACACTAACCTGTGAGGAGGCAGCTGAGTAGACACAGGGTAACCGAGCCAGGCGGGTGAGGCATGTTCCCCCGGCGGCGGGACAGAGGGCCACCGGGGGCGCGCGACACGGGGCAGCACGTCCACATCCAGAGCAGAGCTTCAGAGCTCAGAGAAACTGAGCGTCAGAAACAAACCTCCAAACACATCCCTCCTCCCTGAACGAAGCACTGGAACTCTCCCTTTCTCTCTCTCTCTCTCTCTCTCTCTCTCTCGCTCTCTCTCAACCCCCCACACCCCCTATCACCCTCTCGTCTCTGCTCTGTCCAGGCACAGGGAGTTGAAGTTCCTTTTTCCTGTTTCCTCTCTCTCTCTCTCTCTCTCTCTCTCTCTCTCTCTCTCTCTCTCTCTCTCTCTCAACAATTGCTTGTCATTAACAGCAGCTCCTGCCCCAACCCTGAGGGGAGTGGTGCCCACACTGACCTTACCGTAGACTTCTCACGAGGGAGGGGGAGAGAGAGAGAGAGTAGATGCTTGGTAGATTTTCACTTTCAACCAGCTGAACAAGGACACTGGATGTTCAGGGGTTTGTATCCTTGTTTTCCACATTCAGTTACAGTTTGGCAGTACTATCTTTTTATAAAAGCACAGTTTAAAACACTTACGGACTCAGATTTCTTTACAGTGGCGGTCGTATGACCTAGGGGTCACAATTATTTACTATTCAAAACCACCAGTGAACCTGCACAAGTCTTCTGAGTTTTATATGTAATGTTGATTGTGGCAAAACGCCACAACATCTGAAAAAAATTAGTTTTCTTTGTGGACCACTTCGCCTCGCAACACCCTGCGTGTATCCCTCTGCCATTAATGTGGCTTAAAAATACACTGTAGGCCAAAACTCGAACTCGAAACAAGGCATCTGACATCGGGCAACATATTCCAGCTTTTCATTACATTTTTTGAGGTGCAGTGTTTGGAGCTTTAGCCGTCTGGTTCCCATCACCACCACCACCATTGTGAGGAACCCTGACTCAATAAGATCCTGTAGACCCAAACTTTCCACACCAAACCACTTTCGTTTTACATCTTAATGATTAAATAATGATTAAAAAATATAATTGAATTATTATTTTAATGGGCATTAAATGATCCCACGTCTGGTTCATATTACCGCCACTGTGATCAACTGTTTCTGTAAGTTTCTCTAGAACAGGACGTTTCCCAGCATCTCTGAAAGAGTCATTTTACATCTTAATGATTAATTAATAATTTTAAAAAAATATTGTATGATTATTTTAAGGGTGGTGTAGTGGTCTCCTCACAGCAAGGCGATCCAGGTTGGATTCCCGGTCCGGGTGGTTCTGTGTGGAGTGTGTATGTTCTCCCCGTGTTTGAGTGGGTTTCCTCCGGGTACTCCGGTTTCCTCCCACAGTCCAAACACATGTATGATAGGTTGATTGGTCACTCTAAATTGCCCGTAAGTGTGAGTGTTGGTCATGTGATGGACTGGCGAACTGTCCATGGTGTACCTCACTGTAAGGAGCCAGAGGCAGTTCGAGACTGACGTTCCATTTGCAAGGCTTTTAATGTTTTAGAGCAGTTAACATCAGGAAAGTCCACTGGAATCGGGAGAGGAGGACTTCCAGGTGGAGCAGGGGAACCAGATATATATGTGTGGGCTCCAGATGAGGCCTGCGTGGACAGAGCAGCGTGCCTAATGGCAACTTAAAAAAGAGTCCTTTGTGGAGGGCCGGCAGGGCCGGGGACATATACTGCACAGGTACCGGATGTGAGTCACGAGTCTGGGAGCCCGTGGGGACGCTGACCTCCCTCTTCGGTGTCTGCAGCCGGGAGGCTCAGCCGGAGCTGGGGGGTCGGAGCTGAGGTCCGCTGGTTCTCTCGGGTTCCAGGGAGGCTGGTAGGACCCCGCTGTAGGAAGGCCAAGCTTGGTGAACCTGGGAATAGACCACTGTGATCAACTCCGTAGGTTTCTCTAGGGCATTTCAGAAAACATCTTTGAATTAGTTGTTTTACATACAAACAATTAAATAATGCAGTTTTTATAGTGGAATTATTATTTTATGGTTATTAAATGTTCCAGATGTCTGGTTTCTATCACCACCACTGTGAGAATTCTGTCTCTGTAAATTTCTCTAGAGCAGAGCCATTTACCCCAAACCACTCTGAATGAGTCACTTTAGACCGTAAACATTAAATAACACAGAATTTTGTATAAAAATGGGTAGAATTGTCCTTTAAGAGGCACTGTGATCTACTCTGTTTCTGTAAGCTTCTTTAGAGCATTTCAGAGAATATCTGAATGAGTCAATTTACAGTGTAATGATTAAATAATGCAGATTGATTTTTAAAAGTGATTTTTAAAAAAAATGCATTTTTTTAAATGGTGGGATTATTATTTTATGGTCAATAAATGATATTTTGTCTCTGCAAGTTTCTCTAGAGCAGAGCCATTTACACCAAGCAGCTTTACATCGTAACCATTAAATAATACAGAATTTTCTATAAAACTTGGTAGAATTGTCCTTTAAGGGGCATTAGACGTCTGGTTCCTATCACCACCCCTGTGATCAACTCTGTTTCTGTAAGCTTCTCTAGAAAAGAGAATTTCGGAGCATCTCTACAATGTAAAACAACTCATTCAATGATTAAATAATGCAGATTTTAATAGTGTGATTATTAATTAAGAGGCATTAAATGATCTAGACGTCTGGTTCCTATCACCACCACTGTGACCAACTCTGTTTCTGTAAGCTTCTCTAGAACAGAACATTTTGGAACGTCTCTGAATGAGCTGTTTTAGATTTTAATGATTAAATAATGCAGATTTTTAACAGTGTGATTATCATTTAAGAGGCATTAAATGATCTAGACGTCTGGTTCCTATCACCACCACTGTGACCAACTCTGTTTCTGTAGGGTTCTCTAGAAAAGAGCATTTCGGAACATCTCTGAATGACTTCATTTGCATCTTTATTATGCAGACATGTTAAAAATGTGTAGGACTTTCTTTTTCTCCTTTTCTTCTTCATGCTGCCTCTCCCTTCGTGTTCCTCTCTGTGGAAAGTTTTCTTGGTAATATGCATGTGACTCCAGAGACTGGTAGCAGTTTGCGTGGTGACATACAGACAAATTTCACAGCTGGAAGTACTCCTGCTTCCCCCGCTCACTACACACTCTACTGGCTTATGCACTGTAGGCCTGGACATTTACGCTGACCGTGTGTTTTCTTACCAGGCTTATCTGGCCATTTTGATATGAGTGTAATTCTGTTAAGCACAAAATGTCAATCAGCAGCGTCGGCTTTATGTGTCCGACTCTTGGGGAACATGAGAAAAGTTTGAAGCCAAAGCTTAACATAACTCAGTGCTGCTTTTGGCTGCTCTACATCAATGACAGACTTCATATTTAAACCATTACACGACTGAAAGAAAAGCGGGCCTGTGATAGCTCTAGGGGTAACGGGAGCAAAAGAAGGACGACAACTCTGCTCCTCTGGTTAACCCTCCTAGGACCTGAGTGTATAGGCACTATGACTATTAGAACCATGGCTAGACCTTCAGTTCAGGCCGTAGATGTTAAAACAACACTGTAGCTCCACTACAGTGTATAGTCACAGGATTTACTTCCAAAACACAACCAAGAAACAGTGTGATATACAATCACTATAATATTTGCAAGGTTTAATATAACAAGCATGAATAGAATAGAGTTTAGAACTTGTGTCTGCACATTGTGGGATTTGACTTCCACCTTTAACCCATCCATGCAGTGAAACAGCCACATATACACACACTAGTGAACACACAGCAAGCACTCTTACCCAGAGCGTTGGGCATCCCTGTCCATGGCGCCGGGGAGAGCAGTTGGGGGTTAGGTGGCTTGCTCAAAGGCACTTCAGTCGTGTCCTGTTGGTCCAGGCGATTGAACCAGTGACCTTCTGGTCACAAGACCAGATCCCTAACCTAACCTTCAGCACACGACTGCCCCAGATGATAATTATGTAAAATAATCAGTCTGTGAAATAATGAACTACATAATATAAATTAATATTTTATTTTTATGACACAGAAATCTTTAGGGTCCAGAACCCAAAGAAGTGCAAAAAAACTAATTACTGATGATTTTTCCATCTGTAAAGATGATCTGATCTAACTGCTGGGCATACAGTGTAAACACAGTGGTGGACTGCTGATACTGTTACACCAGACGCTTCACCAAATCCCATACACGGGCCAGATCATATAACCTGGTGGTGATTCTCCCATCAGTGGACTTGGGTGGCCGGTGACTGGAAACGACTACAGAGGGTCCGATCATGGCGCACAGCTTTTTTCAAAGATTGCCGTCTGACATGTTCAGTTCAGCTCCTGAGGTCTTAACTTCACTTAACTTTAGTTTCTGCCAGTTGATCGGATTGTACTGAGAAATCTGATAATCTGGACTGGGTAATTCTCCACCGGGCGTTTCTCTCAAACAAAACTGACTACGTATGACTAAGATATGTATAGGGTTTCAATATAACAAGCATGACAATCAAATAAAGTAAACAGTTCATGAAATAATGGACCAAACAATACAAACATATCGTCACTGTCCAAAGAAAAAGAAGCATCTCCAAAATAGATATTTTACAGCAGAGGACAAAAACCTTCTTTACTTTCAATGTAGGTCAATGGACATCTTTTTCTTTGGACTGTGACAAAATATTTACAATAATTTCACAGAAATCTTTAGGCCCCAGGGCCCATCAAACCTCTTCTTTAAATTTGAAGTTTACAGTCTGTGTAACTACAGAAACGCAAGTAAATGCATGACAAATTAATGGAAAAGCTAATGCACATGAACATGACACTAACTAGACCAAACACTGTACTTCAACAACCTAATGTGGTGGTGGGGGGGGGAGATAGGATAGAGAGAGGGAGAGGGAGAGAGAGACCTGGAGAGTGAGGATAGAGAGAGGAAGAGGGAGAGAGGGTAGAGAGCAAGGGAGAGAGCAAGAGAGAGACTGGGAGAGAAAGAGGGAGAGAGACTAAGAGAGAGAGAGGACAGAGAGGGGAAGAGAGTAAGAAAGACTGGGAGAGAAAAAGTGAGAAAGAAAGGCAGCGAGAGGGAGAGGGAGGGGAGAGAGAAAGAGGGAGAGGGAGAAAGAGAAAGAGAAGACGGAGAGAGACTGAGAGAGAGAGGAGGGAGTGGGAGGGGAGAGAGGGGGAGGGAGAAAGAGAAAATGGGAGAGAGGGAGAGAGAGAATAAGAGAGAGAGGACATAGAGAGGGAGGGAGAGGGGATAGAGAGAGGGGGAGAGACTAAGAGAGAGACTGGGAGATAGAGTGAAAGAGAGAAAGACAGCGAGCGAGAGAAAAAGAGAGAGAGAGAGAGAGAGAGAGAGAGAGAGAGAGAGAGGATATAGAAAGAGAACACATGGAACACATAAGAGTATTCCAAATCCCAACAACAATAAATCATTCTGCCGCCCTGCTGGTGAGAACAGGTGAGTGTGAGCAGGTCAGTGTGTCGGTGTGTTGAGAATAGTCTAAGCAGTGATGTAATGGGCTTCAGTGGTGGGTGAAGCAGATCCATCTCACACTCCTTGCCTTACAGGCTCACTCAGCAAGGGGCGGCCCCAGTGACCTCTGGCCAGTTTACAGACCCCCATAACCAGAAACAGGCCCACTCAATCAAAACTAAAACTCATCCTGAGACAGTAGATGGATCATTACAATTAGTATTTATGATTATAATGTGTGGGATTAGCATTTAAACATTTGGAATTACTATTTAGAAATTTGGAATTACTCTACTTCTTACTTACTACTTAGGAAGTATTACTCAGAAGTTTGGAATTAATTTTCAAAAAGAATCAATCAATCAATTAATCAATGTGCTGAATTGCAATCAAAATTGTAGACTCATTGATTAAAGATTCTGAACTTCCAATTTAAATTAGACATGAACATACAGAAGTTTGGAATTATATTCAGACACTTGGAATAAGCATTCCAAAAGTTGAAACTATCGATTAAACATTAGAAATCAAAAGTATTTAGTCATTTAATTTTATTGCAGATCAATGTGTAAATATGGTGGAGATACTCCACAGTATCAGCTCTGAGATATTTGGACATGTTAGCTGTGTCCAGGATGTGTCTCCTTTACAGGAGAAAGAAAAAAAACATTCTTTATTTTCAACGTTAATGTATCAAGATTTGATTTAAATTTTGAATAATTTCTCCTGGTCTGTTCATTCAGGATAGTTGATGTATTCACATCTTGAAATGGCGGTTAGTATGGTGGTGTAGTGGTTAGTATGGTGGTGTAGTGGTTAGTATGGTGGTGTAGTGGTTAGTATGGTTGTGTAGTGGTTAGTATGGTTGTGTAATGGTTAGTATGGTGGTGTAGTGGTTAGTATGGTGGTGTAGTGGTTAGTATGGTGGTGTAGTGGTTAGTAAGGTGGTGTAGTGGTTAGTAAGGTGGTGTAGTGGTTAGTAAGGTGGTGTAGTGGTTAGTATGGTTGTGTAGTGGTTAGTATGGTAGTGTAGTGGTTAGTATGGTGGTGTAGTGGTTAGTATGGTGGTGTAGTGGTTAGTACGGTGGTGTAGTGGTTAATATGGTGGTGTAGTGGTTAATATGGTGGTGTAGTGGTTAGTAAGGTGGTGTAGTGGTTAGTAAGGTGTGGAGTGGTTAGTATGGTGGTGTAGTGGTTAGTACGGTGGTGTAGTGGTTAGTACGGTGGTGTAGTGGTCAGTACGGTGGTGTAGTGGTCAGTGCGGTGGTGTAATGGTTAGTACGGTGGTGTAGTGGTTATTATGGTGGAGTAGTGGTTAGTACGGTGGTGTAGTGGTCAGTGCGGTGGTGTAGTGGTTAGTAAGGTGGTGTAGTGGTTAGTTTGGTGGTGTAGTGGTTAGTAGGGTGGTGTAGTAGTTAGTACGGTGGTGTAGTGGTTAGTAAGGTGGTGTAGTGGTTAGTACGGTGGTGTAGTGGTTAGTATGGTGGTGTAGTGGTTAGTATGGTGGTGTAGTGGTTAGTAAGGTGGTATAGTGGTTAGTAAGGTGGTGTAGTGGTTAGTAAGGTGGTGTAGTGGTTAGTATGGTTGTGTAGTGGTTAGTATGGTAGTGTAGTGGTTAGTATGGTGGTGTAGTGGTTAGTATGGTGGTGTAGTGGTTAGTACGGTGGTGTAGTGGTTAATATGGTGGTGTAGTGGTTAATATGGTGGTGTAGTGGTTAGTAAGGTGGTGTAGTGGTTAGTAAGGTGGTGGAGTGGTTAGTAAGGTGGTGGAGTGGTTAGTACGGTGGTGTAGTGGTTAGTACGGTTGTGTAGTGGTTAGTATGGTAGTGTAGTGGTTAGTATGGTAGTGTAGTGGTTAGTATGGTGGTGTAGTGGTTAGTATGGTGGTGTAGTGGTTAGTATGGTGGTGTAGTGGTTAATATGGTGGTGTAGTGGTTAATATGGTGGTGTAGTGGTTAGTAAGGTGGTGTAGTGGTTAGTATGGTGGTGTAGTGGTTAGTACGGTGGTGTAGTGGTTATTATGGTGGTGTAGTGGTTAGTACGGTGGTGTAGTGGTCAGTGCGGTGGTGTAGTGGTCAGTGCGGTGGTGTAGTGGTTAGTAGGGTGGTGTAGTGGTTATTATGGTGGTGTAGTGGTTAGTACGGTGGTGTAGTGGTCAGTGCGGTGGTGTAGTGGTTAGTAAGGTGGTGTAGTGGTTAGTATGGTGGTGTAGTGATCAGTATGGTGGTGTAGTGGTTAGTATGGTGGTGTAGTGGTTAGTATGGTGGTGTAGTGGTTAGTTTGGTGGTGTAGTGGTTAGTTTGGTGGTGTAGTGGTTAGTATGGTGGTGTAGTGGTTAGTATGGTGGTGTGGTGGTTAGTACGGTGGTGTAGTGATCAGTATGGTGGTGTAGTGGCTAGTATGGTGGTGTGGTGGTTAGTACGGTGGTGTAGTGATCAGTATGGTGGTGTAGTGGTTAGTATGGTGGTGTAGTGGTTAGTACGGTGGTGTAGTGGTTAGTATGGTGGTGTAGTGGTTAGTATGGTGGTGTAGTGGTTAGTATGGTGGTGTGGTGGTTAGTACGGTGGTGTAGTGATCAGTATGGTGGTGTAGTGGTTAGTATGGTGGTGTAGTGGTTAGTTTGGTGGTGTAGTGGTTAGTACGGTGGTGTAGTGGTTAGTATGGTGGTGTACTGGTCAGTATGGTGGTGTGGTGGTCAGCACTGTCTCCTCACAGTAAGATGATCTGGGTTGGATTCCCGGTCCGGGTGGTTCTGTGTGGAGTGTGTATGGTCTCCCCGTGCTTGAGTGGGTTCCTCCGGGTACTCTGGTTTCCTCCCACAGTCCAAACACATGCATGTTAGGCTGATCGCTCACTCTAAACTGCCTGTAAGTAATGTGAGGGGTGTACTTACTTTTGTGAGATACTTGTGAGATAGGACATTTGTGAGATGAAGGTTAGGGATCCAGTCTTGGAAGGTTGTTGGTTTGATCCCCTGGACCAACAGGACACGACTGAAGTGCCCTTGAGCAAGGCACCTAACCACCCACTGCTCCCTGGGCGCTGTGGATAGGGCCGCTTAGGGCAAGTGTGCTCACTGCCCCCTAGTGTGTAAGTTAACTAGTGTGTGTATAGGGGGGCGTTTCACTGCATAGATGGATGTGTATGAACACAAGTGGCAAATACTTCTTAATTCTATTAGATATATAACAAAAAAACGATTTATTCAGTCTGTAATGATATACAATGATATTATTTAGAACTTCTAGACATTCCAGTTTAGTTACTAGTGTCTAGTTCAGGTCTAGAATACGTCAGTCTGCACTGAATCAGTTACCATGGAAGAAATGAACAGTGGTGAGGTCTATGAGACGGGGTTCTGAGCGGCGGTGTGTGCTGGTGCTGTGTGTGTTTAGCTGAGGGAGTGAGTGGATTTGCAGTGTAAGTAGGGCAGCTAGCGTGCAGTGAGAAACGCTGTGTGTATTTACACTAATGATCAGCCCCGGGCTCCTCTCAGCGCCGCTTGGAAAAATATTCTCATGGACCTTTGACTTGTGAGAGGAACAGGTTTAAGGAACTGCTGTTTGGACAGAGGACTGTGTTTCTTCCTTTGTGTGTGTGTGTGTGTGTGTGTGAGAGAGAGTGTATAAGAGTATGTGTTGTGAGTGTGTGTGTGTGTGTGCCAGAGAGAAAGAGAAAAGAGAGAGAGCATGTGACAGAGAGAGAGAGAGAGAGAGAGAGAGAGAGAGAGAGAGAGAGATATGAAAGGGGAATGATGGTTATTTCAGCAGCTGTGGAAACACTGACACTCATTCACAGCATTAACAAACTGTCCTCCGTTTTTCTCACGGACGGCCCACTTTAACACCCCCTTTCCATCTGATCATAGAAACGATTACATGACACTTTCATTGTCTTGTTTTTAATTCATTGCGCGCAACTATTAAAGTCTAAAGTGTCCAAACAGGCTTATGGGCTGTTTTGCTCATTTTCAGTGTCATTTTGGCTTTACATTGTGGCTTTACAAGTTGCACAATGTATGTTTTCAAGCAACCTGGGTTGCTTAAAATCCATAACAAAACTAAACTGCGCTTAAGTTGCACAATGTGGGCTTCAGGCAACCTGAGTTGATTGAAATCTATAAGTAAACTAAACTGCACTTAAGTTGCACAATTTGGGCTTCAGGCAACCTGAGTTGACTGAAATCTATAACTAAACTAAACTGCGCTTAAGTTGCACAATGTGGGCTTCAGGCAACCTGAGTTGACTGAAATCTATAACTAAACTAAACTGCGCTTAAGTTGCACAATGTGGGCTTCAGGCAACCTGAGGTTCTTGAAACTAAACTGCGCTTAAGTTGCACAATGTGGGCTTCAGGCAACCTGAGTTGATTGAAATCTATAACTAAACTAAACTGCGCTTAAGTTGCACAATGTGGGCTTCAGGCAACCTGAGTTGATTGAAATCTATAAGTAAACTAAACTGCGCTTAAGTTGCACAATGTGGGCTTCAGGCAACCTGAGTTGATTGAAATCTATAACTAAACTAAACTGCGCTTAAGTTGCACAATGTGGGCTTCAGGCAACCTGAGTTGATTGAAATCTATAACTAAACTAAACTGCGCTTAAGTTGCACAATGTGGGCTTCAGGCAACCTGAGTTGATTGAAATCTATAAGTAAAATAAACTGCGCTTAAGTTGCACAATGTGGGCTTCAGGCAACCTGAGTTGATTGAAATCTATAAGTAAACTAAACTGCGCTTAAGTTGCACAATGTGGGCTTCAGGCAACCTGAGTTGATTGAAATCTATAACTAAACTAAACTGCGCTTAAGTTGCACAATGTGGGTTTCAGGCAACCTGAGTTGATTGAAATCTATAAGTAAACTGCGCTTAAGTTGCACACTGTGGGCTTCAGGCAACCTGAGTTGCTTGAAATCTATAACTAAACTAAACTGCGCTTAAGTTGCACAATGTGGGCTTCAGGCAACCTGAGTTGATTGAAATCTATAACTAAACTAAACTGCGCTTAAGTTGCACACTGTGGGCTTCAGGCAACCTGAGTTGATTGAAATCTATAAGTAAACTGCGCTTAAGTTGCACAATGTGGGCTTCAGGCAACCTGAGTTGATTGAAATCTATAACTAAACTAAACTGCGCTTAAGTTGCACAACGTGGGCTTCAGGCAACCTGAGTTGATTGAAATCTATAACTAAACTAAACTGCGCCTTAGTTGCACAATGTGGGCTTCAGGCAACCTGAGTTGATTGAAATCTATAACTAAACTAAACTGCGCTTAAGTTGCACAATGTGGGTTTCAGGCAACCTGAGTTGATTGAAATCTATAAGTAAACTGCGCTTAAGTTGCACACTGTGGGCTTCAGGCAACCTGAGTTGCTTGAAATCTATAACTAAACTAAACTGCGCTTAAGTTGCACAATGTGGGCTTCAGGCAACCTGAGTTGATTGAAATCTATAACTAAACTAAACTGCGCTTAAGTTGCACAATGTGGGCTTCAGGCAACCTGAGTTGATTGAAATCTATAACTAAACTAAACTGCGCTTAAGTTGCACACTGTGGGCTTCAGGCAACCTGAGTTGATTGAAATCTATAAGTAAACTGAGCTTAAGTTGCACACTGTGGGCTTCAGGCAACCTGAGTTGCTTGAAATCTATAACTAAACTAAACTGCGCTTAAGTTGCACACTGTGGGCTTCAGGCAACCTGAGTTGATTGAAATCTATAAGTAAACTGAGCTTAAGTTGCACACTGTGGGCTTCAGGCAACCTGAGTTGATTGAAATCTATAACTAAACTAAACTGCGCTTAAGGATTCAAGGATTCAAGGAGACTTTATTGTCATTCGCATCACATGTGGTACATGGGGTGGAACGAAATTGTGGTACCCAAGGACCCAGTTTTACCCAGACAGCAATACTTAAATAAATAAAATATAAATATATGAAATATATGTAAAAATGAAAATAAAATAAACAGGAATGGAGAAGGTAGCAGCAGAGTGTATTAAAGTGACTGGTGTCGTTAAAGTGTCAGTGCAGTGGTTCCACTAAGTGGCGTTTAAAAGTCTTACAGCTTCTGGAATGAAGCTGTTCCTCAGTCTGTTCGTTCTACACTTAACGCTCCGCAGCCTCCTGCCTGAGGGGAGCGGGACAAACAGTGAGTGTGCTGGATGAGTGGGGTCCTTCATGATGCAGGTGGCCCTCTTCCTGCATCTGGAGGTGTATATGTCCGTGGTGGTGGGGAGGCTGACTCCGACAGACCTCTGTGCAGCCTTCACCACCCTCTGCAGAGCTTTCCTGTCTGCAGCAGAGCAGCTTCCGTGCCACACGTTGGTGCTGGAGCATAGAACGCTCTCCACCACACATCTGTAGAAGGAGGTGAGGACCGAGCTCCCGAGCCCAGCTCGCCTCAACCGCCTGAGGAAGTAGAGCCGCTGATGTGCCTTCCTGACCAGGCTGGAAGTGTTGTTGCTCCAGGTGAGGTTGTTGCTCAGGTGAACACCCAAGTACCTGTAGCTGGAGACCACTTCCACCGCAGACCCTCCGACATGCAGGGGGAGGTGGGCATGTCTGCCCCTTCTGAAGTCCACAATCATCTCCTTCGTCTTCTTTATGTTGATGCAGAGGTTGTTCTTTCTGCACCAACCCTCCAGGTGTTCTACCTCCCGTCTGTAGCCAGACTCATCACTGTTTGTGATGCATCCGACCACTGCCGTGTCGTCCGCAAACTTCACAATATGACAGCCTGGGTGGATGGGTGAGCAGTCATATGTGAGCAGCGTGAACAAAAGGGGGCTCAACACACAGCCCTGAGGGGAGCCAGTGCTGAGGATTGTGGTGGAGGAGGAGAGGTTGTGGATCCTCACAGACTGCGGCCTGTTGGTCAGGAAGTCCAGGACCCAGTTGCAAAGAGAAGAGCGCAGACCAAGTGAGGAGAGCTTATCTGTCAGTGTCTGGGGTATCATGGTGTTGAAGGCGGAAGTGAAGTCCACAAAGAGCATACGGACATAAGAGTCCTTCTGCTCCAGGTGGGTGAGGGCAGTGTGGACCACAGAGGAAATGGCATCGTCTGTGGATCGGTTCCTCCTGTAGGCGTACTGGTGTGGGTCCACAGTGACGTCGATGGTGGCTTTGATGTGGGTCATAAGTTAAGTTGCACAACGTGGGCTTCAGGCAACCTGAGTTGATTGAAATCTATAACTAAACTAAACTGCGCTTAAGTTGCACAACGTGGGCTTCAGGCAACCTGAGTTGATTGAAATCTATAACTAAACTAAACTGCGCTTAAGTTGCACACTGTGGGCTTCAGGCAACCTGAGTTGATTGAAATCTATAAGTAAACTGCGCTTAAGTTGCACACTGTGGGCTTCAGGCAACCTGAGTTGCTTGAAATCTATAACTAAACTAAACTGCGCTAAAATTGCAAAATGTGAGCTTCAGGCAACCTGAGTTGATTGAAATCTATAACTAAACTAAACTGCACTTAAGTTGCACAATGTGGGCTTCAGGCAACCTGAGTTGATTGAAATCTATAACTAAACTAAACTGCGCTTAAGTTGCACAATGTGGGCTTCAGGCAACCTGAGTTGATTGAAATCTATAAGTAAACTGCGCTTAAGTTGCACATTGTGGGTTTCATGCAATCTGAGTTGCTTGAAATCTACAAAGAAACTAAATTGCATCTAAGTTGCACAGTCCTTTGAAACTGCAACAGTTTCTTAACTTCTTGAAACAAGTCGGCAATAATGCATCAAGCTGAACAGCACACTTGTTTGTTTGCTACTGTTAGCGCCAGCTTTCACAGAAATGATGTTGCAGACAAACTACCTGGATCTTGCTAGTTTTTCATTTTCTATATATTCGTTTATTCTTTTTTGAAACCTGTTATTTTTATACAGAGCTCAGATTCATTAGGGTTGAACAGACGACACTGTAGCCGTAAGACAGACTGTAAATCATGTGACTGTAAGCTGAAACATGTGTAGATGTGTTGCCGGGGCTCTTCTGTGGGGTAGGTTGTGTGGGTTCACTGATGTTTCTCGTATCTCCTTCTCTTCCAAGTTTTCACACTGATGTCAGAAGAGAAGACTGCAAGGAAACTCACTACTGCCCTCTAATGGAGTGATTAACAAACACCTAAAAAAGGACTGTTACTCAGCTGCGTTAGAAGGCAACGGCCTGTAATGTTTGTTTATTTGAGGTTTGTGACAAGAGTTCTCAACAAACATGCCCACTAGAGCTGTGTTGACAAAAAAAATCTCTATGTTCTTTTTATTTTTGTCAATAACCTTAATAGATAATATGGGAACCATGTTCAGCCTCATGGGGCGAAAGCACTTTTTTTATGAATGACTCTGCTTAAGTTTGCGGAGTGTTGTTTTGCCAGAAGTCTTTTAGGCTTGTCTTGGCTGGTTTAGGTTGGCTGGCCTCCGAAGTTCTTCATACTCCTCATACTCTGTTCATACTCCTCATACTCTCTTCATACTCCTCATACTCTCTGCATACTCCTCATACTCTCTTCATACTCCTCATACTCTCTTCATACTCCTCATACTCTGTTTATGCTCCTCATACTCTCTTCATACTCTCTTCATACTCCTCATACTCTGTTCATGCTCCTCATACTCTCTTCATACTCCTCATACTCTCTTCATGCTCCTCATACTCTCTTCATGCTCCTCATACTCTCTTCATGCTCCTCATACTCTGTTCATACTCCTCATACTCTCTTCATGCTCCTCATACTCTCTTCATACTCCTCATACTCTCTTCATACTCCTCATACTCTCTGTTCATACTCCTCATACTCTCTTCATGCTCCTCATACTCTCTTCATACTCCTCATACTCTCTTCATACTCCTCATACTCTCTGTTCATACTCCTCATACTCTCTTCATACTCCTCATACTCTCTTTATGCTCCTCATACTCTCTTCATACTCCTCATACTCTGTTCATACTCCTCATACTCTCTTCATACTCCTCATACTCTCTTCATACTCCTCATACTCTCTGTTCATACTCCTCATACTCTCTTCATACTCCTCATACTCTCTTCATACTCCTCATACTCTCTTCATGCTCCTCATACTCTCTTCATACTCCTCATACTCTGTTCATACTCCTCATACTCTCTTCATACTCCTCATACTCTGTTCATACTCTCATACTCTGTTCATACTCCTCATACTCTCTTCATACTAGACATACTCTCTTCATACTCTGTTCATACTCCTCATACTCTCTTCATACTACTCATACTCTCTTCATACTCCTCATACTCTGTTCATACTCCTCATACTCTCTTCATACTCCTCATACTCTGTTCATACTCCTCATACTCTCTTCATACTCCTCACACTCTGTTCATACTCCTCACACTCTGTTCATACTCCTCACACTCTGTTCATACTCCTCATACTCTCTTCATACTCCTCATACTCTCTTCATACTCCTCATACTCTCTTCATACTCCTCATACTCTCTTCATACTCCTCACACTCTGTTCATACTCTCTTCATACTCCTCATACTCTGTTCATGCTCCTCATACTCTCTTCATACTCCTCATACTCTCTTCATGCTCCTCATACTCTCTTCATGCTCCTCATACTCTCTTCATGCTCCTCATACTCTGTTCATACTCCTCATACTCTCTTCATGCTCCTCATACTCTCTTCATACTCCTCATACTCTCTTCATACTCCTCATACTCTCTGTTCATACTCCTCATACTCTCTTCATGCTCCTCATACTCTCTTCATACTCCTCATACTCTCTTCATACTCCTCATACTCTCTGTTCATACTCCTCATACTCTCTTCATACTCCTCATACTCTCTTTATGCTCCTCATACTCTCTTCATACTCCTCATACTCTGTTCATACTCCTCATACTCTCTTCATACTCCTCATACTCTCTTCATACTCCTCATACTCTCTGTTCATACTCCTCATACTCTCTTCATACTCCTCATACTCTCTTCATACTCCTCATACTCTCTTCATGCTCCTCATACTCTCTTCATACTCCTCATACTCTGTTCATACTCCTCATACTCTCTTCATACTCCTCATACTCTGTTCATACTCTCATACTCTGTTCATACTCCTCATACTCTCTTCATACTAGACATACTCTCTTCATACTCTGTTCATACTCCTCATACTCTCTTCATACTACTCATACTCTCTTCATACTCCTCATACTCTGTTCATACTCCTCATACTCTCTTCATACTCCTCATACTCTGTTCATACTCCTCATACTCTCTTCATACTCCTCACACTCTGTTCATACTCCTCACACTCTGTTCATACTCCTCACACTCTGTTCATACTCCTCATACTCTCTTCATACTCCTCATACTCTCTTCATACTCCTCATACTCTCTTCATACTCCTCATACTGTTCATACTCCTCATACTCTGTTCATACTCCTCACACTCTGTTCATACTCCTCATACTCTCTTCATACCCCTCATACTCTCTTCATACTCCTCATACTCTCTTCATACTCCTCATACTCTCTTCATACTCCTCATACTCTCTTCATTCTCTTCATACTCTCTTCATACTCCTCATACTCTCTTCATACTCCTCATACTCTCTTCATACTCCTCATACTCTCTTCATACTCCTCATACTCTCTTCATACTCCTCATACTGTTCATACTCCTCATACTGTTCATACTCCTCATACTCTGTTCATACTCCTCATACTCTGTTCATACTCCTCATACTCTCTTCATACTCCTCATACTCTCTTCATTCTCTTCATACTCTGTTCATACTCCTCATACTCTGTTCATACTCCTCATACTCTCTTCATACTCCTCACACTCTGTTCATTCTCTTCATACTCTGTTCATACTCCTCATACTCTCTTCATTCTCTTCATACTCTCTTCATACTCCTCATACTCTCTTCATACTCCTCATACTCTGTTCATACTCCTCATACTCTCTTCATACTCCTCATACTCTCTTCATACTCCTCATACTCTGTTCATACTCCTCATACTCTGTTCATACTCCTCACACTCTGTTCATACTCCTCATACTCTCTTCATACTCCTCATACTCTCTTCATACTCCTCACACTCTGTTCATACTCCTCATACTCTCTTCATTCTCTTCATACTCTGTTCATACTCCTCATACTCTCTTCATACTCCTCATACTCTCTTCATACTCCTCACACTCTCTTCATACTCTGTTCATACTGTTCATACTCTGTTCATACTCCTCACACTCTGTTCATACTCCTCATACTCTCTTCATACTCCTCATACTCTGTTCATACTCCTCATACTCTGTTCATACTCCTCACACTCTGTTCATACTCCTCATACTCTCTTCATTCTCTTCATACTCTGTTCATACTCTGTTCATACTCCTCATACTCTCTTCATACTCCTCATACTCTCTTCATACTCCTCATACTCTCTTCATACTCCTCATACTCTGTTCATACTCCTCATACTCTGTTCATACTCCTCATACTCTGTTCATACTCCTCATACTCTGTTCATACTCCTCACACTCTGTTCATACTCCTCATACTCTCTTCATTCTCTTCATACTCTGTTCATACTCCTCATACTCTGTGAGGTGGTTTGTTAGGAGATGATGAACAGGTTAGGTGTGGAGAGATTTTAACGTCTGTTTTCTTACAAAGTCTGTAAACTGCCATCTTCTGAGTAACGTCAGTCTTTTCAGATCCAGACCAGCTCCACGTGAGTGAAGATGATCCTCGTCTAGGAGTTAAATCTAAGGTGGTAGACTGCGAGGCTGGCGGTGTCTGAGTTTCTTCCCCTGGTGCAGTGTGTTCACTCAGTATCAGCTTTAGGTGTGTTGTTTAGGCAGCTATGTTAGCACACAGTATGGGCACTCTCAACGCACACTCGCAGCAGCCTGTACTAAAGCACGAAGTAGTGAACGCGTGGAGTCGAGGTGTTTTGATTGTTGTTTTTTTCCAGTCAACAGAGTACTCCATAACGTCAACTTATGATGGCAACTAAGATATTTAACGTCGTTGTCCAATAAAAAAACTCATCAACAAAATGTGCAACTTTAAACATACTTTACTTTCCACATAAGTCAATGGAACCACTATTTCGGAGCACTTCTATTGGTCCATTCATGATAAAATTTTCGCACAATGTGAATGAACATTGCTGTGTTCAAATGATGTAGAAAACTCCGGTTTCTGTTTCATAGCTTGCTTCCACTAATAACTTTTATTGAGTTTTATTGAGTATTTTTTATTAGCATTTCAACTTTTTATTATCTTGGTGTATGTAATATGTTTATTTTATATTCTTTTATTGTAATTTTCTAACATTTTTTACATTGTATTTTTTATGCATCTATATTAAATGTTTATTTAAAATTTGTATTTTATTTATTATTTTTGCTCATTTTGTTTTCAATCCCTTTTATTGTATATGCTCGGCTGCATTGAAAATGAGGGTCACCCCTCAATGTATTTCCGAGAATAAATAAAGGTTGATTGATTGATTGATTGAACTACACGTAGCCCTGCCATGGCGTATACTCCGCCCTCTATCGGAATCGGCTGATCGGTCCATCTCTGAAATATATATATGTGTGTAAGTGTGTGTGTAAATATATATATATATATATATATATATATATATATATATATATATATATATATATCTTTGAAGCACTTGTAAGCCCTAATGTACTGTATTACTAAAATGAATCATATTGTACTTATGCAGCTTAACTCTTTATCTTCTAGGTATGAACACTGGCTTATATTACTAAGCATTGACATTGCACTCTATTTAACCTTGTGTTTTGTTGTTGTCTCTCTAGGTATCAGCACTGGCCCTTGTTTGTGGCTGAAGGGTAGTTTGGACTTAAACCTGTTTGTACTAGCTAGAGATACATACTCTGACTGAACACAAAGCACTCATGTACGTCGCTCTGAATAAGAGCTAAACCCTGTAAATGTGAATATTTAGCAGAGTGATGCATAATGAAACTCGAGATGTGACTGATGTGACTTTCGACAGTAGCAGGCAGCAGCTGTTTTCGGATGAGCTGACTTTAAACCAGCAGAGAGACGTACAGAGGTGAAAAACACGGGAAGGGACTGGAACACTCAGAGAGCAGAGAAAGACTAATTGAATAAGGAGCGTCTCCTCCGGCCGGCTAGGAGGTCAAGGCTCTCTCTGTGGCCGTGCGGAGGGAGCAGTAATTCAGTCAGCGGAGTACAGGCCAGCAGGGCGGAGTTCCTCTGTCCTAACTCCAACCATCACACACCCAGCGCGGGCTCACAGCCAGCAGCAGAGCTAAAGAGGGTACGCCCGAACCTTCACTAACATCCAGTTCACTCCTCCTCTCATTTTCACAGTGAGGGTGGGGAGTTAAAGGGGAATTCCAGCAATTTTTCAAAATTTGTGTCGAATTTTGTCACTGAGATGTAAAGTCATTCATCGTTAAATCGTTCTGCGCTCTGATTTGAGAGGCATTAAAGGGAAATTCCACCAAATGTTCCAGATGCATAATTAAATGTAAAACATTCAGAGAAGTTTTGTTCTGGTGAAATCTAGAGTCACAACTGTTCACAGTGATGGTGATAGGTGTATAAAAAATACAAACGCTCCTTTGCTACCAGTCAAAAGTTTGGACACACCTAACAGAATATATGTTTTTATAATTAAAAAGATGTTTTTATCCGAATGTGTTAAAAGATGGGTTTAAATAGTGAAGTTGATGCTTATGTACAAAAATATTAATAAAACAAACATTTTAAAAGACATTTCAGTTCAGAATGTGAACAGTATGTAAAAAAATCATGTTTTATTATGATCCAGTAATATTCCCATATGTGTTTTGATATCTTTACATATTTTTATTCATATTATTACTATTAAAATAGTACAAATGAGAAAAACTTGGGTAAGTATGTCCAAAGGTGTGCTTGCTTGATAGTGGAGATCTGAGATTTTGGCCTAAAACATGTATTATAAAGACTGGCTGAAAGGTACATGCAGAAGTTGTAAAGCAAAATCCTCACACTATTTTACTATTAACTACATATTAAGAGGCACATGGGGTGATTATTTATTTTATATATACATTACCAGTCAAAAGTTTTTTTTAGTGTTCTAAAACACTTGACTGTAGTGTGTGCATATTTGTTGTATTTATTCAGTTCCTTCAGCAGTAATCTTGATTTAGCTCAATAAAGTACTGAGCAGTCAAAGCAGGTATTAGATGAGAACTGTAAATAATACTGGGATGTTTCCACAAAAAGAAGCTTGGAAAGGGTTAAATACACAAATTGTTTTGCTGATTGCTTTCCAGCATGTGTGTGCTCTGATTTAGTCCCATATTTACATTTACATTTACGGCATTTAGCAGACGCTCTTATCCAGAGCGACTTACAAAAGTGCTTAGTGTTCAGTTAGAGTATGAATCTCTATCTAGTACAACAGGATTAAGTCCAAACTACTCTTATACTCAAACACTGCCATAAACACAGGGCCAGTGCTGATACCTAGAAAAAAGACAACGCAATACCTGGCAAGACTGGAACACCTACAGAGAAGAGAATAAATACAAGACTACATACAGTACAAGTGCAGTACTTAGCCAGTGCTCCTAGAAGATAAAGTGCAATTACAGTTTATACCAGTACTTTAGTATGTTAGTGATTATAAGTGCTTTACAAAGAGATGGTGGTCTTCAGTCTGCGTTTGAAGACCGCGAGAGAGTTCGCTGTTCGGACAGCCAGTGGAAGTTCGTTCCACCATCTGGGCTCCAGGACAGAGAAGCGTTTTGTTGCGTGTCTTCCATGAATCTTGAGTGATGGCGGGTCAAGCCGAGCCGTACTTGAAGCGCGAAGGGCTCGAGGTGCGGTTCGACTTTTGACCATTGCCATAAGGTCAGGAGGAGCTGCTCCATTCTTGGCTTTGTAGGCATCAGAACTTTAAACTGAATGCGAGCAGCTACAGGAAGCCAGTGAAGGGAAAGCAGCAGTGGTATATAATGACTCTCACTGGGTTAAAACTAACTCTGTCATGAGGAGGATGTTCATTAGTCCAGTTTACTCTAACTGTGCGTTGTTTAAATCATTCAAAATGACATGACACCACAAGGCTGCTTTTTGATTGATGGAGTAGTCTTTAGTGTGAACTCAGAAAATCATCACAAAGGAGGCTGTTGCTAGAGGAATATGAAAAGGTAACCAAAAGCATGTTCTACTTTAACCTACTTAACTACATACAAAGTCCATGTTACACTTTACCCCAGATTCCTGCAGTGCCCTGGACCTCCTCTATGTTTTCAGACTTTTCTTTGACATAGCACACTCCCTTAACGCACTCTTTAGCGAACAGGCGCCATATATTTTGGATCTAGCCCAGCTTTCTCTGCTCCTATCACACAGCCCCAACCGCTGCCTCTCACACTATTAAGTACAGTTAGGTACAAGTGCGCATGCGTGTAAACTCAGGATGCATGTTCTACCTCATTGTTCTAGCGTCTTTATGGACGGCAACACACACTGGGCCCAATTAGAGCAGGCTCGGTAGGTCCAGCAGGAGTGTGTTAACTGTGTGTCGTGACCCCTTTGAAAACAAAAACCAGCCCCCTCCCAAAAAAAAGCCCACAAAATCTCGTTACTTTAATAAATATGCCACGTTTATTATTTCTAGCTTTTCCCAGGGTCACCGTTAAGTCCAGGTCGGTTTTGAGAGAGCAGTTTGAAGAGAAGGCTAAACACAGGCTTACACCATAGATTGATAGATTGCGCGCTTTTGGAGATGAAGGGTCATTGCTGTGTGTGTTTTTCCATGAGGGATTTGCCTCTAGAGGGGGGGGAGCAGAGAGTTGGGCAAGAGTTTGACAAAAATCCTCTTCACAGCAGTAGGTCTCTAACAGTACAAGTCACAGCTGACACTAGCTGGACATAGACCTGACCAGCTGACTTATATGCTTCTGTCTGATTTTGCTTTTCATTGCTCATGTGACCCATCTGTCCTTACTTTACTGTCTCCTCACTTTACTCTCTCCCCAGGCCCATACATTACACCACATTATCTATTGTGCACACACTGGACACTTTGTTGGAAACCCTGACCGTGTAGCTCCACCTTGCTGGTATACAGTGACGTACATTCAGTTCATGAATGGTTAGTATCAGCAGCTCAAATTCTACCAAACCACAGCCATGTGAGTGTCACAGCTTGGCTAAAAATGATCCACCATCCAAACAGTGGTAAAAACTGACCAATGATCAATGGGACAGAGAGAGAGACAACAGATGGGTTTGTGATAACAGGTCTATAAAACTAATGAAGCAGCCTTAGAGCAGAACTACAACAGAAGATATGTCTTGTAGATGCACTGCGATGCATTGCCAGGGATGTAAGCTGGGGTCATTGGGTGTTTTTTCAGGTCATTGAACATCAGACACTCGCATCGCACCCAGGCGACCCTGCTGGCATTGATCCGACCTCAGCCTGCGCCCCAGCAGTATTCGCCCAAGAATCTGCCTTCTTAATCCAAAGCCGCCTAGTCGCTGTCGCTGCAGCCTCAGTAGCTGATCTGATGGCCTTCCTTTTTGCCTCCCCGGCGATACCCAGCAGAGTGAACACCCTCCTGGTATTTGGTGCACTTAGTCTCCAAGAATCCTCTACAATGGGGCTGCCAATAAAGTGGACAGTGTGTAAGAAGTATTTGCTGTTAAAAACTGTACTAAAACGTTTGGCTGGTAGTGATCTAAAACGTTTGACTGGTAGTGTACTAAAACGTTTGACTGGTAGTGTATCTAAAACGTTTGGCTGGTAGTGTACTAAAACGTTTGACTGGTAGTGTATCTAAAACGTTTGGCTGGTAGTGTATCTAAAACGTTTGTCTGGTAGTGTACTAAAACATTTGGCTGGTAGTGTACTAAAACATTTGACTGGTAGTGTATCTAAAACGTTTGACTGGTAGTGTATCTAAAACGTTTGGCTGGTAGTGTATCTAAAACGTTTGACTGGTAGTGTATCTAAAACGTTTGGCTGGTAGTGATCTAAAACGTTTGGCTGGTAGTGTATCTAAAACGTTTGGCTGGTAGTGTATCTAAAACGTTTGACTGGTAGTGATCTAAAACGTTTGGCTGGTAGTGTATCTAAAACGTTTGGCTGGTAGTGTATCTAAAACGTTTGACGGGTAGTGTATCTAAAACGTTTGACGGGTAGTGTACTAAAACGTTTGACTGGTAGTGTATCTAAAACGTTTGGCTGGTAGTGTATCTAAAACGTTTGGCTGGTAGTGTATCTAAAACGTTTGACGGGTAGTGTATCTAAAACGTTTGGCTGGTAGTGTATCTAAAACGTTTGGCTGGTAGTGTATCTAAAACGTTTGACTGGTAGTGTATCTAAAACGTTTGACTGGTAGTGTACTAAAACGTTTGGCTGGTAGTGTATCTAAAACGTTTGACTGGTAGTGTATCTAAAACGTTTGACTGGTAGTGTCTCTATTGCACTAGTTTCTCCTCACATGCTGTGAAGCTCAATCAAGGACAGCAGGCATGGTAGCAATAATGCTATCTGGAAGCCCTGAGTTAGCTTTTTAGTTTTTAAGCTAGTATAGCTGATGGAAGCATATACCCAAACTGTTAGCACTGCACTAACTGCAGGCCTAAATCAAGAAATCTGGAACTAAACTTTGTCCTTCAAACTGGAGCTCAAGATATGATCTACTTCTTTCACAATAAAAAATTCATGTTACTTTGTATTGTATGTATGATTATTTACATCAGTTCTAATGATATCTGGTGTTATTACCGATGAAAATACAGTTATTGCTGTTTTTAAACAGTCAGCTAAGGTGCCTCAGACTTTTGCACAGTAGTTTATTCCTGACTCTAAAAAATGTATAACTCATGTAATGGCTGTTATGTACAGTACTGTAGTTCCAGTGCAAAACTAAACAGGCAAACCTCAGACACCAACCATGTCTTGGCAGATCATGTTTGTTTGTGGTAAAAGAGAAAGCTCTGTAGATGAGATCATTTTAGGGAGCCAACCCTCCCAAGCCCAGATTCTCTCTCACACCCCTTCACGCCCCTGGCTGCCGTCCTGCTCCATGGGAGGTACTCTTCCCCTCTCAAGGTGTGTACCATTAGAAGAGTGACGGGAAAGGATGGAGATTATGTTTCAGTGGGGCAATCGCCACTGAAGGGTGGATAAGAGGGGTATTGTTCTGAAAGGAACACAAAACACTCACACACACACAAACACTCGCGCACAGGGGACACAGAACAGGGTGGTGGAGAGGATGAGAGGGCCATGAATCTGAGGAGACCACTGGGCAACCCCCTTCTCTGATAAAGCAAAGCGGAAACCAATAACATTAAAACAATAGAGTTATCGGCCAGCGCTCTTCCTGCCTGCCATTAACCCCTCACTGCCCCCGCACACGAAGCTGCAAACTGCTGGAACTTTTTACATCATTCCTTTAATATCGCACATAGACTGAGCCAATCCAGTCATTCATAATAAAGCAAATCCCTAGAACTCCAGTGAGTAATCTGGAATTTATGAACTGGAAAAAAATAGGTGTGTAAAGATGTAATAGCTCATGACCAACTCTTAATATCTGAAGGAAAAGCTTGACCGAGCATGCTACCAGCCTGGATGATGTGAATTGAATTGAATTTTAATTATTGTTGGGAACATTAGCATTAGTTGGCTGAACTGTGATGGCTTGCATTCAGAGAGAAATTCTATTGCAGCTTTGTAGCAGCTGCTCATTGAACCCAATGGCCAACTTAGTGTGAATTATAATAATTTCTGTGGCAATGTACACTACCGCTCAAAAGTTTAGGATCACTTTGGAATTTCATTTCATGCAATTTTCATGCAATTCACAAACAATATTTTCCATTTCACAATTAATGTAAGTGTATCAGATGATTTTTAAAGAATAAAAATTATTGTATTAAAGTCTATTTTTGTATAGAGGCTTATTTTGCATATAGTCCTATTATCAGCAATTCTCAGTCCTCTGTCTAAATCTCCTGGTACGGCCGCCAATCCAAGTTAAGGATGTTATTGGGTTAATTGGTTGTTAGGACACTCTTGCTCAATTGTGATGCACAGCTGAAAAACATTCTACTAATAAGTGAGTATAAAAGGGAACAACATTCTAGGTTAGTTTAGTATCTGAAGATCAGCAGTTGATGTCATGCTGACCGACTCAAAATGACCAGAAAGAAACAACTTTCTTTAGAGACCCGTCAGTCCATTGTTGTGTTAAGGAAGAAGATACTCCATTGAAACAAGAACATTTCACTGTGATCCCAAACTTTTAAGCAGTAGTGTATAAGTATATTTTGTATAATAAATATAGGCGCATATTATATATATATATATATATATATATATATATATATATATATATATATTTTTTTTTTTTTTTTTTTTTTTTTTTTTTTTACCCTAATAGCTAGATTTCCTGTACAATAAATCTAACTGCATGAGTGCAAGTCTATGAAAAACTGCTACAAAGGCCAGACATTCACTGTTAGTTTGTAGACTTACATATTGAAGTCCTTGTATGTCATGAAAAAACAGCATATCTCACTCTTCGCAACTTTGTGCAGATATTTTGGGTGCCTGAAATATTAGGGATTACATACCTTACATACATTTGCTGAATCAGATTGAGCTTACGTAAACACACAGCGGTAGCACTAGCACTAAGGAAAGCCCTAAGATGGCATGGTGACCATTTTTTAATAAGGCGTGGGCACAATTTATTATATTGAGCCTAGGTGTTACTATATCAAGCCCATAAATATTGGTAAAATGAGGCCACCAATTACTGTATTGATTCCACAAATTTCTAGGGTGAGGCCTAAATGTACCATATTGAGCCCACAAATTGCTATAATGAGGCCAACAATTATTATATTGTGGGCAAAATGTACTATATTGAGCCCACAAACTGCTATACTGAGGCCACCAAATACTACACTAAGCCCACAATTTACTATGGTACAAACTGCTGTACTATGGCCACCACAGTTTACTATATACAGGCCACATAATAATTTGTGACCACACTTTATTTAAAAAAAAAAAAAAAAAAATGCAACAAGTATATTTCTAAAATGGTACCGTTTAAATAAATAATTCCTTATAGAAACACGCATCCAGAGTTCTGCTTGGTCAGCATGCTTACAACACAAGAAAAAAACAAAGAGCAAAATTGCCAGAAAGAAAGGCAATAACGATTAACCAATGATACTCTGTGCAGCCTTGCTGGCCTACAAAACCTAGCTTTTACAATAAGGATTGATGAATAATTATGTTGCAATAACTTTTAAATACTAAACTTTATTCATTAAAATAAATGCAAATGTCTTGTTTTATTATATTTATAAGACAATTCTTTTGCAGCTGTGTCTTGAAGTTGGCCTTGAACTCTTAAGACAGATGCTAGTTTTGCTTGACCTACAGCAGCCTCTCTATTCTACATGTACGCTCCATTTATAGTCCTAATGGTCAGTCACATGTAAATCAGACTATATGCAACATCATATTTCTGCACTTAATGGTCACTGAGGACCTCACGGTTCAACTGAGTATTACATTTACTAGTAGAAATTATATATATATATATATTCAGAACTGTACTGCCTGCACCAGTTCCCTGCACCATATACATACTGTCACCATATATATATATATATATATATATATATATATATATATATATATATATATATATATATATATATATATATATACACACACACACATATATATATAAATATATATATATATATTCGAGGCATAAATCTCAAACCATGTCACAGTCATCTCCATACCTCTGCTACGCATTCCTCGTTAGTTTTACACCAGAACGAAGAACTACAGAGCACACTTTTCCTATTCAGGGCCGTGTCTAATCTCTCTGCAGCACGTGCAGCATGCCTGTGGAATGTTGAGTAGGAGAGCGCTCCTGAGCAGGAAGTGAGTCAATGTTGGAGCCGCGGAGCCCTAACGGCGGGCCGCAGGAGACAGGAAGTGGCGCTCAGTTTCTCGGGCCCTGCAGGGTATCGATGAGGATCTTATTGTACTCGACCAGCTGCTTAGTGACATTCTTCATCACAGGCCGGTAGTCGCTCTCCATGCCCTTAGAGGCGATGACTGGTGAGGAGGTGTTAAGGAAGGATGGGGTGCTGCAACCTGAAACCAGCTGTCTACAATTGACTTTTAACCTCTTTTGATTAAACACCTAAAATTCCACCACACTTTCAGCCAAGGCCTCTAAACATTGCTGAAGAGTGCAATGATACCGCATGCTAGGAGAAATGAATTCAGTGTGAATACAAAAAAAAACCCTAAAAAAAAACCCTAAAAAAAAAATAAAAATAAATAAATAAATAAATAAATATATATGTTATATATATATATATATATTATATATATATATATATATATATATATATATATATATATATATATATATATATATATATATATATATATATATATATATATATATATATGTATGTGTGTGTGTGTGTTTAAACTGTATATTGCATGTACAGTATATGTACAGAATTCATTCACATGATTCATTTCTTCTACCATGCACAACATTATCATTGCAATATGTAGTTTATTGTTTAAACATTTCCAGTCAAATAAAATGTTTTGTTTAAATTTCTAAATGAAAAAAGATTAACACATCATTGTCAAGAAACAAACTTAAATATGGCATTTTACTATAAATTTAGTGCACAATTGCTATTTAGTTGCAGAACATATCTGATAATAAAATATAAAATATAAAATAAGCCACACTTTTGGCACAGGCCAGGTTTTAACATCTTCTCCATTCAGCAAATAAATAATAGTTGTGCCATTCAAATATGTAGACATTTGTTCTCTGATGTTTATAATTTAGAATTATTTGCCTGCATTTCATGTCCAAGAAATTTCAGCATAGTCACGTAAAACCAGTTTTCTGTTCACATTAAAAATGACGAACTTCTAAACTTCAGATTACTTTTTAAATGCTAGTTTTAATGTCAATGCTTCAATATCATAATATTTTTATTTGTGCAACACTACCAACTTTTTATGACGTTTTCATACAGCCATGCTCAAACCAAGGTAATACTGTTTCATGCGTATGTGCCCTGTTATATATTTTAGGGCAATGATTTTGCCAAAACTACAACATATGCAATTTCCTCCTTAACCCAAATATAGTCAATCAGCCAGGACGTCTGAAGTTTACATCCTTAGCTTGAAACTAGAGCAACGGAGCTAATGTAGCTAACAGTTAATAAAAGCGTATATCCTAACAACTAGCACAGTACACGTCTACCTCATAATACAGTTCAAACTGAGTGGAGGTGCTATGTAACAAATTTACCAAATTTGCTGATGTGGTTTCTGACACATCCTGTTTTCTACAAACATGAACAAAAGCATGTTACACAAATAAAAGGACTAGCCTGTCAGCTTAAATAATTCATTTTCTTATCAATTGAATCATTTTTTATAAATAACAGTATGTTACACAGCCTATTTGGGCCTACTTGACAATGCACACAATACTAACCAGTGACTACAAGCTTCAATAGGCTTGTTGGTCCAGTCCAAGGAAACTTAACAAGCCTTGGTTGGCGAACACTATTTATATAAAGTCATGATAGAGCCCAGAATTCAAAGGTCATGAGAGCTGGATAAACTGAAACATGCTTATAAACTGGGTGGGCAATCTAAAAGGATACATTCTTTCATAACGAAGTTGTTCTGTTCATGGTGTTGCCACTTCCTTTCCAGATTTCTCAGCTGTAGAAGAAAATTAAAGGTTTACACACAGTTAAGTTCACAGTTTGGGGCACTTCTGTGGTGTTATAGGTGGAGAACTCAGTTAAGGTTTTCAAAATCGCTTTCCCTCTGAAATGCATTAGAAATCATTTTTGTCTGGAGCCTTTTTCATGACGAGTTGCCTAAGTGGGAATGTGAAATAGCCCAGCTGATTCAAGCACGCTGGGTGTGGAGTATCTGAGGTCACATTCATCTCTCGCTCCTGCTCTCTCTCAGCAGAAACACTGTGTAAATGTGCTGGCTGGACAGAAACATTTCCTCTATAGATAGACACAGGGTGAGCGGCCAAGACTGTTGTGAAGACTGTAAGCGCTAACCTTTAGCCTAAATAAGACAACAGGGATCAGGAACACACATTAATTCTTAGGGGGACATGAAGTCGCACAGTAAGTGCTGATTCAAGAACTTTAAAGAAGGCACAGGTTTGCAAAACGTGGACGTTACAGGAAGGAGACATGAGTAATGATATAAATGACCTTTCAAATAGTAATGTTTATGCACTGAGTCACAAAGGACATGCTGTACGCACAACTTGTGCACTTTGTTCAGCTTTCATTTTATACTACTTACTATAGAGCAGGTGTGTTTAAAGAGAGTTCAGTACATTCCAGTTAGAGGAGATTTCCTCAGGCCGGTCTGGACCACATCTAACTTGTGTTCTGATTCAGTGGTGTATCCTGTTTACTGAAGTAGTCTAGTATCAGCATCCTATACCATCAGCTACTGAAACACCAACACACCAGACATACCGTTCAGTACATTTCAGTATATTTACTGTTAAAATGCTGAACTGAATGAATTCATTACAATAGAAAAAGTAAATAAAGCTGCGTCTTCCTGTTAACTCAATTTCACATCTTGACCTGTTGGTTTGGAGCTGCCTGTGGGAAGAATAAACATATATGTCTCGGCCCATTCCCGGTTGAGAAGTTGGTTTTTTCACTGTCGACTTTTCTTTTTTTAGTCTTTCTCCGGCTAGCTTTATTCTCTGGCTTGCTTTATTCTCCGACTCGCTTTTGCCTGTGTGCGCGCTACACTCCCAAATCTGCACAGATCTGATTGGTTGAGGAGCCTTTGGTGATCTTACAACGCACGTGATTGGTCTGTGAGTGTACTGCGCCGCAAAGCCCGTATACCATAAAGACAACAAAAGTTCCACCTCTTAAAATAAACACTGTCAGAATAAAATCCTGCTCAGTAGTTTATCGGTTTGGGTCCTCACTGGACAACGTGTCACCCCTGCTCTAGAACATTTTAAACTTGAAACTGAACTTATTTTTTAATAACCTTGGTTGGAAGTGCTTTTTACTTCTACTAACTTGTGTATGACGTTACTGACCTGTGCATGCGTCTCGTTCTCTTGTAACTGCGCTGCCAGAGCATCATATTCTTGGTTCATCTTGTGCATGATCTTCTTGAAGGTGTCTCTCCTTTCTGTGAGAGACACTCTGTCTTCCTGCAGCCTCTGAAAACAAGCACAGATCAAACACACTTCTTTATTCTCTGATGACAGATTTTACTCTTTCATCTCTGCATGACTCTTCTTTGTTTGTTTACATATGAAAATATATGTATCAGAAAATAATATTAAACCTTTAGACTCTATATATGACTCTGCTTTAAAATCTAAGATTAGTGGTGACAGCTCACACCATTGTTTACTGTATGAAAAGGTTGGTTGGTCATCCTTAGCTGTGCTTCGAGAAACAAACTGGTTTATTTTAATCTCTAAAGCACTTACTAGCCGTGTGCCACTGTACATCACAACAGTGCTCAGTGAAAATAGCGCAATTTACCAGACTTGATCCAGTGACTCGATCCCCCTTTAAGTACGAAGAGTTTTTATACTGAAATGGGAAAATCTGCTTTTTGCTACAGCAGCGAACTGGAATTTACTACAGGAAGCTCTGCTCTCTGGTGTTAATCATTTTAAACTCTCGAATCAGCTTCTTTCAGCCTGCAACTTCATTACTTGATTACTTGACCATTTGATTGAATATGTTTTAGTTGTTATTTAAATTTTAATTAATTGTTTACTATTCTTTTATGCATGCTTCCTATTATTATTATTATTATTATTATTATTATTATTATTATTTTCTTTCATGATTTTATTATTATCTATCTTCATCTTCTTATATCACTTACTCTAGTTAGGGCTGCAGTTACAGAAGGGAATGCATCAATATTATTGGAATGTTATTCTCATCTTTTCTTTTTACTATTATTAGTATTTTCTTCGGGGTCTATGCCGTGTAACTCGTTGAGATATCAACTCTGTTCTAACCAGATCGTCCAGATTGTCCAGTATAACTGTGTGATTTGCGTTTGTATACAGCTTTTTGATCGGGTGCATGGATTCCAGATCGGACCATAATTTCCTAGAATTTTTTCCCAAAGAGAATGAATAGGATGGAAAAATGCGTTCTCTTCTAAGGCACTTCTGCTCGACCAACAGACACCATTTCGCAAACACGGACTCAGGGCAGATCCCCTACCATGACTGTAGTGTTGGTTTGACCCACACTCGTCTGTTTGTCTTTTTTTTTTTCCCCATAGAGTCACATTCATTTTCGGTTGCAGCCAAATATTATGGTTTCGTTAAACCTACAGCCACCAAACTGCATGTGTGCACTCAGGGCAGGTCCCTAAACACACTGATCTGCACTCCTCTACTTGTTGTTTATTCATCCTTTGTTTAAGCTGTGCAATCATCCTGTGTTTTCTTCAGGAAATGCACTTTTCTAGTTATTTTTATGAGTATTATTTTATATAATAATACAGAACTACTGTTTAATTGTTGTTTTAAATTTCCACTATTTTATTTTTTTATATATTTTTGCTCTTTGATTTTTTAATGTATTCTTTTTATGCTTTGCTTAAATTCAATTTGATTATATTTTTTATTGTTTTTGTTTTTTACCCTCAGTGTTTAAATGAAGAAAATTAATCAGTTATTTGTGGTTCTCATTCTAAAGGTGAGGTTTATCTGTATGTTTTACATGATCTTGTTATTCTGTGATTGTGATTGGTGTTCAAATTGTGTTTACCACCATTTGCCCATTTCTGACACCAATATTCACCTGTATTGCTGTGACATTAGCTTCACTAAGTGGCTTAAATGTTAAACTAGTTTAACCCTGAATACTGCTTGTGTCTCATGCACTAGTTTTAATATCATTTTACCATTCCTCATTTGATTTCATTCGCTGTTTGCCTTTCTGTTCCCTAAACTGTGCCTTAAATTGAATTGACTCATGGATTCGATTATATTAACCATGTGTGCAAGTCTCTCATAAGCATGGGCACAAGTTACATACTGGCCTTTCCACAGCGGAAGAATTGTGAGCTCCTGCTGGGAAACATTTTAGAAAAACGTGCATCCTGTTCTAAGGCAACCTCCCCCACTGAGAAATGCACTGAGGTGCCTTAAGTTCAGTAGGTTCCTATAGAACAACTCGAGCAATGACAGCTGATATCCTTGTTTATACTAAAGACAGCTCGCATCTGATCAGGAGCCAGCAGAGGAAGCAGAGTGCGAGGGCAAACATGTATTTCCCTGCTAAAAGGAGGAAATCTATATTCTTCCTGAGAGTGCACGCTAAATAAGAGAGGTGATGCTTTACTTAGATCATTACACCTCCTAAAACTTGTTATTTCTCTTGTTTGTAGCACATTAACAAATCACGTTTCCTACTTGGGATTTAAAATGCGTCGCACTACACTATATCTACACTGACTGGCAATTTCTTTAATGCCACCTCCTCCTTTCCCAATCATTGTCAATTATCATATAGGTGCATTTTGTAGCTCTACAATTACAATTACACACTTTGTAATCCCAATCCACCCTGTTTTTCAATGGTCAGGACCTCCACAGGACCACTGCAGGGCCAGTATTATTTGGGTGGTGGATTGTTCTCAGCACTGCAGTGGCACTGACACTGTGGTGCTGTGTTAGTATGCGTTGTACTGCTGTGCGTAGATCAGACACAGCAGTGTTGCTGGAGTGTTTAAACCCCTCAGTGTCACTGCTGGACTGAGAATAGTCCACCAACCAAAACTATCCAGACAACAACATCCTGAGGGCAGCATCCTGTGGGCACTGGTGACCAACCTAAACTGTGCATCAGCAGATAAGCTATTGTCTCTACAGGTCTACAGGTGGACTAGCAAGAGTGGACACAATGTTTAAAAACTGTGGACTATGATGCTGAAAGTCCAGAGCAGCATTCAAATATTGAATCTAACAGAACAGTGCAGCATTTTTTTGCAGGTACCAGCTTTTTCTGCTCCCCAGCAGCCTTCAGAGCATCCAGATCCCTGTAGGTCTTCAAGCCTTCGCTCATCTGCTGGATCTTTTCCTTCAGAGAGTTCATTTCTGCCATCACCTTCCCTTCCAACTGCTCCACCTTCAGCAAGTCCTGCTGCAGACGCTCACTCTCTGTATGCATACATAAAACACATGTACGTGACCTGTTAATACAAACATGCTAGAGAAACAAGATCACTGTTTATGTTAGAAGACATCAAAAGTTATTTTAAATGGCAAGTTCTTACGTTTACACATTTGGGAGGCCCTTTTATCCAGACAGACTTGCTAATTAATCATATTTAGGCCAAGGACTCTTACTAGTATAGCACCAATACTGCCCAGACAGGTGGTCTAAATAAGAAGCTGCTCCTTCAATTAACTATTAGTGTTAATAGTACTATAAATAGAAGGGAAACTATTTGTTGTTTAAAATTACTGATTTGCACACAAATTGTTTTGCAGAAGTGGAAAAAAGCGGCAGTATAAAAGGTCCAAATGTGAATCTGCAGATACAGAACGCAAATCAAATATAAATATTATAAATGCATAACCTACTCTGTAAATAATTATGGAATTAGTATAGCAAAACAAGTAATTACTTCAGTCTAGCCACCTCTTATATCCCCCACAACAGAGAGTAGCTTTTTTGTCAAAGGACTCTTATAGTAATGGAAGGTGTTATCCACTATGCTATACAACCTCATAACGATACCAAAGCCAGCAATAGAATTAAAGATTAAGGATACTAAAATTCACAGAATGCACAGGCAGAGGTATGAATGTCTAAGCACATCACATGTACAAAACTGAAAGCATTCAATGGCCAAACTGCCACAGCAAGCCAGCTGTACTCCCTCTACAGAGGTCAACCAGAGGTGCCTAGGAGAAAGCCAATAGCTGGTGTCATGCACAAGAAATGTGAAAACCCTCACCCCAACACCTCACCCTCTGTTTGAACTATGAAAGTTAGAAGGTTTACATTCACCTTTTCTCCAGGACAGAGTAACAGTGTTGAATGTGTTTAACTTTGGCTAACTTCTGACCTGTAGTCACCACAGATCTGGAATCGGAGTGCTAATGTTTTCTGATGGGGTCACGGGGACGTGTTTTGATCTAACACTTTTAGACAGCATCAGCGCTTTTGTGAAAGCACTGTCACATGCCATGCTTTCCTCTGTTTAATGGGTATCTAATAGGGTATATAATGTATTGTATTTCATCCATCCGTATTCAATTAGGTATGTGCTGCTTGTTTTGGCAAAGAAAAGCCAGGACAGCAGGCAGGTCATGAACAGATAAAAGCTCTCCCTAAAGGTAGGCACCAGACACCGCTGCCCTAGCACAGACCCACAGCCTGGCACAGAATAGCAAGAGCTTAAGTCTTGCTGCCTTATCGCTCGCTGCTCACGGCTTCTGCCCGTCCACAGTCGAATGAACTGGTAGCGGGACAATACAATACTTTTAGGTCTGTACATTACTGTGGTTGAGATTATTTGTACATAACAGCAACAGTGTATACACTGTCATACACTGACGTCCAGTTGCTTTCTTATTCATCAGCAGCACAGAGCTTAGTTACTTCTAATTGTATGATCAAATTTTTTAATGGAAAGCTGCAATGACGGAGGTATGTGGGCTGAGTTTGGTGCATTCTGAGGAGTATTTTGAAGCTATACATGCCCATTTGAATGCAAGAGGGGTCACTCTGGCAGTCCCTTGGCAAGCACCCCTGTCACAGCCTGCAAGCAGTTCCACCTCCTGGACCACGGCTCTCTCAGCCCACAATCTAAAACCTCCTAAGCTGATTAAATGTGTTGTAGCCTAATATTAGTGCAAACATTAGGCCTAGTATTAGTGTAAATAACAGCCAAATAGAAATTAGAAACATCTAGTTGCTTTAATCTACTTTTTAAAGAATCATAACTGAATTGAGTCGCTGTTAGATCAGAGATTTACATCCTTAGTAGCTACGCAAACTCTCACTGTGTCCATAGGCTCTTCCCCTTTGGGAATGTTCTCCAAAGTTGGTTCTCCAGAGCACTGGGAGGAGGGGGGGGGACTGTGGTTCAGGGAAGCAGGAAGAGGAAAAGGGCCGGTTCCTCTTGATAGGCAGCAGGCCCGCTTCAGTGTTTGGAGAGACTGCTGCGCGTATGTGTGTGCGCGTCGCATGTAATGTGTAATTAAAATGCCTCGTCAGCGATTCTGGCTTCTGAGCCATCTCCACTGCTTCCTCCACTTGAGGTTCTCCTTTCACCGGCCACCCCTAGTGACCATTACACACATATACACACACATGCCCCAAAGGCCACTTCACACACAAACACGCACAGCCCATTAGGCCTCTGCGGGATGAATATCTTGGCTCAGGTTTCTAAAAATATTTACACAGCAGCAGTGCGGAGCTCCAGTTGTTTTACGAAGATAATCGCTTGTTTATTAGGCTTGGTACATTTTACCTTCGCTCACCTAGCAGTGCCGTCTCTCTTCCCACAAATAAGCGCCAGCAAATCTCGGAAAGCTTTTCACACGCACACATTAGCGCTAAAGAAATACATCACCCAGACATGTTAATATTGATGAAGAAAACCAACAGAACTGTTAGCACTAAAGAACAGGGGGCAGCATTCGTAAAGGCTACAGTTACATAAGCCTTACATGACAAGTGACAACATATATATATGTATAAAGGCTGATTCCATCAAGCATCAGTAGTCATAACATTGCTCACAACCTTATGACAGGCAACACTGGAATAAGCTTTTATAAACATAGGGTGCCTCAAAACCTAGTGAGTGTCTACATAGGCAGCATTTTACATCATAGTATGCGCTCCCGACATGTAGGCTGTCCCAATTCTAAGATACCTTTAACATGCTGTCTACTGAGGAACCTTATTTTGCCCTGTTTTTAAGGAAGCATCAAACGCTTCCTTAGCCACTAAGGCAATCCCATGATGCAATGCAGGCAAATCTACGAGCATTGAAGTGGTTTTAAATGTGAGTTATTTTGATTCTCTCTGGTGTTTTAATGTGTTTCTGGTCATATAATCACACAAAACAGTATTTTATTATCAACTCTGTAACGAGTCTCTGACCATTTAGCAGTTTAATACTCGAGCCATTAGCATTTATGCTAGTGGATTTTTAAGCCTCTGTTTATTGTTTTGGATGCCGACCGGTAGCTAGGCAACCAGCTAAATCACTGGCTGTGTGCTGCAGTGGGCGGGAACAAGCTGTGACGCAGTCTCTCTCTAACTAGGGCGTCTCAGTAATCTCAGGAGAGATGAGGAGAGAACGCTGCTACTTAAACAGCTGCCTACCTAGACAGCCTACTTAGACACTCACTAGGTTTTGAGACTGACCCATAGCCTCTCAGAAAAGTTGCATCAGGCCAACAAAATGACCTCATGCTAATAGGTTCCCACTGGTTTACATTCACTATTAGCCCAATTAGCCTTCCTAGATGTACCTTAAACTAAGGGTCTGTCTCAAAACCTAGTGAGCCGTCTAAGTAGGCACTGACTATGTTGCATCATGGGATTGCCCTAGCGGCGGAGGAAGTGTTCCATGCTTCCTTAAAATCAGGCCAAAATAAGGTGCCTCAGTAGACAGCATATTTAAGATATCTGATTATTGGGACAGCCTACATGTTGGGAGCCACATACTATGACGTAAAATGCTGCCTATGTAGACCCTCATTAGGTTTTGAGACAGACCCTAAGTCACTCAGCCAAGACAAACTTTCTTAGTTCTGCATCAGAGCTGCAAGGCTAATAACAAGGAATTCCTCGGTTTCTCACACTCTATGACACTCTAGCTATGAACAGTGGTAGCAGATATCATGAAGTCTAAATTTATGTCTGTGCTTTTGTTCATATTTTTAGATAGCAGCATCCAAAGAGACAAACTTTAGACATCGAACATACCTTGACTGATTAACTACATTAGTTACACTAGTAGAAAACTGTGTAAACTTGATTTCTTAGCAAAGTATCAAAGCTCTATTGCATTTGCTGGTTTTCAGCAGGCTATGAAAGTGCACTGCTAAAAGATAAACAAACAGGCAGCAGAGAAACAATGCCTGGCCGGCCCGAGAATAGAGCGCAGGGGAGGAAACGGGGAGGCAGTGGGGAGATAAGACGCACTGGGCAGTGGGAGGGAGCAGCTTTAAGGTGTCTTACACAAAGGAAGGAAAGCCCCTTGGCTGGGCTTCGGCTGCCACTTAAACGCACAGCCGACGGAGGATGTGGACTTGGGGAGTGGACGCGAGCAGTGTAACTGACCGTTTAGTCACCTTGATCTGTCTTGAGTTTGCTCTCTCTTGGGATTCGCATGTGTGGCCGTTTCTCCTCTGTACTGTAGGTCGCGTGTAATACGAGCAGTGGGAGTTGTTTGGCTGATATGCAGCACGCTTCTCAGCAGCAACAGGAGCTAACAGCCGCTCCAGCGTGGACTGACAAAACACTAATGAGACTGAACCCCTGGCCTGCAGTTATTCACTCCAGAAATTACGACAGCCCTGTGTATTGGCCTGGAGAGTTTTGTTGTCGTTGCTATTAATGGGATTGTCCTGTATGAGCACTTTAAACAAGGTCAGAAATGGTTTCTGTCAAGAAAGCAGTTTTAGGTCCTCAAACTGCAGCCTTAACTCAGTAATTAGGACTTAGAAACTGCCAATGTTAATCAATACTGTTTGGAAAGGATTACTGAGGGTAAATTACTAGAACTACAGCTGAAAGCACCACTCCTATGAAGCACCAGGAGCTAGTTGAAGGCTTATAGAGGCCCCATTTTGAAGAATGTTCAATCCTACTAAACGTGTGAAAGCGAGTGAGTGATTGAGGTCCATGAGGTGCTTTGCATCTACAATATGTCACCACTCATGACATTACTTCAGTTACTCTCTAACAGAGCTTGAAATATTTGTCTAGAAATACTGACCGATGTGTCTGGTTTGTACATAAGTGTTGGGGTCAGGTTTAAATTTCCAAACCCATCTCCCATTTTTTATTCTGCTCTTCCCCTGCTCTAGTCTTTCTTCCACATTATGGAAAGTTCATCCATCCTGATAGGCCAGTTTGGGACAGTTTTGTGTAAGAATGTTGTTGGACTTGGGTAGGTTTCGGACACAAAACATAATGACATAGCCCTGGTCAGGTCCGGACAAAATTTTGGCGGACTTAGGTTGGCTTTGGTATAAATCTGTACCAGTGCAAAGACAATTCAATAGATATTTTAGTACACTTCAGCACTCTAATAGCCAATTACAGTATTATTTAAATGGTACAACAAAAACAGATGTTTATGCTTGAAAAAAACCTTGAAAAAAAATTAATATTATATTAATATTTTATGTAAAGTAGAGATGGACCGATCAGTGTTTTTGAGGCCAATTCCGATCGCCGATCACCTTTTTAAGCAATCGAGAATGGGGCTATATGCCACAGCAGGGCTACATGTGATTATTAGCGTAAGCAAGTCATGAAACATGGTGGAAACCATTTTTAACAAACTCATGTGAAACAGCATAATATTTTTAGAAGTTGGTCTATGTGGGCGTAAACTGCTTGATACCGCTCCGGAAGAGCTACATCTGAAAAATATTTCTACTAGGAACGGCATAGCGTGGATCCAGGTGAAATATTAAGCGGCAGAATCTCACGTGTTCTACAGCCGAGAAGCGCTGGTTATCTAGAACTATAAACTCAATCACTTTGGCTGTGATTCTTTTAGCTCTCTGGCTGTTGCTGTACTGTTCATACCGGTTAAATGTGGACTGCATGGTGTTCTGGGTTATTTGTTTTGTGCTAGCTCTGCTGTTTGCTGATACTCACTGTATTCAGCCCCGTGGTGTACTTTTATGTGCTGTATCAGATTAGTAGTGTAAAATGTCTTTGTCTTGGTTATCCAACAAGACACGTTGATTTCACAAATTTTTAGATGTTACAAACTTCTCTGGATGAGTCACATACACAGACAGACGACATGTTTTCTATCAGCACATGTGGTGAACGCGGGGCCGCTGCTTTAGTCAGTCTGAGGAAAATAAAAGGGTGTGTATTTCCACCTAGTGGTTCAGATTGGAATTGCAGGGAACTGGCCAGAGGGCTCCTCTTCCTGGATGAAACGCTAGCTGGAAAAACAGTAATTAGGCTCATATGTTTAACGTCCTAGATCGGCTAAATTAGAGAAATATCGTCCGATCTGCGTTCACATATTTTGATTAAAAATCGGCCGATACTGATACATGGCCAATTGATCGTTCCATCTCTAATCAAAAGCATACAGAGCTGTCATGGCACCATGAAGTTTTTGCAGAAGGTGCTTTGTGCCTTGCTCTGTGCTAGGTAGTCAGTTGGCTAACCCAGGTACTACATGCATAGGCAAATTACAGTCCTGTGCAGGTAACATATATAGACTATACCTATGTTTTTTTAACTGACTGCACAAAATTAATATTGTTCAATAATCAAATCCATTAAATTGTTATTCTGTTAAGAAATGTGTTGCTAATGCAACTATAGTGCTGAGGTACTGAAAAAAGTGCTTCCTATTATGCACGTGGCACTTAATTTCACAAACTAATCTGTAAATTAAATCATTAGAAGAAGTGAGAAACTGATTTGTTGGCCACACCTAGGTCTTTTTTAAGCACCGTGGCACTCTGACACAGTATCTATGTGAATTAGGGGGTGTATGTGAGAGAGATAGATGAGAATGTGTGAGTGTTTGCGCAAGAGAGATAGACTTGTTTGTAAAAAAGAGAAAACGACACTGTGACTGACCTGAGGACAGCCCCTTGGCCGTGCTCTGAGATTTCTGCATCTCTGTCTCTTTAAAGCTGAGGTCCTCCTGCATGGACTTGAGCTCGTGAGGACTGACTGAGGACAGCAAATTCAAACGATTCATCATCTGAAAGAAAAGCAGAACACTTTGAGTACACTGCCTGCCAAACAGATCACACTTCAAATCTGACCCAAAGTCAGGCATTTCTTCCACAAATCCTCTCGCGCGGTTCAAGAACAATTGTTGGCCTGTGCTTCTAAAAGACCCAACAAGAAGACGTGGAAGTCAGAGTGCATGCTGAGTGCAGAGGCTCTGTACCCTGCTAGAGTGCTCCAGCAAAGACACAATGCTGGCCTGGGTCTCTCGAATGTGCTCCAACTCCTGAGCTTTATTGTCGTTGAATGTTTCCAGGTAAGCTAGGGAAAGACACACACACACACACAAAAACAAAAACATCAGCTAAACAGTCAGACTCTTCACCCAGTCAAACTCCTACATCTCTAAATATATGACAAGCTGTTGGTATAGTGTAGTGAGTAACAACTCCCACGCCGTTCACTGGGGTTTGATCGCCTGCCTGGGCAAGCAGCCTATGCAATACCACTTACCTTCCTTGGGCAAGATTCCTAACACTACCATCGTCTACCTCTGTGAATAACGTTCAAATTGCAAGTTGCCCTGGATAAGAACGCCTGCCAAATGCCATAAATGTAAACTGAAAAGTAAACCAGCTAGTCTTAAGGTAACTGGTGATAGTATCAGTAACCAGTGATGGATGGTGCCCATGAAATTATATGATTTAAAAGCAGACAATGTGCAGTTTACAGCTTTAAAGTATGCAAAAGGAAGTTAAATTAGCCTCACATCCTGGGCGCTTTCATTTTGTAGTCCATATTTTATGTCAAGTGATGACTTTCTTCAGAACAAGGCAATAAGATGTCTTTTTATAGCAAAGCAAGCACATCTTAACATGGCTGAGCTCACAAAACAGAACAAAGTCATGCTGCAGCCTTTCAAGCACGCAGTTTCTTCCCTTGTATTAATGATTCAAAAACTGAGGTTACATCAAAGCCTTTAACCATCTACAGACTAGTACAGTGCTATATATTAAACATACAGCCAGAACTACCAAACCATACCAATGACAATTAACAATTAACAATTTACATTTTGTAACATATACACAAAAACATGTATTTTCTCTGGTTTAATCAGGCGCCTGTTGTGCTGAAAATGCACTCAGATGGTGTGCTGCCAGTGCATATACACAAATAACTCCTTGCATTATTGACTATCATGGTAAATCAACTTTCATTAAGTATTCACCCACAAACAGGGTCATCAATTAGCTACTGGAGACGACCCTATTTGTGTGTGTGTGTGTATATATATATAATAGGGTCATCAATTAGCTGGTGGAGACAATCACACTATATATATATATATATATATATATAGCACAATCGCACAAGCCTTATACAAGTAAGAGCAGGACGATCTCACTGACCATCTATTTCCTCCTCCTTCTTCTGCAGCTCCTTGTACTTTTGGGTTCTTTCACCTGTTGAGGGAAGATATGACACATGCTGTTCACTGTTAGAAAAGTTTTCAGAGCAGTTTTTACATATTAGGAAGCTACAGAATACGGTTTAACTAGGGAAAGTGGGTGATTAACTAACAGGAAAGGAGTACATGCTCTCTAACAAATGCTTTATATCATAGTCTAGTGTCATGTAAAGGTCCTGCATGGAATGTGTTTAAACTTGTATTTAATGGACATTCACCTCTTTATATCTACACACATTGTCTGTTTCATCAGCTTCACTCACCATGTAGGAGCACTTTGTAGTTCAACAAATACAGACTGTAGTCCATCTGATTAGCTCCATATATTGTATATCCCCTTGGCGTGGTGGTGGTGTGTTAGTGTGTGTTGTGCTGGTATGAGTGGATCTGTGATCTTGTGGACCAATACAAACTGTGCAGCAACAGATCTATCATCTCTGACCAACAAGGTAGCAGTGTCAAATAGAGTGGACAGTGAGTGGTCACAGTGTTTAGAAACTCTGCAGTGTCTGATCCACTCATACCAGCACAACACACACCAACACGTCAGTGTCACTGCAGTGCTGGGAATGATCCACCACCCCAATAATACCTGCTCTGTGGTGGTCCCATGAGGGTCTTCAGCATTGAAGAACAGGGTAAAAGGGGGCTAACAGTGTATGCAGAGAAACTGATGGACAACAGTCTGTAAGTGTATAACTACGAAGTGCACCTGTTTTGTAAACGGAGCTGATAAAATCCACGCAATGAGTGAAGATACAAGCAGATGGTTTTATGTTATGGATGATTCGTGTATAGTATACATATCATTATCACTAACACATACAGTATCACTCTACAGACATAAATACCCTACAGCAGCTGATACATACAGGAGCATATAGAAGGTGTCTTACCATCTTAAAATCGAGAATGTAACGAAGAAAGAAAGCAAGTAAGAAAGAAAGGGACACAATGAGGAAAAGAAAAGAGGGGACAGCTGACACATATAGAAGCGAATGGAAAGTGTCTTACCATCTTAACATCAAGAAAGAAGAAAGAAAGCAAGCAAGCAAGCAAGAAAGAAAAGGGACACAAGGAGGAAAAGAAAGAATAGGAAACAATGAGAACCAACAGAGAGCTAGCTCAATGTGAATCAACAGCAAAGAGGAACATGCTGAGTGTGTGTGTATATTTAAGAGGACGCTATACAATGAGCCTGGAGTGGACACTTCCTCTCCACAATGGACAGACATGTTTTGGCTCATCAAATGAGTACCGGTGGAAGAAAGTCCACACACCAGCACTCACTAGCCCTCTCACTTCTGTTTCCCTGTGTCTTCACTGTGCTCGGCTACGCACAGAGAGAAAGCTCTCAGCAGGGTCCAGGCAGGATGCTCCAAGTCTGGTGGGTTTTTGGAACATGTCCAATGGCACTTTAGGATTTATGACCCATTCAGGGCAAACACCCCTTTGGGAAAACAAAGACCAATGGCCAATGATGTGAAACATCTGCAACGTCTGACCAAAGCTTTTAAACAAGATTGAAGACTCTTCTAATCGCACATTTCATAAACCACGTTGGGACCAGACATGTCTGAGAGTTTGACCTTCTTCAGAGTTACTTTAATCTCTGTGTGCTTCTGAAGCTTTCCAGCTGTTTTAGCACAGCTGACACAAGAGGGTGCTGTTACGCTTTAGCTGTAGTTCTCTAAAGTCTGGCTGAGTCTCATTCCATCTGCCCATTAGATGTTTGGCTAATGCATTTTTTTTGATGGTCCACTGCAGATGCCTTGTAGAAGGTTAACCTAAAGTAGTCTCAGATTTCATATCCAGTTAAAACCATTAAATATAGGTTAATTAGGTTAATATAGGTTATTTTTTTAGGGCAACTATATATCTCTCCTAAACGTAACACTCCCAACCCTAGCATTACTGTAAACCCAAATATTAAATCTAACAACATTGTTTTCAAGATCATTCATCCTTTATCAAGACACCTTCAGTTAAAGGGGACATATTTTACTTATTTCCATGACTCATAGTTTATTTTGGGGTCTTCTAAAATAGATGTTCATACTTCAATTCTTCACACTGTACATTTGCATTCACGCTTAAACACTGTTAGATCTCCTGTGTCTTTAAGCTCTGCCTCCTGATGAACCCAGTGTGCTCTGACTGTTTGGCTCGTTCACTTCATTTTGATTGGTCAGTTCTGTTCTGAACCTAATGAATCTCAAAGTGCTGTTTTTGCTGTTTTAGCCAAGCTTGCTGGTAGACAAGCAATAAAGATTGTGTTACAAGATGACATGGAGAATGCATAGAAGAGGACCCAAGCTGATTTAGGGGGATTGTGCAAAGAGGACTGGTCGAAGATCCATCTCTCTGCATTCTCCCATCTTGTGAAATGTTATAGAAGAAGATTAAGTGCTGTCTTGTTGGCAAAAAGTATTTAGAAAGAAAGTTGTACAAAGTATTAACATCATTTAATCCACTGAATAAATTCACTTGGATTAAAGGTTGGATTTTTCTCTTTTTTACATTGTTGTCCTATATTATTTACAAAAAATATATTAGAAGGCTAAAAACACATCTTAACGATGGTGCCGATCATTTTGGAGGTATATATCTGTATATCATTCAATGTGTTCTGACATATCAAGACATATTTATCATAATGCTGACCAAATAGTTTAAGCATTTGTAATTTAGCTGTTGAGAACAATCAAAATAAAGCATAGCTTATATTTCTATAGCAGAGGTAGCATAGTTCTACTGTACCTTGGTGGTCCTCCATGTCCATGTCGAGCTGTCGCAGCTCTTCAGTGAGCTGATTTATTTTCTCCCGTGTTTCAGTCAGCCTGTTGGAATTAGGACGACTCGTTATGTTTTCTAATGCAACAAAAAAGGCCTGCAAAATCTATTAGGCTCAATCGAAATCTATGTAACATACTGTCGCTCCATGCTGGCTATTTCTTGATTATCTTCTTTGACCTGAAACCGAACGATGCACAATAAACTCAGTGTCTAAATGCATCCGGTAAAGGAAGGTGAATGTGTAACAAAGCGATAAAGCCATTACAAGAGATAGTAATGGGCATGACTGACCTGTTTAAGCAAGCGTTCTCTTTCTTCCTGAGGAGAGCCAGTGCTCTTCTCTTCAGCCAGCATTGCATCTTTGCGCTGCTCCAGCTCCTGCAACCGCTCATACAGCAACACAGCCTCTTGCTTCACCTGAGAGTGCATGAGCTCCTGAAAGTGAGGTCGTCAGATTAAGGTTATACTGGTACTATGTAATAAAAATAAATTGCCTTGTCCTATTGTTCATTTTCTTACACCAGCAATCTATACATGACGATTAGAGCCATCAGCCTCCCGAACAAGGCAGTGTACTACAATGAGCAGAGTAAAAGTTAACCAAATGCTTAACTTGGGCATCAGAAATCAAGTAGATGTATGTCTAATCCTCAAAACAACAAAATTGGTTGTGTTACAAGATGACATCACCTATTACATAACTTTGTACATGCAAACAGTCTGTAGAAAAAGCTACAGCACACAAGAAAAAGAGAAACATGGAAAAGCATAATAGGTTCCTTTTAAATGTACCAGACAAAATAATCTCACTGCACTGGCACACAATCTCACTTCTTTCAAACACTATTTCTTAAAAAACACACAAAAATAATCTCATATAATATGATACAAGCACAATTTCACTTGACATAAATGCTTAAAAATATATTTTGATTCCTTTCACTTAGTAGATTTAACCTTGACACTAAATGACTAAGAGTGAACAGGTTCAAACATCCACATACAAAAATCACAGAACGGGTGTATTTATACTGAAACGAATTTACTAATTTGGACCCTATTAACTAATTAAGTAAATTCTGAAGGCAATTGATGGCATTGGATTTTATTTAGGGGTATCAGCGTAAAGGGGGCTAAATACTTTTGCACGTCACACTTTTCAGATTTTCATTCCATTCAAATTTTGAAAACCATATATCATTTTAGTTCCACATCACAATTATGTGCTACTTTGCGTTGCTCTATCATTTAAAACCTCAATAAAATACATTTAGGATTATGGTTGTAAGGTGCCAAAATGTGAAAAAGTTCAAGGGGTATGAATACTTTTGCAAGCCACTGTAAAATATATAGGAGAAGAATGTTTAACAACTAAAGCTGCATTGAAATCATCAAGCCTTCCCCACAATCCTAATCATAAGTGACATGCTATAAGGCAATATATGCTGGCAGATATCCCAGCCTGCTCATTTCTACTGGCGTTATCATGGGGTCGCCCGTGCACTAGGTCAAAGCCACAAGCAATGTTCGTTCGTGTGTACAGCATGTGTTATTTCACTCACAGCCTCAAAAGTCTCCTTCCTGGTCATCAGGGCATCCAGCTCCTCTTGACGAGCGTCCAGTTCCTGGATACACATAGAGAAGATGGGGAACAGAGAAGACCTTTAACCTCAAACAGAATTCAAGACGCCATAAACTTAGGACAAGCCCCATCAAAAACCAATCACCAACACGGGCATGTGGCCAGCGCTATGGGCTTCTGATGTGAAACACTAGCCTACTGTGCCAAAGTCATTCTACATTCTGTGATCCGCTAAACTCTGATATGTATGTATAGTTCCAATGATCAGATATTAGAACTATTTACTTGATTAAACATAGGGTGTCTCAAAACCTAGTGAGGGTCTACAGAGACAGTATTTTACATCATGTATGCACTGCCGACATGTAGACTGTTCTTACATACCTTCAACATGCTGTCTACTGAGAAACCTTATTTTGACATGATTTTAAGGAAGCATCGCACACTTCCCAGCTGCTAAAGCAATCCCATGATGCTATACAGGCAAAGCTACATGCAGTGAAGTGGTTTTAAAATGTGAGTTATTTTGATTCTCTCTGGTGTTTTAATGTGTTTCTGGTCATATAATCACACAAAACAGTTTTTTATTATCAACTCTGTAACGAGTCATTGACCATTTAGCAGTTTTATACTCGAGACATTAGCATTTATGTTAGCGATCTTTAAGCCTCCGGCTATTTTTTTGGATGCCGGCTGGTAGCTTAGCAACCAGCTAAACCACCAGTCGCTTGCTGCAGTGGGCGGCAACAAGCCGTGACGCAGTCTCCCTCTAACTAGAGCGTCTCAGTAATTTGTTTTATGAGGAGAGATGAGGAAAGAACGCTGATACTTAAACAGCTGCTACCTAGACAGCCTACTTAGACACTCACTAGGATTTGAGACACCTATTGTATCACTCCTGTACATATATGTGACAACATATTTGTGGACCTAATTAAAAATTAACGTCACAGAAAAATAAGAGTGAGATAAGTCTAATTTAAATAAAAGAAGTTCGAGGCCAGATATTTTATATATTATTATATATTCTTCTTCAGTAACAAACCTGTAGTAGCTCTTCATTGTTAGCTTTCATCTCAGCATACTTGGCTTGTTTCTCCGAGGACATTTTTTTCACAATGTCATCTGCTGCCTGTTTCTCTCGCTCCATCTCCTCCTCCACAGCCTGGATCATGTCCTCCTTCCTGAGAGAGATAAGTAAAAGACACATGAATAGAATGATGTATAAACAGTAGAGCTGATACTGAATTGTATAAGGCTTCCTCCAGTTCATGTACTTTTTTTAATACAAGTGACAGCAGAGCAAAGGAAACCTTGAGTCGGCAGACGAGTACATAGTTAGCTACATAGATAGTTGAATAGCCAGATAGATAAGATAGACAGCTAGCTATCTAACTAGACAGACCTATTTAGGACTGGGCGATTAATTGAGTTTTTTAAGAAATATTGATATATTTTTATACAAGATATAAAATGAGACAATATCGGTTATATCAGTGTTGGGCTGCAATTATACTTGTAGATCTACCAGTTCGCCTTTCTCCTCTCCTAATTTGTCTCAACTTCACACTGCCCCGCCTCTTTCGCTCACAAAACTCCCCACCGCTTCACCCGTAAATGCAGGCTGCGACAGCATGGAGGCGGATAAAGACACAAAAGAAGCTATTGAAGAGGAGCTGGTTAGTAAAAAGAAAAACAGTGTCTGTCAAAAGTGCTTGAGTGATAGCTTTGACGCAGTGTCATTCTGTTATAACCTAATGGGAAGAAGAAATATCGAGATATATAATGTAGGTCGCCATCCAGCTAAAAAATATTAAGATATTATTTTTGGTCCATATCGCCCAGCCCTAAACAGATAGATAACATTAATCTCATAATTTGGCCAGGGCTGCCAAATGTTTTCTAAAACTATAAAGATACAGATGGAAAGCTGGACAGACTGACCAGTAGGCAGACAGACAAAAAGCTAGAAAGCTATACAAATACTTCATAAATCAGGCATATACTGTATAAAACAAGAGTAAAAACCACACCCATCTCCTGTAACCTGTCTAAGACCCTAAAAATATAAACAGACATTCCACATCACTTAAAGAACAGTTTACTTATGAGCAAATCTTATTTGTGTAATCATTTACAGAGTGCACAACCTTAAAAGCAAAAAGACTACTGATGTAGTTTAAAAACACTTGATGCAATTTAGACGTTAACACCTGAAACTGTCAAAAACATCAACAATAAATGTTTTACGATGTTCCCACTTTAGCTGTCTGGCACATTGTAGTGAATCTTTAGCCAGGCCGAAACGTCTTACTGTTATTCCACTGAGCAAAGGTTCTCTAAGTAGTTCAGTTCCTGTAAGAGCTATTTTATCACTCCATGCTCCAGAGTGACTGATATGAGCTCCGGCTGAAGGGTGAGTGCCTTAAACTCTCAAACTTTCTACTGTTAATTGTGACAGTTATTTTTTGTTTAGATGTAAATATGTCTAATACATAATCTCTACTGCATGCCATAACAGCTATGAGAGCTATTTACATGGACTAAACTGTGAGAATGTTATGCTGACAAACACAACCCAACAAGCGAGTGCCATGCTGTGCAATTATGTCTGTATTATAACCGGCATGCAGTACATGTAGCAGTCTGAGATCCACATTGTTTGTTTCAGGCATTAACTTTAAGTTGAACTTGCACAGGGCTAAATATGACAATATTTATTGTTACCATAATAACTTATCCCACAATTGGTTATTGCAGCCATTTCTATTGTATGCATACCTAAGCATAGATACTGCATGTTTGGTTATAAAAAGAACTAATTATTATGTATTATTATTTTTTTTATTAATTATTACTTTTCTGGATTTTGTGTAGTACAGTGTATGTAATGCACTTTTCTGCTTTTTCAAAATGATCCAAAAATAAATACCGTGTCTTATCATGATGGAGATATTACATTCGCCCAGCTCTATTGTAAAGGTTGTGAAAAGACGGAACGGTTCATAGGTCAAAAATCAGTTCCTGTCATTGAGTTCAGACAGTGAACTCCATCAAAAATACGACACTCCTTTACTTGGTATTTGCTGTAGTCAGTGTTTGACTGCATACCAGTAATAACATAATTAAGAAACATCTTTAAGTGTGGATCTTTAGATGTTTGCCTGGAAATTGACTGCAGTAAATGCCAAGATAATAAAACTTTATACCAGCAGTTAAAGTGGTAGCTGAAATGGTAGCACTCGAGGTGCATTGTTCTGATGGTTATTTCCTGGACATACCAAGTTCTGCTGTATAATAACACTTAGATATTGTGGCTGTCGAAAGAAAAACACATACCTCCAAAATAGCAACTTTACACGAGAGGGCAAAAATATTCTTTATTTACAATGTAAGTCAATGTCAACAGAATTTTTCACACAATGTGTGAAGGTCAGCTGGAAATACACTGAGATACATGTTTTTCTTTGGACAGTGATGATATGCTACACTGCTACGACCTCACAGTTGATGACTTTTGACAATGCTCAGGCTTTGTCTTTTAACCTTTGGGCCTCCATATTCACAAAGAGTGCTATGCAAAAGCCACAGAACACCCTTACTTGATTTCATTTCCAGTCAAATATCCCAATCCACAAGTCATTCCTTGTACAGTGGAAACATATAGTAGAGAAAATGACAAAGAAGCCTCAACAATTGAATATATGTTCCGTATTTGGTGTGTCTGCTCTTTGTCTTTATTGCAGTTACTATTCTTATAGTTCAGTCTTAGACCTGCTTCTCACCATCCACATAATCCCAGACATATTTAATGATGTTGAAGTCTGGACTACGGGGTGGTCAGTCCATTGTTCTGAGAACACCAGCCATTTCTTTAAGACGTGGAAAAAACATTACATTGCGATCCTGCTGCTACATATTGTTTATCATACCACATGGACACTGCGATTCATTATAACACCATTAAATATCATAGCCTTCTGTCAATTCAGTGCAGCCTAAATACAAACCTATACAGGTTAACAAATGACATGTCGTGTCACCTCAGCAAATACGAGTCACGAAAAAAGCGAGACCCAGCATGTGACATTGATTCTGCTTCTGGGCAGTGTGCAGGGACCACTCTCCTGTCCAGCAAGCAGGCCTGTGTTTACAACTTGAGGATGAAACAAATGTTTGTCCTCTGTCGGCCTGAGCGTTCATGTGTCGGGGCAAGAAAACAGCCTGCTCCTCTGCAGAAGAACACTGGCCTACTTTGTGCTCTCTGGCAACTAGGGCTCCCTACAAGTGGCTTTGTGGCTGACAGCAGATAACACATGCGCACACGCACACACACGAACTCCAAAAACCCACAAGCTGAGGCACACGGGAAGACAGCATGCTCCTGCAGGACCGACCCATCTGCACAAAGATTCCCTTTGTGCTCTATTCATGACCTGGTACTTAGGGGGAGTTTGGCTATTATTCTCATACAGACATCCCTCTGAGTTCTGCGGGACTTATGACAACGCCTTGTTACGAAGGCAAATACTGCGACGGCGTGTTTTCTCACAATCTGTGGACTAGCAGCTAGTTTCTGTGGCTTGTGCACAGTTGTGATGCTGGTGTTTGATTGCAGGTAAAGAACAGACCATGAAGGTGAAAGAGCTAGCCCTGCTATGGATGGCAACTGTGCTGGTGGCTTCTGCTGAAACCATGGAGGTGGTGAGTGATTCATATGTCATGCTAACTGGCACAAGCTCATATGCAAATGTTACGCTGTTAGAACCTCAATTCTCAAAAAGTTGGGACAGTATGTGAAATACAAATAAAACAAAACAAAAGGCAGTGACTTGCGAATTAAACTTGACCTGCAATCAAACAAAAACAAAGAATGCAATGTTTTATCCTATTAATTCTAAAACTTATGCTGGAAACATGTTCCATAAAAAGTTCTGACCGTCATGTTTGGGTATCCAGAAAATGTCTAATCTGACCGCAGATTGGTTGGGGTTCGCCAAAAAAGCATCAGCAATAAAACCAACAGTTTCAGAACAACATTCCATAATAAGCGACTGCAAGGAATTTGGAGGCAATTCAACCCCCTTTAGTGTCGAGCATCAAAATATTTCGTGAAATCTGAGAAAACACTACGTAGAAAAGACAAGCCTGAAAACCTTTGGTCTCTCAGACAGCACTGAATTGAAAAGCTCCAAGCTTCTGTGACAGACATCACTCACTCTGTGATACTTGGACAGTTTGTTCTCAGTGATCTTCAAATGATCTAGAAACAGTATCTACAAATGCAGTGCATTGCACAGTGGAGGTCAAATAACAATAATGTCCTGAAATTCATCCAGCATAAAAGTTTAAAAGCCTGCACATATGTGAAGTCCCCACTGATGATGACTCATGCGCATTTTAAAGAAACAGAAACTTTTTCAGGGGTGTCCATGCGTACCGACAATGTTTTGCCACGTCCTACACATGTTACAACAGCATAGCTGCGTACTCTGAAAGTGTGGGCACTAGAATGGCCTGTCTGTAGTCCAGAATTGTCTCCCACTGAAAACTTGTAGTGCATTATGAAGCACAAAATACAACAAAGAAGGCTCTGTATGGTTGCCCAGACGATGACTTACGTAACCAAAGAATGGCAAATTTTGATTTCAAAACTGGATCTGTTCGTGTGTTGAGTCCCTAAAGAATTATGAAGTGCTGTTATTAGTGGTACAGTAGAAAACATGATTATGTGCATATTCTTTGCTGGACTGTAATCATTAAGTATAAAATGAGCATTCAGTCCAAAAAAAGTAGTTCTAAAACGTTTGACTGGTAGTGTATCTAAAACGTTTGGCTGGTAGTGTATCTAAAACGTTTGGCTGGTAGTGTATCTAAAACGTTTGGCTGGTAGTGTATCTAAAACGTTTGACTGGTAGTGTACTAAAACGTTTGACTGGTAGTGTATCTAAAACGTTTGGCTGGTAGTGATCTAAAACGTTTGGCTGGTAGTGTATCTAAAACGTTTGACTGGTAGTGATCTAAAACGTTTGACTGGTAGTGTATCTAAAACGTTTGACTGGTAGTGTATCTAAAACGTTTGACTGGTAGTGTACTAAAACGTTTGACTGGTAGTGATCTAAAACGTTTGGCTGGTAGTGATCTAAAACATTTGGCTGGTAGTGTATCTAAAACGCTTGGCTGGTAGTGTATTAAAACGTTTGGCTGGTAGTGTATCTAAAACATTTGACTGGTAGTGTATCTAAAACGTTTGACTGGTAGTGTATCTAAAACGTTTGACTGGTAGTGTATCTAAAACGTTTGACTGGTAGTGTATCTAAAACGTTTGACTGGTAGTGTATCTAAAACATTTGACTGGTAGTGTATCTAAAACGTTTGACTGGTAGTGTATCTAAAACGTTTGGCTGGTAGTGATCTAAAACATTTGGCTGGTAGTGATCTAAAACGCTTGGCTGGTAGTGTATTAAAACGTTTGGCTGGTAGTGTACTAAAACTTTTGACTGGTAGTGTATCTAAAACGTTTGACTGGTAGTGTATCTAAAACGTTTGGCTGGTAGTGATCTAAAACATTTGGCTGGTAGTGATCTAAAACGCTTGGCTGGTAGTGTATTAAAACGTTTGGCTGGTAGTGTATCTAAAACATTTGACTGGTATTGTATCACTGAATAGCAAATATTGTTAAGACAAATAACCTCAAACTTTTGAGCAGTAATGTAGGTCAAACATCATTCACTAATCACTGCTTCTTTTCATTTTGCATATTGTCCCAGGTTTGTAAATTCTTCTGTATTCAGAACCTGTGCTTATTAATACAAGTACAAATAGAAAACCATATAGTCAAAATCAAATACTGACTGTACAACCCAAGCTGAGATTTTCTGTGTTTCTAGTAAACTGGTAAGGGTTTAATAAAATTTGCCCAAAGCAAATACTCTTTAAATGCATATCTACACAGAGAGTAACATATGACTTTTCTTAGTCAGACTGAAAACATGTGCAAAGTCTAAATAACACTAACAGTAGATACAATGTTCTCTCTCATGATGCACCATATGATATGTTGTGAGCTCATAACTAATATATTCAATGTGATGGCCATGTCTATATTTCGAGGTGGACGACAGCAACAAGGAACTGACATGCATACCTGACACCTACCACTTCAACTTAACCGAGTTAATCCTACGCAATAACTTCATCACGATGAACAGCTCAGATGTAAAGTCCTTGAGCAAGTTTCCCAACATTACAGTGCTAGACCTCTCATGCAACAGTATAGCCGAGCTGCCTGCAGCAGCCTTTTCTGCCCTCAGCAACCTGGAAGTTCTCAGTCTCAGGGGGAACAAGCTACAAACAATCAGAAAAGACACTTTCGCTGATCTGAAGAAGCTCAAGAACCTGGATCTGCGGGACAATCCATGGAACTGTACCAGCCTCTTTTTGGACCTCATAAAGATGGTGAATGACTCTGGAGTACAAACAGGTAAAGTGATGTTACTAGATATGGCTGCTCTATCTATTTGGAGCAATACTACTAAGAAAATAACCACTTTTGATTCTCTAAAATCCTTCCATTTAAGAAGTTCTTTAAAAAAAATTTAATCACTTCAATAAAGAATTAAATATGGTCCAATTTCACCTCAATAGCCAGGACTGAGCAGAATTATGACCGCCTAAGGGGCACCTGAGGACTACTTTGTCATCAGATTCTTTGTGTTACAGCAGTTTAATCCATTCGGCGAGTGTGCATAGTAAGTGTGTGTTGCTCGTTAGGCTAAGATACTTCAAAAGCAGCACTAGCCATTTACCCTGCCTTGTAAACATCAACTGACTTTGTGAAACCACCGCATGAAAATGCCTAACCACACTTTGACTCTTAAGAGTAATGCTGGTCATGCGTTTTGCATTTCTACAGAAGTGGGTACATGTGCTGCTCCAGAAAAACTGACTAATGCAAGTGTCCGAGTTGTGATGGGTCCATGCTCTTCAACAACAAAGCCACCCCACGTCACTAGCACCGCATCTCCTATCACAACTGCTGCTCCTGCTACAACTTCTACAGCTACTTCTCCTACTACCACAGCTTTCACTACTACTGCCCAGCGGACATCCCATGCAGTGCCCTCCACATTAGGCAACTCCAACATTTCAAACAAAGGTGACTATGCTCTCTTTTTTTTACTTTTTTATTTATGTTAATTTGAGAACATTAATGGAGCAATGTTTAAGACTTAGGAGGGTTAATTAGCAGAAATAGGACATAGTATTTAAAACTATGTACCTGCAACTACAAATCATTGTGTCTTCGTTAGCTTAGAACAGGGCTATTTAATCAGAATTCATTATGGTCCAGTTTTTCATTTCATAATTTCTAACAGGTTTATGATTTAGTGCTGTAACCTGTATACTGAAGTATAAGTATTTTATGTCATCAGCGACTGAAAGACAAACACACTGCAAATACCATTCAGTATATTTCAACTATATTTATTGTTTCAAATTCTACGCTGAATTAATTTGTAAAACTTCTAATAAATGTTTTACTCACTTCAAGTGAAAACAGGAGCTACATAAAAAAAAACAGAATGCTTTTGAAAAAAAGTGTTTATTTATAGTAAAAGTAAATAAAGCATGCATCTTGACCTCTTGGTTTGGAGCTGCACGTTATTCTTTCTTGAACTCACTTTATTCTCTGACTGCTGCTTCTCGCTTCGTACCTCGTCTGTGTGCGCGGCACACTCCCGAATCTGCACAGATCTGATTGGCTAAGGACGCCTTTTGTGATCTTACAATGCACGCGATTGGTCTGTGAGCTTACTGCGCTGCAAAGCCTGTATACCATAAAGACTTGAAAAGCTCAGCCGTTTAAAATAAACACTGTCGGAATTAAATCCTTCTCAATAGTTTATCGGTTTGGGTCCTCACTGGACAATGTCTGGGTCCGGGCCCGGATCGCGAATAAGCCTTTATATCAACATAGCAGCAGGTTGTGTTCAAACAGATGCTGCCATGTTTCTACAGTATCTCAGGATGGACAAACCAAACACTGACTATAGAGAGTGCCTTTCACGTTTTTACACTGAAGTAAATTTGGTAGTGCTATAGTACGGATTGGAGAAGCCAGACAAAGAAGATTCCTCCTTGAAAATCTCCCACTGTAGTGCTCATCAGTAGCTCCATGCATAAAACTGCAGGTAGAATATTATCCAGGTAGGATTATTACTCCTTAGCAAAACACTACTAGCCTTAAAACTCTCCTTACTCCTTAAATGGTGCGGAAGTAACATTTAGGCACGGACATCTTCTTATACACCAGAGTCTTGTTTGACTTTTCCCGTTCCACCTTAAATGGTGCGGCACTTACATTTTTGGCGCTAGGATTCAGCTCCTTATTTAAAATTTCCATTGTGCATCTTTAAAGATGTAACACTTATCATAACATCTCAGGTGCCAGAATGTAACCACAGCGCCATTGAAGGTGGAACAAGATAATTTTTTTAGGAAAACTTACCTGCATTAAAAGAATAATTAGGATGTTTATGATAGTCTAAATCAGCATTTCAGGGGGAAGCAATGACACCAACCTTAGTTTAAACTGAATTAACAGTAAAAGCATATTAGAACATTTGAAAAACACTAAGTTACTGTGCACTAGTACACTGTACTAATGATATGAGCATTCTCATATCATTAACCCAAATGCTAAGGAATGGAGGCTCAAAAAAAGGAAAAGAAAAAGGCAAAAAGGAGGTGAATCCTTGCTGTCAAAGAAGCAAAAACAAATAGATACAAAGTTTAAATCCTGATGGCCTCTTTTTAGTTCTAACGGAAGAGAGTAGGTTGCAATAAGCAACCTCACCACTAGAGATTACACAATGCTCCATCAAAGTTCTTCCTTCTCATGTGAGAGGGCTTTCTGTAAAATCAGCTACTCCAACTACGCAAGCCAAAAGAACACTGAGGCTCTCTGTAAATGCATAGATTTGAACTGAGAGGCATTAAATAGGCAAATAAAAATGTTTACACATGCAGCAAAGCAATAATACGGTGGGATTATTTATAATAAATAAGTGGTACAAAACATTAATACTCAAGACAGACGTCTGAGTTTAAAATCCCGGTTTGTGCCTTTCTTCAGATTCTTTGTCAGAAGCGGGAAAAACTGGCAGGCCGGAACCCGGAGTGAGCAACACCTGGAAATTTCTGGTTGGTGTGATAGTCATTGCTCTCTGCACCTCCATGTTCATCGTGTGTGCGGTCAAGTCCCCCTCATGGTACAAACTCCTCTTCAACTACCGCCACCAGAGGCTACGTGAGGTGGAGGAACCCAGCGTCTTTGGCACCGGTCGCTACTCTAACTTTAGCCTGGACACGGAGCAGACGGAGACCAGTGCCCACGAGCTGGACCAGGGCCTGGAACAGCCGCTGGAGGACGAGGACGGCTTCATAGAAGACCGCTACATCCAGCCGGAGGACTACAAAGACCACGCCGAGGACTACAAAGACCACGCAGAGGATTACAAAAACCACGCAGAGGACTACAAAAACCACACTGATGCTGCTGAAGTATAAAATCTGACCTGTGGGTACGGTGACTGAATCAAGCATTTGAATGTTTACCTTTTTAACACTAGCCATGATAAAGCCTACATGAAGCAGAAGCGGCTATGCTTTATACATCTATCTAAAGCACAAGAGGCTATGAAAAGCATTTGAAGCCTTTGCAATGCAAAACCAACAGCATCTTCACATATTTATTCCTGTACCAAAGATCGATAGCCAAGCCTGTAGCAAAGCTATCCAAACTTGGAATTAAACTAAAGTGTTGTTTGCAGGCTTGCACAACAAATGGCCTTCAATGATGTCAGCTTTCCAGTTTTTATTATTATTTTTGTTGTTAAAGGTCCAGTACAGGGACAGAGCAGGAGGCAAACTTTTCCTAGAAAGACACTGAAGGTTGTGCAAGTGGAAAACAATGGTGAAAGAACACATGAGAGCAAAGTACCAAAGCTTTCCATTCACAGTGACAAAGCAGAGAGCAAATTCAGTCTAAATCAGTCATTATTTGTTTTTATCAGTATCACTCATGATGCCTGGCATTGTGCAACAGATGCCATATTGTGCCAAACACAATCACTATGTTGTTCCACTGTGTCTTTCTCAAAACATAGCATCCATTGTCAAAAGACTGCTGCATTAACAAGCTGTGCACTTTAATACTGAACCACACTGTTGAACTCTGAGGTCTTTTATTTGATTTAATAAAGACTGTAGACCACTAAGTGATCCAAAGTTAGTATAAGTATTTAAAGAAGTTCATAAAAATCTATTATGTAGATGCAGAGAGTTCTTCATCCGTTCAGAGCAACTAGTTAAGAAGTTTTCTCGAACAGTGCAATGACCAGGGGACACTTACTTCACAGAACAGGACAGTGAAAAGAATTAAGAGGCACTGGAGAGCCCTCTTGTGTATTGTATTAGAAACGCATTGCTTGCAGACACAATAAGCGAACACAGATGTAGACACGTACGTCTGCTGACCTTGTCTGCTTAGGAGGCGTGAAGACGGTGCTCCTTTTGTAATGTGTGAAATCGAGCAGGCAAATCAAACACCTGTCTTGGCCCACCCTTCACTTTGTCCTATTGACTCATATCGAGGACTGTGATGGTGGGGAGGCCCTAGTTTTCTCCAGTGTGGCAATAATAATGTGTGAGTTCTCAAAATTGGTGTCATGAAAATGTGATTAAAGTCTTTGTTTCTGTCTTAATGGCTTGTTTAAGTTAATGTATTGATTTAGTAATTTTGTTCCTAAAGTTAAAGTTGAGTTCCTTGTTCGTCTGTTTTGGCATCAGAATGAAGTCACACAGAAGCCTTTGAACTATCAAGATGAAGTATTGCAAACAATAATGCCACCCATCTGAGACTCACTGTCCATTCTGACTGTATACTTGGAGCCATTGTCTTCTGTTCGTAGAAGACTGCTGGTACAGTTTATCCACAATACTGACAAACATTATCCACAAATACTGTCCACACTACTGTAAATGTCATAGCTAACATAACTAACATTATCCAAAGTGCTGATATGACTAACTGATAAGCAACAGGTGAAAGCTTTTGACTTTGAGTCCATTTAACAGTCATTTAACACAACTGGCAAAACAGTAGACTAAATAATATTGTTATATATTAACAAAATGCATGGGAATCACTCTAGACTTTACAGGGAAAATAACGTGGAGAGATAATTAATACATTTATACGGCTAAAAATTCTGTTTTATTATGTTAGGTAAAAGAGGATCTTCAATATGTGCCTTAAATGCAGTGGCCGCTATAAAGGTGTTTATAACATGAAAACTTACACATGGCACCAGTAACTGAATGATGCACACACAAAAAATACACAAATCAATTTTTTTTAAGAAAGTTTTACTTTTTTTGCCTGACATGGTGGAGAAGCACTACTGATGCACCAATGAAAGTCTGTGGACTAAACGGTTTGCTGCCACATTGTGCTTGAGTGTGTTTGGCGTACAAGTCATGTGGTGATTTTTACCAGGAGAGACTTTCATTTCTATTTCAGTGGTGATGATAGAAAGCAGTGGCATTTGTGTAGTTGTGAAGTCTATCAAGCAAATATGGCCATTTTGTTTGCTATCCAAGGCTAAAAGTGAGCCTACACACACCTTCTGAGTTTTTTAAGTAATGATAATGATGAAGCACTCATAAACGTGAAAAAAAACACAAGGTGCATGTGGTCCTTTACCATAAATGTATTTTACAGATTCTCAAAACTACCATAAACTACCATAATATACCATAAAATAAGGTCTTGAGTATCAGGCAGCATATTCATAACCAATTCATGCAGCTTTTAAAGGTGGCTATATGGTTCCTAACAACACCACTGTGAACAGTTCTGATGCTGAAAAGTAGCAAAGCACAGCAAAACCACTCTGAAAAACTTTGTCCATGATTTAACTATTAACCTTTAAAGCATCAGGAAAGTAGTAAAGATTCAGTACACTGGGTGCATGTTCGTCTAAAAACTTCTCATTCAGCGTGCAGGTACTTACAGGTACATACAGTGTCCTTACTGAAATACGCAGAAGGAGCTGCAGCACTGATGTTTATTAGAACATTAAAAGCACTTACTCGCGCCGTTCCGTAAATATGGCGTCCATGCTTTGTGCTTCTCTGTCATTCTGTGCCTTCAGCTAAAGGTAAGAAGAGAAATGTGATGAGAGATTAAGATACTGATGTGAGGTGTTACACAATTCATTCAGACACTCATCAAAATGTGACAATACTCACCATATTGAAATCATTCATTACTTCATCCATTTCCGTATTGGTGTTCAGTTTGTCGACCAGCTGAAAGTTAAAAAAAAAAACTATAAATATAAAAATAGTCCATTTCTTTTGCATGCTTAACCACTGGAACTGAACTGAGAACGTATTTCTGGACGTATCCTGTTCTGATGAAAAATGTAATGGCCTACATTTATATATCCTTCATTGTTCAACAACACTATGACCACTATAACCTCAGTTGAGTTAATTCAGAACAAATACACAAACAGGTATTCTCACATACCATGTTGTAGTCAGCCAGCTGCCCCTGAAAATCCTTTATTTCACCAGCAAGTCCTTCTGCTCTGTGTGTATATATGAGAAATAAGTGAAATTTGCCGAAAAAACATAAAGCACAGGTACCTACTGTTCATATTACTACCACAGAGTAATCTGGACTGACCTTTTTTCATACGATAGGTAAACGGAGTTCTCCTGATTGAAGATGTCGATTTCCTTCTGTAACTTGCTGGTCTCAGTTGTAAGCTCATTTATTTTACTTCTGTAGTGAGAAAAGTGGGGAAACACTTTTGTTAAAAAACAATAATTAATATTGGTTGTTATTTTAGTTATTAGCAGTGTGTAGTGAAACATCACAAACTTGACATCAGAAATTATTAAATGTTTTTTCAGGGAAGGTATTAATGAACAAAACACCCTAAATATCGTCGCTGTTCGCTGTTATTTGAATGGCGACGATATATATGTATATACTATTTTTCTTTTTAAATGTTTTGCTTCAAGACACAGATTTTGAACCCAAAGCATTCTGGATGTTCACTTTATTATATCTTAATTTCCAAAGTTACTAAGCTTTCTCAATTACTAGAACACTAACAGCTCTGTTCATCATTCTGTACACAAGAAACATTACGTTTTTACAGCTTCCTACAAACTAAAATCTGTGAAGTTGTACAAAACCATCACTGTAGAATCATTTTAATCATTTACTTTATTGCTATGGAACTATAAACAGCTCTGTTCGTCTTTCTGGACACATCTAATATCTCTTAATTTGTTTTCCAGCTTCTACAAAATGCCTGGCAGAGCCGTTTCATACATTATCTGTTACCCTGTTGGTTTATAACTAAAGTGTAAGCCCTTATCTACCATAACCATACACCTCACCTGAGTAATCCAAGGTAGTATGACTTATCTAGGATTTGCCTCTGGGGTCCTGTGGGAACAGACAAAGGAAATGTGACTTAAGCATACAGTCTCTAAGTATACATTTTCTAAGTAAAAGTAAGTCAACACATCCTCTGTAAAGAACAAATATAACATTTTCAGCTAACTGTAGAGCACAATTTCTCATTTTTGAGTTTTACATTGTGGAAGGAAGAAAAACATAAAAATGGGCCAAAACTTTTGCACAGGAAACAATTATGGTTTGCTCCTAATGTGCTAAATTTAATAAATGAATGTGCAGAAGTACCTTCGCTTTTTTGTACAACTGTATGTAGCAGACTTGTAACTCTTAAGGCCAAGACTTGTACCTTTTCCACCTGTCTTCATTCCACTGAGACCCTGCTGAGTGACAGGACGATCGGTCACTTTTATCTGAGCTGCCAGGACACCAGGAGTAGCAATGGGTCCTCCCCTCGTCCCTGGACGACCAGTTCCAGGCACCATCTGGAAGACATAACAGGATTTTTTTTTACATTTCAACTGTTCACATTGTAAGCAAAGTCAATCACAGTGGTTTGATGTGAAACAGATAATGCTAGAGAAACTTACCACCTCTGATTTATTTACATGACAACTCAAATATATCAATTTTATTTAAAAATAGTAATGGACAATGGACCTTTAAATGTTCGTTGTAGACCTAAACCTTGCCACAGCGCAACTACATCGAAAAATGTATTTATAACCACTTCAATTGAGCTTTCATAGGTATTAAATACTTTAGATGTCTGGTTCCCATCATAAACACTGTAAACAATTTTTTAGATTTCTTTAGAATGAAGCATCTCATATCAAACTACTTTGAATGACTTTTTGTGTTTTAAAGATTTATGAATTATGCTAGAATTTCTCTTGAACTTGATCACACCTCTTCATTCACTCACCCCAGTTCCCACTCTGATCGCTGTCTGTGGAGGTCGGATGGCAGTTGGCGGTCTTCCAGTTCCAGCAGCTAGTGATCCACGACTCATAGGCCTGCTTGACGGTGGTCTCTGACTCGCCATAATGACTTACTCTGTTAAAAAAAATCTGATTCTTGGTTAGCTTCTTCATGGTTACCTAGAGGAATCAAAGTGTTGGCACACAAAACGCAGTGTTGTTGAAAAATAATATCAATTGAGGTTGCACTAAGATAAGAACTAGAGATCGACCAATATATCGAGCTGATTATTGCCATATTTTGATATATCGGCATCGGCGGATATTAGCGTTTCGCAGAGCTGATTTAAGGTCAGGCACGTCCGTGGGCAGCCCCATGTTATTGGTGCGGTGGAACGTGCTGCTGCTGTATGTGAAGAACCCCAAGCTGAAACCTTCTATGTCTCTGTCTCTCTCTCTCTCTCTTGCTCTCTCCGCGCCCCTTATCCTCCTTAGGCAATAAAAACCTGAGCGTGAAGTGAGGCACTCTCTGGAACTGCAGCAAACATGTCTGCTCTGTGAAAGTATCTTTCAATGCACTTCTTAATAACTTAGGTGGTGTGGAGAGATGTATGTTACACTCTTTCAGCAGTAATATGGTCACTGTATTTTTTGGGGGGACAGATATAAATATAATTTGTTTTGTTTTTTTGTTAACTGAGTGTGCAATAAATGATGTTCAGTTCAGAAATGTTGTGCATCCACTTGTTATTATTAGTGTGACATTTTAGCATTCAAATAAAGCGGAAAACCTCTAGATATCAGCCCTAAAAATCGGGCAAAAAAATCAGCAGCGCATGTCGTCATCGGCTAACCCTGACCTCTAAACATCAGCTATAGATGCTATAGAGGCAGATGCAAATATCAAATATAATTAGAAAAATAACCTCTGATGCCGATACACAAACATTCATAAGGATGTAGATATTGGGAATAAAAAAAAACCCTTTTAATGTTACAGAGAAACATAACATTTAATTACAGTAAAATTAAAACAACAATAAATGAAATACTGCAGTAGCACAGCATCATCTAAAGGCTCTGCTCTTTCAGACACTTAAATTTGATATGCAAGTAAGCCATAAACAATGCAAAAAGAGAGGCACCAAGATGCCTCATCACTCATAGTGGTTTTTACAAAATAGTGATGCTCAGTAGAGTCAGAAGGGGTCATGAATTAAATTTGATTTAAAATTTTGTTTGATTGTTTACAAAGTTATATTTATATTTTTAATATTGTACCAAAACTTAACATGACTAAATGTTTATCTAATGTTATATACATTCAGTTTAGAGAAAGATTTGTCTATGTGCATATTGCACTACTGAACAACACATATGATGTCTCAAGTCTTTTTATAAACAATTCTATGGGAAAGTCCACTGCTTCTTCCCAACTTCTGGAGAATTAAATCATTAAGACGTATTTAGAGTTCTTCGGTGTGAAAAGCTCTGTTCAGTGAAACTTACTTAGTCAGAAATGTTTATACTGGTGGTGATGGGTGACAACAATATGTCCAGAACATTTCATGCCACGTGAAATAGTAATGGATACATTGGTTGAAACCCACAATATTGTTCCAGGTAATTCCTGGATGGACTTATTTCTTCTTGTAACTGTACTGTTTTAGAAAATGCAGTGACATATCAACATTTTAGCGCTCCTAGAGTATAAATATACCCCCATAAATATCTTAAAGAGCTTTACTAGACCATTAAAACACTAAGTTAGTGAAGTCACTATTACAGGGGTTATAGCAAACCTCAGCAACTCCTTGTTTCTAAAGTTAGCTTCTTATTTGAATTTCTCGTTCCATCTTTAGAATAGCAGTTAGAATAACGTCGGCCACGTCTATCACAGTGAAAGACCTGATGCGCCTGAATGTAACTGCTGCACCATTTAAGGTGGAACAGGGAAATCTAGGGCACAACATTTAAGAAAAAAAACAAGGAACACCACGTCTGCTGCACCATTTAAGGTGAAACGGTGGAAACCCGAGGCACCAGAATCTAACAGCAACAACATTTAAGGAGTAACGGGGAATCCTGAAGTGTCTGATTGTAACTGCTGCACCACTTAAGGTGGAACGGAAAATCCTGATACGCCAGAATGTAACTACTGCACTATTTAAGGTGGGACGAGGAATTCGAATAAGAAGCTAACTTCGGCCACGTCTTTCTTCAGGTTTACGCTCAATAACGGCTCTCTATTAAGTTACAGGAGCCGTTAGCTGCGTTAACAGATAACAGTTTAGGTTAGCTTATCTGGCTAACACAACGGGTCGTATTTTTTGCATTAGCATGCTATTTTCTTTCCCCGGCAAAACTAAAAGCAAAATATCTGACCTGTAAGCCCGCTGGTGTGCTCGTAAAGAAGACCGACGTTGACTTAATCTCTACTTCTCTGTTGAACTAAATGTTTTGGTGGCTAAGCTAACTCCTTGCTGTACACTCCTCATTGTTGCCCAGCAACCCGTGGGGTTTCATCGCGAGATTTAGTTTGCAGGCTCGCGCCTCCTTGTGGCCTGAGTCTGCAGCTGAACCGGAGCGGGCCAGTCCCAAATCACTTACAGTCTAAAAACAATAGTGCGCTATATAGGAGGAAGGATAGTCTGTTATACTTGCGGATTTAGGGCGGAACGTCGCCCTCTAGAGTGGCAAAAAGTGCCCTGTTAGAAAATCTTGGCACTAAACTCAAGATATTCCACTCATCAGATGTTCTACCATCCAGCAATGTCCAAGCTGTGCTAAAATGCCTTAGAGACAACAATGTGGAATCAGTTTTCCCTAATCTGACTATGCCAGTATGCTTCAGTAGAGGGATCATGCTCTAAACTGAATCTGATCAAATCCTAGCTCTGAAACCGATGTGGGGAGACACTCTCCGATCTTCTGCTGCCGTCAATTGAAAGGGGTATATCCAAGTTGACCATAATGAGGTCATTGATATATAAGCACATGACCGAAAGAGGAATTCTGCTGTGACCGGAGGGGGGACAACTACTTTTTTCGCCCTTGCCGTGCGATGATGAATCAGATCTGAGCTTTTCTAAAATATACCCCTACTTCCACTTCAGTTTCAGCAGCACTCAGATGAGCGTTGCTTGCTAGAAAGTCTAGCATTGCAGATCATGTTACCTGATCTACTGCTGCTGACGTTACACTTGTACGTTATTTATAGTAGATACATGTAGGTAGGTATGTATGTATGTATGTATCTATCTATTTATCTATCTACCCAATGTAAGTCTATGGAACCAATAATTTCCAGGCTATTTTGAAGCATTTCTGTTGGTCTGTTCATCGTGAAATCTTCTGACAACGTAAATGTCCATGGCTGCATTCAAATGATGTAGAAAAATTAAATTTGACAAGAATGGAGATGCATGTTTTTCTTTGGCCAGTGATGATATGATGTTAATATGGTGCAGCAGTGGCTTTGGCAGGCCTGGTTATTGCAGTAAATCTTGTAAAATTCAATCTAATTGTATATGACCAACGAGGCTTGTAATGTAAATGTAACCCATGTTGTGTATTGGATGCTGGTATACTGGTCAGCAGCAATGGAAGCTAATAAATTGATTACCAGCAAAACCAGCATATGTTGTGGTTTGATGGCGGTATGCTGGTCAAAACAGCATGACCATGACCAGACTAGCATATATGCCACCAGCATAAACTAGTATAGTCCAGCATAAAATGCATGCTGGCCAATTTTGTGTTTTTTTCATTTGAGCTACTAAACCCACCTATTAAATGCAGACGTGTATGTCATGTATGAGACATGTCTATAGTATCATTGAAAAAACTCTATCAGATAAGACATATAGCGCCCACTATGGTGTGCATATCCAGTACCATTCAAATATGTTGTATAACCCAAACAAAATACTATCTAATTTATCTCTAATATCTCATTCAGCCTTTCCAGCTTTTTGCTCACTCAAGAGAACAATTATGGCATAGAAACAATTCCACTGCATCCATATAACATCATTACAGTGACCCAAATGTGGCGAATAAACAAAATATATCATAATATGCTGGGTTCATTATTATATGGTTGTCACCTCAGGATCTGGATAAAGACAGATGATTTACTTTTAATAGTGTTTAATGCTGCAGTGGTCTGTCCTCCACACTTTTCAAATACAAAGATCATGTGACTTTATTAGCCAGTCACAGGAGTGGAGCTCTAACTCTTGATGAAACAGCAGAATAATCAAACATTACATTAACAAATAATAATGAATAAGTATACACTACATTTATAATTATACACTCATTTTAGCTTTAATGCTGCTTAGACTGAAATATTTACAACGTATAATCACATAACAGCACTTTAACATATATTTAAGTGCATTAACTTACTAACATTACAATGTTTTAATAGCTTTGGACATGTGCACTGTATTAACTCTGAACAGATCCAGGTTCCCTTTAACATTTACAGTTCTACATGTGAGAAGGTGACCCTCCGAAAGGCAGTGATGCTGCCACCAAGGCAACATTTACGTGACTGCATGCCACTGATTTACATACTGCTGCTGTTTACAGCAACTTCTAAGGCATCCCTTCTTAGTTCACTGGCCCAGAGTGGCCCATGTAGTGGACATTTTTCTAGGTAGGGCACAGTAAAGGAGAGCTTGAGTGGGTCATTTGGAACACAGCCTATGTTTGTGAGTGTGGAACACCACAGGGTGGCGCTAAAGGGCTTCAACTAAAATGCAATTCTCCCACAAGAGACAAAATCAGGGCAACATGTACCAGAAACATATCAATATGACAAGATGAGGGTAGAAGAACAGTCATCCTGAAGCTGATTAGATTAATTATGTTAGTACAACTCACAGTTTTCCTCTGGGTCTGTTTGTTACTGCCTAAACCCACTTAAACCCTCTTTAAAACTTGCTTAGAGTTTTATCATTTTATTTTAGACCCCAAAATTAAGGGCAAGAAGAGAATGACAGCTTCTTTTCATTTATTAAAGTAGAATTGCCTTCACTGAAGTCGCTTTAGCTTTAGGCTGCTTGGATAATCTCCCAGGTTAACATAAGGATCTGGCTGCACTATGCAAATACATGCATTTGCAAACCACAGGGTCAGATGACTGAATTGTGCTCTGTTGAGAGTGAATTGCTGCTGCAGTCGTCAGTATAGTGGTATTTATCTCTATTGTTATTATTGTTGTTGGTGCTCTCATTAAAGAGCTTGTATCATTGAAACCAAGCACATTTGTGACATAAAAGAGCTTATAAACATAATTTCCAAACATACCATTAACCTGCCAGTCCATATGGCCCATACATGGGAAAGTAAGCTATATAATATTGTATACTGTACTCTCACTTTATTGTGTACATGCCCTTGTATTCACACTTATTCTTCATTTTATCAGCGTCACCATATAGGAGCATTTTGTAGTTCTACAATTACAATTGTACAGTTCTACAATATACTTTGTTAACCTGTTCTTTAATGGTCAGGACCTTAAGACCATAGGACCACCACTGCACAGGTATTATGCAGTTGGTGGATCATTCTCTGCACTTTAGTGACATTGATGTGGTGGTAGTGTGTTAGTATGTGTTGTGCTGGTATAAGAGGATCAGACACAGTAGGGGCCCCCACCCGATCTGCTGTTTTTACCTCTTTTTGGGATGTCCAAGTCCTATTGAGAGGGATCAGACCTCCTCAGTGCCTCCTGTAATATCAGTGGTGGTGATAGAAAGCCCACCATGTCTACAGCACAAATACAGCTGTTTCCAGAACAGCCAGTAGACCTGCAATGTCTCCAGAGTTTTGATATGTAATGTTAATGATGGTAATTAGATGAATAAAATTGATAGGTCAACTATTTTTTTAGATTTGCTGTATTTGCTATATTCCTGTCACCCCTATAAATCTACAGTGAACCATTTCACATTAAACCATTCTGAACATGTTTGACATACTAACATCCATCATTATGCAGACGTGTGTATTATTGTTTTCAAAACAGCAGCTTCTATACAAAAATAAAAGAATTAGTTTTTGATTGCTGGAGTTAAAAGAGGAACTTCACCAAAAAAAAAAAAAAATAGTGTACTTGAACAGTTAAGATGTAAACAAAGACTTTTAGAGTGGTTTGGTGTAAAACGTTCCATTTTAGAGAAACTTGCTGAGTCAGAATGAATTCAAGTGGTGGTGATAGGAACCAGGTGTCCACCTCTAAAAGCTCCCTTGCGGAAAGTTATTGCATGAAATGCATTTAATTCAATCCATTCATAAAAAGAGGTACATGCATGATGAGGTCTTTGATAGGCAAATCCAAGACAACAATCATCAACATCACATGTAAACACTCAGAAGTGTAGCTACACTGGTGGGCTGGACGGTGAATAAGGTGGCTTTGTTTGTGTTGTAGACCCCTGTTACATCAACCTGAGTCACTTTATTGTCATCGCATCGACGAAATTCTGGTGGAATTCCCCTTTAAGTGTGGCGGTGGGGAGGTGAACTACATCAGTCTCTGCACACAGTAATACTAAAAGACTTGAGGGACCCCACAAAGATAGCAAAACAAACCGCTGCGAGCGCGCGTATGGGCTCGTGTGCGCGCGCGCGCGTTGAAGCGCTTCTGCGCATGCTCGTGGAGCTCCGCCTTGTTCCACAGGGATAATCGTCTTCCTCGCTGGAAAACTTGGCCCGTCCATGTACTGAATCCGGCGTTTCTGTTTGTTTTTGTTACTGTCCTCGGTATGGACTCTCAAAAAGTAAGTGATGTATTATATTTCACAGTCCTATAAAGGAGCAAGACAGAGCGTGGTTATGTGAAAATGCCTTAATTCCATCGTGTAAGGACCCTTATACAATCCACTCCGTTATATTAGTACTCCAGCTTTCTGCTAACACACGAACTCCAACACAGACAGACAGACAAATGCCCAGAAATATTGTAGTAAATATTTGTTTTTTTGAGGTCGAGCGACGTTATGGTTATGCTGATTTTGTATTTAGGTTTTATTTGTTGCTGTCAGTGTTTGTTTTATGGGAGTTCACTGCACTGCTGGAAAGATATGATGATACAGAGAAGTGAGAGTGTCGAGCTTTCAGGCTTAACATTACTTCATCATGTTTGTTTAGTGTGTCTGAAAGCTTCCTGACATTCACATAAAGTGGTCAGACATGTATGCAGACACACTGGCCGTCAGAATGGACCGTAGGCTGCTTCCTATAGACTTGTCAACACATTGGTCATGGGGCTGTAGCAGGTGCATCCTTTGAAAAGGGAAAGTGCATAAGCTGAATGGTGTTTGTGTCGTAGATTTGTGGCTGTAGAGGTTTCTGAAAGGTCGTAGTGTGTATATATATATATATATATATATATATATATATATATATATATATATATATATATATATATATATATATATATATATATATAAACTGTCTATACTTTCAATGTAAGTCAATAGCACCAGAATTTGTTCCAAGCTGGAGAATTTCCACAATGTAACCTTAACCCTAACCCTGTTGATACAAAGATACACGTTTTTTGCGACAGTATATATATATGTATATGTATGTGTGTGTGTGTGTGTGTGTGTGTGTGTGTGTGTGTGTGTGTGGGGAGAGACCAAAAACATACTTCACTTTCAAAGTAAGTCAATAGAACCAGAATTATTTCCAAGCTATTTTGGAGCATTTCTGTTTGTCCATTCACGGTGGTGTAGTGGTTAGTACGGTGGTGTAGTAGTTAGTACGGTGACCATGGACTGGCAAACTGTCCATGGTGTACCTCGCATTCGCCCGATGGCGGTGGGATTGACTAGCGGGATAAAGCGAAAGATAATGGATGAATAAATGGGTTCATCATGAAATTGTCACACAATGTGAAGGATAACTGTTGTGTTCAAATGATGTGATGGAACAGGTGGATTGATCAGTAGGTGAGCTTGCAGCAGAGTCTGTGTGATTTGTGTTGACTGTATAAATAAGTGTGTTTGTGTGTGAGCGAGAGAGTGACTTGGAGAAAGAGACTGAGAGTGAGAAAAGCCTTAATGGACAGGGCTGTAGGGGAGGTGACCTCACTCAGGAAGCAGTGAGGTCGTGGACTGATAGTGGCTGGAGCATGTGCTTATCAGAGACAAGTCCTCTTCCCTTCCACAGCTTCTTTATGAACTATGGAGAAGGACTTGGAAAGCATACATGCCTTTACTTTTCTATAGATGACAGAATAGATGTATGCTAAATTAACTAATGTCAGGGTTGAATTCAGTTCACATTGAAGTCTAATAAGTGCATGCTTTCTACTGGGCAGCTGCAAAATTATGTTAAATCAATTAAATTGATCTTTAACGTATTTGTTTGACATGATTTCTCTTGTTATTGTCTATATGCAGCACTGTGTGCCTTTCGATGAGGCAATTAGGCCCATTTGAAGTGCAAAGAAGAGGAGACTAGGGCTGTGTATTGGCAGGAAGCTGGCATTACAATTCATATCGTGATACAGTGGTCACGATTCAATATATCACGTTCAAGTGATTATATTGCATATTGTGATTTTTCAAATCCTACTATTAAAACACACCAATATATGAACAGGTTTGTCAATGCTTACAATAGCATTGCGCCCTTGTGCTGCTTGTTAATGCTGGAGTGGAGCTGAAAATGGATTACAACACTGCCATCTAGTGGTGAACAGAACACACAACGATTCACTGTCTGCCAGGAATCTGTGTATTGACACTGTGAATCATGCAGTTTTTAAGAATCGATGCAGTTTTTGCAGATATTTGATATTTCAATTTTCTTACACCCCTAGTGCAAACCATGTTTGAGGTTTTGCTATTCACTGTGAAACATATTCCACATGTATTCCTCATCCATCAGTAGAAAAGTAATGTCATGTTTGCATTGCATTTCACTGTTTACCCTGCTACGATTGCATTTTAATGATGAATATCAAATTTCCTCTTTATGCATTTATATCAGGGGTGTAATAAAGCTCAGCATATTCACAGTGCTTTAACTACACAGAGCTCTGCTACACAGACTGTTTTGACTCTCCCCTTTTAAAGCCCCCTAATCCCCACCCTCCATACACAAGACAGTGGAGAGGAGCGGTCCAATTGAACAAGAGGTCAAATTTTTATCATATGCCATGTGATTTAAAAGACAGAATTCTTGTTTTTCCTGTTCTCTTTGATTGAAGTGTAGACCAGCGGGTGGGGCAAACAGTATTATTCATCAACATCTAACCGAATGGTGTCCTTTGAAATACGACACTCCATGTAAGATGTAAAGACATTTGTTGAAGTAGATCTCACAGGTTGTATGGCATCAATCCTGCGTCCATGCCTGCATTGAGCAGCTGACTGTGCCTGCTGACCTTCTGGCCAAAACCCAAAATCCTTGGCGTCCAAGTAGCTTGCAGTGGAACTACGAGGCTAATGATCTCACAAGTAATGAGAGCTTCTGAACAACAACTGAATCATTTTTTACACAACTAAATGTTCACACACTTCTCTCAAGCTGTATTGGGTTGTTAGGTTATCTTTAGTAGTCCTATGTGGTCTCTGTACTGTGTCTGGTGTGCATAGATCCAATGTTCAGTACAGTTAAACACTAATAAAGCTCATAAACACACAGCAAATACAGAAAACACTTCAGTCAGCCTGACTATACCTGAACTACATTCCACAAACCCACTACAAATACAGAAACACTGCAGAAACACAGCAAAGCCTGTCTCAGCATTGTGGAAATGTATCTGGGAGACTCTGAAAGGAGATACGGACACACATACAACAAAATACAAGCTTTAAAGAGAACCCACTATGCTCATTTTTAATGTCCATAACTAAATTTTTGGGGTCTGTAACAGTAGATTCACATGCTTCATTGTTTTTCCAAAAGATGATACTTTTTCTCATACGGTACATCTGTATTCACTCTCTGCGTCGGTTCTGCCGTGTCACTTTGAGCCAGAATCTGATTCTGAAAGCCAGGCAGAAAAAGTTGGTAGATCCTCCGTTGCGAGCTAGATTGGAGCAGGACGTTTCAGAGTGGTGTCGTTACTGTTTTAGTTCTCTGTGTGTTGTGTGAGGCCGTGCCAAGCTTGCTGGCAGACAGACAGGCAGTGAAGATTGTGTTACAAGATGATGTCACAGTGAAAAGGGCTGGAATTCCAGGCATTTCAGGCAGCTGAGAAAAGTGGTTTCTGTGGGTGTTTACTTTGTGTGTTAAGTCTTTGCAGACTTATTATATAGTACAAACCAGATACTAAGGAAAAGAGATACATATAATAGGACCCCTTTAAGTGCTGTTTATAGTTATGCCATGTACTTTCTATTCTACATCATTGTTGCTGTAGGTTTATAGTTTATGTGGCTTGTGTAGAACTGGTAGTGTCAATGTGTAAACTCTAATAAAACACTTTGAGAAATAAATATATAACTGAAAAGTCAGAGGTGACTATTACAGTCCAGCCATAAATGTCAAAACCCCCTACATGATAACAATATTTTCTGCAAGCGCATTGTAACACTAAAATAGCATTAAATCGAATAACACTAAAAACCAATGTTTAAAGACATTCCTATGTTTTACTGTCTATGTAGCCGTTCTACAATGGGTTCTAGTGTACGGAGCTCGAGTGTAGATCAGCATTGATAACAATTGATGTGGCTTTTTTCTAGTTCATTTTTATTTCCAACAACTGGAATCAAGCATAATTGGTTGATTACACCTTCAATTTCCTAATTATGTTATTAGTTAATCTAACTTAATTTCAGGTGCAGATGAACCAATCAGTATTTTCTTATCTTGGCTATGTCTACATAGATACCACAGAGGGAAAAATCTGGTTTGAGCAAGTTTCTATTGGGTGCATCAAGATTTGAAACCTTGGTAAAATTTTAATTCCAAGAAATAATTGGAACCTAAATCCATATCAAATCCAAAACAGTTTTCAGTATTTTACATTGCTATAACTACACGGAGCTCTGCTACACATTAGTTTGGCTCTACACGTTTAAAGCCCCCTAACCCCCTATCAAACCTTTGGCAAGACAGAGGACAAGAGGTTGTTTTTTTTTTTTACTTACAAAGTTCATGTCCTTGCTCATATTAGACACGTTTCATCATTTGTTATGTCATTTAAATGACAAAATTCTTTTTTTAAAGCCCTAGACGGCTCTGGGTGTTTCTACTGTACATATGCAAGCCACATACGTCAAACATTAGCACAAGCTGCAGACGCAGCCTCTGTCTGAAAGTCAAGACTTGGTGTGTTTTGCTTCTCAGCTAGAGAGACTCCTGCAAAGGCACGAATGATGAAATGATATCATGGTGCATTTTGATGCTGCTACGCCTGCATTCCCAGGCTGTCCCAGCAGGCCAGGGCTTCACCGGCAGTAACTGGGTCATGTGTTTAGCCAGCGAGGGGACTGGAGTTTAATAATACAGGTCTTGGTTACCTTTCCCCACTAAGGCCTCTTACTCATTCACTCATCTGATGACGAGAGCAGCCGGCAAGAGTCTTAGATTTCAGCCCCACTCAGGGTATTAAAGTGTAAACCCCCTCAGGTCTCCTGTCGTACTTGGGGAATTTAGTTATACATAGAAAGTTGTTTTGTTGTGGTTTTAGAGTAAACCTTTCGAGCTGGTGCTGTCACTTTGTTGTACTTTTTGAATGTAGTTATGTAGTAATGTAACGTCTTTTATTACATTTGCAACTTTTATTCTGGATTGACAGATGTAAGTCAAGCCTCTGGCTTCTTTTTGTTTGCCATGATGTCAAATAATAAAAAAAATACACACACACAAAAAAAAAAACCCAAATTCATCAAACAAATAAAATCGCACAGTTTCTTCTTATGAACACAAATGTGATTTGGATTAATAGTGCAGAATCTGCAAATTCCTAAAAAATAGTAAACTTGAGTTAAAAAAAACATTAGGAAATGTAAGAAGGCACTATTGGTGTATACGATCAACTGGTGTTTATGTTTTATTTGTTATTGAAGCCTCTATAACAGGGGTACTTAATCAGAGTTCAGTAAGGTCCAGTCAGAGGAGATTTCCTCAGGCTAAGGTCCGGACCATCATCATTTCTAACTTGTGTTATGATTCAGTGGTGTATCCTGTTTACTGAAGTAGTCTAGTATCAGCATCTTATACCATCAGCTACTGAAACACCAACACATCACACATACCGTTCAGTATATTTCAGTATATTTACTGTTTACATGCTGAAGAGAATGAATTATTTATAAATCTTGGGCTACATTTAAAAAGAACAGAATGCTTTTGGGAAAAAAGTACATTTTAAGGTGTTTATTTATAAAATGAGTACATAAAGCAGTGTCTTCTTGTTAACTCAATTTCACATCTGGACCTTTACTCTCCGACTCGCTTTATTCCTAGACTCGCTTTATTCCTAGACTCGCTTTATTCCTAGACTCGCTTTATTCCTAGACTCGCTTTATTCCTAGACTCGCTTTACTCTCCGACTCGCTTTATTCCTAGACTCGCTTTACTCTCCGACTCGCTTTATTCCTAGACTCGCTTTATTCCTAGACTCGCTTTACTCTCCGACTCGCTTTATTCCTAGACTCGCTTTACTCTCCGACTCGCTTTATTCCTAGACTCGCTTTACTCTCCGACTCGCTTTATTCCTAGACTCGCTTTACTCTCCGACTCGCTTTATTCCTAGACTCGCTTTATTCCTAGACTCGCTTTACTCTCCGACTCGCTTTATTCCTAGACTCGCTTTACTCTCCGACTCGCTTTATTCCTAGACTCGCTTTATTCCTAGACTCGCTTTATTCCTAGACTCGCTTTATTCCTAGACTCGCTTTACTCTCCGACTCGCTTTATTCCTAGACTCGCTTTATTCCTAGACTCGCTTTACTCTCCGACTCGCTTTATTCCTAGACTCGCTTTACTCTCCGACTCGCTTTATTCCTAGACTCGCTTTATTCCTAGACTCGCTTTACTCTCCGACTCGCTTTATTCCTAGACTCGCTTTACTCTCCGACTCGCTTTATTCCTAGACTCGCTTTACTCTCCGACTCGCTTTATTCCTAGACTCGCTTTACTCTCCGACTCGCTTTATTCCTAGACTCGCTTTATTCCTAGACTCGCTTTACTCTCCGACTCGCTTTATTCCTAGACTCGCTTTACTCTCCGACTCGCTTTATTCCTAGACTCGCTTTATTCCTAGACTCGCTTTACTCTCCGACTCGCTTTACTCTCCGACTCGCTTTATTCTCCGACGCGCTTTATTCCTAGACTCGCTTTACTCTCCGACTCGCTTTATTCCTAGACTCGCTTTACTCTCCGACGCGCTTTATTCCTAGACTCGCTTTATTCCTAGACTCGCTTTACTCTCCGACTCGCTTTATTCCTAGACTCGCTTTACTCTCCGACTCGCTTTACTCTCCGACTCGCTTTACTCTCCGACTCGCTTTATTCCTAGACTCGCTTTACTCTCCGACTCGCTTTATTCCTAGACTCGCTTTACTCTCCGACTCGCTTTATTCTCCGACTCGCTTTACTCTCCGACTCGCTTTACTCTCCGACTCGCTTTATTCCTAGACTCGCTTTACTCTCCGACTCCCTTTATTCCTAGACTCGCTTTACTCTCCGACGCGCTTTATTCCTAGACTCGCTTTATTCCTAGACTCGCTTTATTCCTAGACTCGCTTTATTCCTAGACTCGCTTTACTCTCCGACTCGCTTTATTCCTAGACTCGCTTTATTCCTAGACTCGCTTTATTCCTAGACTCGCTTTATTCCTAGACGCGCTTTATTCCTAGACTCGCTTTATTCCTAGACTCGCTTTACTCTCCGACTCGCTTTACTCTCCGACTCGCTTTATTCCTAGACTCGCTTTATTCCTAGACTCGCTTTACTCTCCGACTCGCTTTATTCCTAGACTCGCTTTACTCTCCGACTCGCTTTATTCCTAGACTCGCTTTACTCTCCGACTCGCTTTACTCTCCGACTCGCTTTACTCTCCGACTCGCTTTATTCCTAGACTCGCTTTACTCTCCGACTCGCTTTATTCCTAGACTCGCTTTACTCTCCGACTCGCTTTATTCCTAGACTCGCTTTACTCTCCGACTCGCTTTATTCCTAGACTCGCTTTATTCCTAGACTCGCTTTACTCTCCGACTCGCTTTATTCCTAGACTCGCTTTATTCTCCGACTCGCTTTATTCCTAGACTCGCTTTATTCCTAGACTCGCTTTATTCCTAGACTCGCTTTATTCTCCGACACACTCTACTCTCCGACTCGCTTTATTCCTAGACTCGCTTTATTCTCCGACACACTCTACTCTCCGACTCGCTTTATTCCTAGACTCGCTTTATTCTCCGACACACTCTACTCTCCGACTCGCTTTATTCCTAGACTCGCTTTATTCTCCGACACACTCTACTCTCCGACTCGCTTTACTCTCCGACTCGCTTTATTCTCCGACACACTCTACTCTCCGACTCGCTTTACTCTCCGACTCGCTTTATTCCTAGACTCGCTTTATTCTCCGACTCGCTTTATTCTCTGACTTCTGCTTCTTGCTTCGTACCTTGCCTGTGCCCATGCCGCACTCCCGAATCTGCACAGATCTGATTGGCTGAGGAACCCCATGGGTGATCTTACAATGCACGTGATTGGTCTGTGAGGTTTACTGTGTTGCCCGTATACCGTAAAGACAAGAAAAGTTCAACCGCTTAAAATAAACAGTTTATCGCTTTGGGTCTGCATTGGACAACGTCTGAGTCCAGCCCCGGGCCGTGACCTCTTCTCTAGAGTGTGAAACGAAATAGATCCCAGACCATAAAGATCCAGGTCAGCAATGCCTGGTCACTGTTCACTTCTGTCCTTTGGCTACGGAAAGTGAGCGCTGCCAGTGTCTTTGCAATGACCATGCTCTATTTTTCTCTGTAGTGACTCATAGGACAATCAGAATGCAGTAGCAGTACATGTGTGAGTGAAGAGAGAGAGAGAGAGAGAGAGAGAGAGAGGGAGAGAGAGGGAGATGTATGTGATGTGTAAACAGTAAATGTGTAGCATTGACTACAGCTATTCAAAATGTAATTTGCATAGTTCCCCCACTCTGAGCCCTAATATACACACACCGATCAGCCATAACATTAAAACTACCTCCCTGTATGTACACACATTGTTCATTTTATCAGCTCCATGTACAAAACAGGAGACCTTTGTAGTTCTACACTTACAGACTGTAGTTCATCTGTAGACTTTATTAAACTGTACTTCAGTGATCAGCACCTCCACAGGTCCCCCACAGGACCACTACAGAGCAGAATGGGTTATTCTCAGCACTGCAGTGACACTGACTTGGTGGTGGTGTGTTGTGCTGGTGTGAGTGGATCAGACACAGCAGTGCTGCTGGAGAGTTTAAACACTGTGTCCACTCACTGTCCACTCTAATAGACACTCCTACTACTTGCTGGTCCACCTGATGTAAAGTCAGAGACAGTAGCTCATCTGCTGCTGCACAGTTTGTGTTCTCTAGTCCTTCATCAGTGGACACAGGACGCCGCCCACAGGACACTGCTGTCTGGATAGTTCTGGTTGGTGGACTATTCTCAGTCCAGCAGTGACACTGAGATGTTTAAACACTCCAGCAGCACTGCTGTGTCTGATCCACTCACCCCAGCACAACGCACACTAACACGCCACCACCTTGTTAGTGTCACTGCAGTGCTGAGAATGATCCACCTCCCTAATAGTACCTACTCTGTGGTGGTCCTGTGGGGGTCTTGACCATTAAAGCACAGAGTACAAGAGGATAAATCATGTATGCAGTGACTCAGATGAACCACAGTATGTAATTGTTGAACAACCTAGTGTTCTAGTTAGACCCCTGTGACCCCTGCAGTAACTGCAACCAAATGTTTGATCGGTCTGGTTAGTTGGTGATCAGTCCTGCATGTGGGCTTGGAGGAATCTGAGCCCGTTCTGCCATACAAAACAATTTTAGTTCTGGGATGTTGGTGGGTTTTCTCACGTGAACTGCTCACTTCGGCTCCTTCCACAACATTTCAGTACAGTTATTAGACAGTTATCAGACAGTTCTTCTTTAGAATTCATTGCTCCATCAATGATGGCAAGCCATACTGGCACAGGTGCAGCAAAACAGGCCTAAACTGTGATACTGCCACCACCATGTTTCTGCTGGAATGCAGTGTTTTCATTTCTCCGTACATGATGCTTCTCATTTAAACCATAAACCTCTATTACATTGCTTCAACAAGTAATGTAGGCTTGAGCTTCACCAGTTAGTGCCATGCAAACATGCCTCAAGCCACAGGAAGTTGTTAGTTATTACAAATAAGCATGCTTATATGCTTTCTCACACTGTGTGACACACTGCTATTAAAAACATTACACAAAGTATGGACACCATTCAAGCTTCAGTGTGGCTGATACTGTTTTTAGCCTTGACACATAGTTTTGCCCTCTGAAACCACATAAACACGTCTATTTAAAGTTAAGTAACAGTGTAATACAATTTTAAAGAAGGTGAAATGATTAGGCATGCGATTTATACAATGCTAGCCTTGTAAGCTTCCATTGATTATAAGCTCCATTAGCCACCGTGTCTTGGAGGATCAGTTATTTTTGGTAGGGGTTGAAAGTGGTGTAAATGTGATTTTTACACACTGTGTTATGGGGGTGTGCCATATCGTATCGTACACAATAATATCACCAACAGTTTTGAATATCGTGATCGATATTATACCCTGGAATATCCATATCACCCATCCCTAATTATCACATTTATCACATAATTATCACATTATTTCCTTTTGTTTTTAGCAAAAGGAAAAATTCAAACTTTTCTCATTTCCCATTATATATCTACTAGAGACAGATTTTATCTCCAGTATCATTCATTTTACTTCAGTCCTGGATATATGGAGATATTTGGAGTGTATTATTTAGTATCGTGACATTCTGGATGATTGACTTCTGTTACAATCTGATGAAAATTCTTGTATTTTTTAATATCTCAGCTGGGTTATGCCATATCATATCATATACAATAATAAAATGTAATTTTCATTTTGTTGCAGTAGTGTATTTTTGAAATATATTTTTTTTATTCAATGTTTAGTCATATCGCCAAGATTATCGTTATCGCAAAAATACCATGAAATATCGTGATAATATTGTAAGGCCATATCGCCCGCCCCTACTTTGTTATATCTATAGCTTTCACTGGTACCATTTCACTGGATTTTCATATTTGGGACAGCGGCTCACACAGTGACCAGAGCTAATGTGACATTTTCTCCATTCAGCCACAGCCTCAGTCACACTAGCACAGCAGCACTGCTACTTTGGGACTTCACACTGAGGGTTGAACCTTGAGATGTTAACTGTTTGCTCGCTGTGGTTGAACTGTGGCTACAGAGGGATAGAGTGCAGCGCTTAGTGAGGTTTTTAGCAGATTAAGGTAAAAAGTGCTGAGGTTGAGGATTACGAGATGCAGCAAGCAGACACTTGAGCTGAGAGGCTGTGCTTTGGATTACATCCCAACAACTGGGGGCTGTTCACTTCTGTAACATGACATAATTACAACTTACGGCCTTATTATACAGGTCTGAGAGTTGTTGATGATTCTTTTTTTGGTGTGAGTTGATATTATAACTGTTGCTACAGAACATGATAAATGTGGCCCCAGCATCATAGAGTAATACCAGTGGGGAACTGAGGTGTGGACCTTCTGGACCTTCTGCAGATATTTAGTTATTTAAAAAAAAAAGTCTGACTAACCTCTCCAGCATCATCTGAGCTCTTCCTTCACTGATCTGAGGTGTGTTTCTCTTTTGTTATGCTTTAAGCTTAATGACTAAGCTAGAATAGCTGCTCTAAGATTGACTTTCACCAGGAGTAAGCTGAGGTCAGTGAAGGGTCACAGGATTCTGGAGTAAACTGTGTTGTCTGGGCTGGTAGGGTTTAAGCACCTCTCTGTAAGTCCTACGGCTGATGCCGTCCATGCAATGTGTTTATTATGTAACGCTTTTAACTGAGTCTGTAAAGCTCACTGGAGATGGTGACTAACTAACGTATGGGTTAGGTTTGGCTTTGTGTTGTCAGGAGAAACAGAGCCTACTAAGGCTTCTTACAGTATAGCAGTTCTTTTAAACTTTGGATTAATATGTGTATTACAGCTTGTTCTTAATGTTTCTTGTACAAACAAGTCTTGGAAAGGTAAAACATACATGTGAAATTGCTAGTGGCCTTCACAAGGACCCGGCTTGCAGGTCCACCAGAGCCTAGTCAGTGGTTTAGTACTTGTGATTGCTCAAGCTTTGCTCATTCATAAGATTGCTGTGTTATTTTTATGGGTGCTAAATAGGTTGCTTTGCAGTTTCTAGGGTATCCCAGGTGGTTGCTAATGTGTTAGTAGGTAGTTGGAGAACTTCCAGCACTAAGTCTAATACCTAGTCTATTAATATTGTACACAGTTGAGTCACAATATTATGACCGACGACAGCAGCATGTACAGTCTTATGGTCCTGGGAATGTATTTATGACATTCTCTGGACGCACACATCCATGTGAAAGACACTCTCTACTGATTTGGGTATATATGCACCATGATTGTCTTCCCTGGGGCGGATGGGATCTTCCAGCAAGACAATGTGACTCGTCACACGGCTAGAAATGTCCCACACTGGTTGGAAGAGCTGACCGAGACTTCAAAGTATTACCCTGGACCCCTAATTCACCAGCCTTGAACCCAGTTGAGCATCTGTGGAACCACCTGGATCATTGTGTTGGCTCTGTAGATCCTCCCCCACGTGCCCTCCAGCAGCTGTGGGATGCACTGCAGTCAGCATGGCTCCAGATACCTGTGACAACCTTTAGAGCTTTGTGAAAGAGGTGAATGTCCAGCTTCGCTCTTGCTTCAGATTTGAAAACATCCACAAGTGTTTCTATAAGGCCTTCCACTGTGAGAAGACATCTCAACACTGTGGGTCTGAAAGAATGTGTAGACATGAGGAACATGTTGTGTCTGCATTAGTATTTGGAATTGCTTGGATTGAGAAAAACAAAGTGCAACCAACATCCAAGAACCTTGGAATTGATTTTTTCGGAAAACTAGAAGAACCACGGCTACATATCCATGTAGGTTTCTTTAAAAAATTAATTGCAAGTGTAAATATCTGAATATAGGGTGTCCTTAGGTAACCGAAGTTCAGGAGGAGAACAATGCCTTAAGCTTCTCCTCCTTGTAGTCTAGGTTCCTCCAAATTTTTCACTCCACAATTCCAGTCTGCATGCTCTTCAAGGTTCTGCTATAAGGGTGGGTTTCTAATAAAGCCTGTGTTTAAATCAGGAGGCATCCTACGCAGTGAAACCCAATCTGACTTTATGGAAATCATTTGGCTGGAAATTTTACCCCACTGTACCATCTTCAGTCCCACACAGCGTGAGTTTTCCTGGTGTGGCGTCCAGGGATATAACACTGCTTTCCTACAGCGCGCTGGTGTCTCCTTGCATCTAAAGATAGCTGAGTGGACTAATCCTTAAATCTGCCTAATCATGGAATCTCCCTCTCTTTCTTTCCCTCTACGTCTTGCGCTCAGAGAGAGAGTAACTTGTGAACCTTTTTCCTGCTCCTTCTCATAAACAGTCCGTGTGTATTAAGTTCCTTGCTGACTCTGATCCCTTTAGGCCTGATCTGAATAATGCAGTAGGTCTACAGGATCACAGTGGGCCAGTGAGGTAACATAAAGCTTTGTAGCATGTGTACTTAAAATGAATGATATATCAGGAGTGGGACTCAATATTCTCAGAAAAGTCATTTATCATGATAACTATAATATTTCACTGTATTGCTGGCCTGTAATAAAAATGTGGGCACAGTAAATCCAGAAGGTTTGAGCTAAACTGCATTTAAAAGCCAGGGCATGTGGTGTTTGCTTTCCATCAGATGAGCTTCAAGTGATGCAGGTGAATATTTACACCTAGCAAATAGAAGAGTTTTGAAGAAGAGCAGGTGAGCTCTCGTTAGCTGAGCCAAAACATTACAGTCACAGAACAAGTTTGAGATTGGCTGTCGGCCTCTCCAGCACCAGTTTTAACCTCTCAGATGACTAAACTTGTGTCAGTACAGCACAAGCTGGGCACAATCAAGTCTGTTCTGTGGTGTGTGGCACTGTTTGGGCCTGTAGCCTCCTCGCTAAGTAAATGGTTACAGATCTAAAAACCTCAGAGAGCTATTAGCTCCTCTGTCCAAGTTAGCAGCACTGTTTCACGTTAATTGAATCATGGCTTGAAAACCATGTGCTTTAATTCGGTGACTGTTATTGGGAAAACACTCTTTTTCATTTTTTCTTTGATTATGAAATAACACTGGACAACAAATATACTTTTATAAGGGCGTATGTCACTGTGTGTGATGTTCCAGGTGGTTGCTATGGTATCGTGGGGTTTACTAGGGTTTTCTAGTTGCTGTGTGGTGCCAACCCCAGGTGGGAAACACCCCCACCACTAAGTATAATATCAAATTGATCAGTATTATATTGATCCATGCTTTAATTAAACAATAACGCATTTGATAACATTGAAATAAAATATGTGAAAAAACAGGATTTTAAATGAATTGAGGTGCGCTGCTGTTTCATTGAGAGCTCCAGGTGAACTCTGCAGCTTTGTCCTATATATTTGTATATAATAACAAGTGTTTGAGGAAAAGGAAGTTTAGTTTGCACACTCTTCCTTTCAGCCAAAATCTAATTTAGTTTACAATGGTCTTAAATACAGATATAGTAAAACAACACATACTTGTTGTCCCTCTACCTTTGTAATTTAAATAGAGGTGTTGAAGCCCTATATATATATATATATAGTGTACTGCAATCAGTCATTTTAATCAGGACTTATAATAGTGATAATGCCATGCCATCAATTTAAAACCAGTCACTTAAAATCAATACACTGCAGGGGCAGTACACCCGAATAGCCCTTTATTTTGAAGTGAAGCTGCAATGATGATAATATTAGTGGCTATAAATTGCTGCTTTCTGTGTCTTACATTAAACGCAATTGGACGTTACTCTCCACACAGCACGTCTGTGGAGCTTCCGCATGAGTTAGTATATAGGGCAGGCTGAACAAGCCTTGGAGGATGAATTCACCATAACATTCTAAAAATGAACGTCAACTACTGTGGCCATCATTATGAATGAGGTCAAAGTATGGTGTTATTCTGTCTCATGAGGGCTCAACTGTAGGTCTGTTCACCTGACAGATACACTGTATGACCAAAAGTATGTGGACGTGTGACCATCACACATGTATCTTTTGTTGGACATCCCTATTCAAAACCATTTTAATTGTTTTGGAGCTCCTTTCTCTTGTGGTCTGTTTGAAGTGTGTCTGTGAATCATTGGGGCCATTTAATCAAAAAAGCATATAAAGTCAGGGACTGATGCTGGACGAGAGGCCCTGGCTCGTGATCGATGTTCTGTTTCACCCCAAAGGTGATCAGTGGGGTTGAGGTCAGGGCTCGCAGTTCCTCAAAACCATGTTTTTATACACCTCGCTTTGGCACAGTGTTACAGTGACTCTGGAACAGTAAATGTTTTTTCCTAACCTGTTAGCAGAAAGGTAGACACATATAATTGTACAAAATGGCTTTGTATGCATGCTGTAGCATTAACGTCAGCATGATTCATTGCTCCAGAGAGCGCGTTTCCACTACTCTGGATTCCAGTGGCAGTGGGCTTCATGCCACTCCAGCAACACTTGGCATTGCTCATGCTGATGCATTGCACATAGTGAGGTTCCACCGTCCAGTGTGAAGTCTTCCTGGAAGAATAGATCCTGTAACTGCAGCAACGAGAGACCAGCTCCCTGTTAACAGCCTTGATTTCAGTAGAAATTGATGAGATACAAGCATTTAAGTATATAGCAACACAGGTAGAACCAGTGAGATTGTCTGGTTGGGACTAAATGTATAGATTAATGCTCAAACAGCTTTTCAACACAACCCATTCTATTGTTTGTCGATGGAGATTGCAAGGGGTCTGATTAAAACCTGAACTTATAAGGGCGTCTACATATTTTTGGCCATTTTCCTGTATATAGGTTAGGTTGATATTAGCAACTTTTCAGGTCCAGCTTCTCTGCATTGAACGTGCATCGTACAGTAACTTTGTGAGAGGCTGGATGCAATCAAATCCTTCCAGTGTAAAGTCTTTCTAGAACATCTTAATGTGTTTATGTATAGAAACAGTAAATAAAACATGAGCCTTCTTGTTAACTCAGTTTCACAGATTGACAGGTTGGTTTTACAGAGCGGTATTCTTCAAAACTAAGTGAGCGCGTTTCGGTCCGTTCCTGGTTAAACAGTCTGTTTTCTGTTGACTTCTCTTTTTTAGAGCACGTTATTCTTTCTCACTCGCTTCATTCTCCAACTGAGGCTTCTCGCTTCATACCTCGCCCGTGTGCTTGCTGCACGCCCGAATATGCACAGATCTGATTGGCTGATGAGCGCCTATGGCGATCTTACAAGTGTGTTTGCTGGGCCGTAAAGCCCGTATACCGTAAAGACTAGAAAAGATCCGGCACTCAAAATAAACACTATCGAAATTAAATCCTAATAGTTTATCGCTTTGGGTCCTCGTTGGATAATGTCTGGGTCCGGACCCGGGCCACGGCCCGCCTATTAGTGACCTCTGTTCTAGAAGACCCAACTCCTGTTTAAAACCTTTGATTCTAGAAAAAGTGGATGAGCTAGAAACATTTGGACAAAAGCAAAACAGGTAGAACCACTGAGATTGAAAAACCCTATATATGTTGAAAAATGCTTTTTACAATTGGTGTCGTCTGTCATAAGACTGCTTTAGCTACTTTAAGCAAAGTTGCCAGATAGATAGATAGATAGATAGATAGATAGATAGATAGATAGATAGATAGATAGATAGATAGATAGATAGATAGATAGATAGATAGATAGATAGATAGATAGATAGATAGATAGATAGATAGATAGATTGATTGATTGATTGATTGATTGATTGATTGATTGATTGTGCAGCTGCTGCGCTCCAACAGAGAGCTGGGTCCACAGTTTCACTAGATAGCTGTTCAGTCCTGCCTAGTTTACAGCACTATTTCACAATCCTGCCGTCATAAACCAGTATGTACTGCAGCTAATCTGAAGGTTATTCAGGAGCGTCCAGTGTAGTAAACACAGGTGAACTAGGGTAACTGTAGCAATCTGTGCTTACGGAAGAACAGAATGTGTTAGAACCTTAAACTGTGCTATGTAATGTTTTTGTGTTTGGATAACAGAGTGAAATAGCAAGTTTGTGATGTTGGATTTCTCTCTATCTAAGGTGGCATTTTTGGGATTTATATTTAACTTTTACAGAATGTGGCTACTTTAAACCTCATTCTTCATTTTATGTTTATTTTTCTTCACTTTTTTTCTTTTAACTGATTTATTTTAGTGCTTTGTTTCTTATTTCTTTATTTATGTAAAGCACTTTGAGTTGCCACTGTGTATGAAAGGTGCTATACAAATAAACTTGTCTTGTCTTGCCTTACATAGCACTGCATTTTGGGTCAATTGTTGTTTCATTAATTGATTTATTGGCTCTGCGTAACCATTTCGCTAATAATCAGCCTAAACTTCAACAATCCTGAAAACCAATTAAACTCACAAGACATCTGTTTTTCTTGCAGGAGGCCCTACAAAGGATAATCACCACGTTAGCAAATAAAAATGAGGAGCTCCACAATTTTATCGAGACGCTGAGTCACTTGCTGGCTGGAGTTCAGGTGAGACGCTCTGAGTGGAAAAGATGGCTGTGATCCCTCTATCAGTTGTATCTGCAGTGTATGATTGGGTTGTATGTACCACAAGTTTCTCTACATCTAACCATCCGTGTAGACCAGCTGATTCTACACTCTCCTACCAAGTCCTATGTAGACGTGCATCTGCCCAACCAAAGATAATGATGATTGTAACTGTGTCTGTATCATTTTTCTAAAATTCTGTATGTATCAATCAGTGAGATATAAATAGTTTAGAGTGGTTTGATGTGAAACTCTTCACTGTAGAGAAAACTTTTTATTGACAGTTTATTTACTTTATATATTTACATATTTCTTTACAGTGATGATTATGGGGACCAGGGGTCAGTTTCATTGCTGTTTAATATTCAAAACTAGAGATGGACCGATCTGCGTTTTTGAGGCCGATTCCGATCGCTGATCACCTTTCAGCGCGTTCAGCCGTTACCGGTCGAGGGCGGGGTTATATGCCATGGCAGGGCTACATGCAGTTATTAGCGCAAGCAAGTCATAAAACATGGTCTAAACTGGTTTATTACCATTTTTAACGAGCTCATGTGAAACAGCATAATATTTTTAACAAAATTAAAAGTAACTAAACAAAGTAAATCAAACGAATATCCCCAATACTGCAATTATTACATTTAGGCTAATTAAATAAATGCTGTCAAAACTGCAGTCATTAAACGTAGACTCTGTTATTTTAAACAAAAAACTGTAATCATTAAATCTTGAGTTGCTGCTGTTCTGTTCATACCTGGTCTGTAAGGTGTTCTGGGTTGTTTGTTTTGTGTTAGCTGCGCATGCTAGCTCTGCTGTTTGCTGATACTTACTGTATTCAGTAGTGGGTATGCTCTAAAAACCGTATTAGATTAAATGTCTTTGTGTAAATGTGTTAAATGTCTTTGTCTTGGTTCCTCAACAAGACACGGTTAATTTTAAAGATTTTAAAAACGTTCTGGATGAGTCTGTGTCACATACGGCAACAAGCTGCCAGACGGACGCAACGCAACACAAAGGAAAACTGTTCTCGCGAGCCACACCGCTTTAGTCAGTCTGTTGAAAATAAAAGGGTATGTGTTTCCACCTAGCGGTTCAGATAGGAATTGCAAGGACCTGGCCGGAGGGGGTTTAAAAAAAACACTAGCTGGAAATACAGAAATTAGGCTCATTTGTTTAACACGATTGGCTCTGGGGATCGGCTAAATTGGAGAAATATCTGCCGATCACCGATCACATATTTTGATAAAAAATCGGTTGATACCTATACATAGCCGATCGATCTTTCCATCTCTATTAAAAAACAATATTAAGCTTTTTATAGGTAATGCTGATGATCAGAAAAATAAGTTTTCTTAGCAGACTGTTTTACCTCACAATGCCCTGCACGTGCCCATCTATTATGAATGTTGCCATTTTGAAGATGCTTGTTTTTCTTTGGACAGTGACGATATGTTTTAGGCCTAATACTTACCATAAAACGTCATCAAGCAGCATCTCCATAACTATATAATGTCCTAATTTCCTGTGAGTGATATTTTAGAGGCATTAAATGCTTCAGGGGTCTGGTTTTCATCACCAGCACCACTGAACAAGTCTGATTTGGGGAGGTTTCTGTAGAGCAGAGCATTTCTACTCAAACCACTCTGAATGCCTTTGTTTAAATCAGGACTGTTTAGTAAGTCAGAGGTTCAGGAAAATTGGTGGAATTCCTCTGTAAAGGCTTTTGATTGACTGCTTTTCTTAATGTGAGTTCCAAGCCGTGTGTCAAACCTGCCATTTCTTATTTTGAGTTTAATTTAATGCATTAATAGAAATACAGGTTGGTGCCTGGGTGTTCAGAGAAATTGAGTAGTCAGCACCATGTTGTTGACCACCTTAATTACAAACAGTAATCTAACATTTCTGTATACTGTGTGACATGACTGGTGCTTATAGAACGTAATGAATCAGTTTTGCTTTATAGGGTCAAATACTTTAAGCTTTAATTAAAGTTGGGCAGCTCTAAAGTGACTTGTAGACAGTTTTGAATAAGCTTTGTGTTCCGTGACATGCTGGAATATATATATATATATATATATATATATATATATATATATATACACATATATATGCTGTTGCTTCAGGTCAACTCCAGCCAGGTAGTGTCAGACCTGGAAGAGGAGTTCGACACATTGTTCTCCATCCTGGAGGAGGCCAAGGAGAGCATGACCAACACCATCAAACAGGAACAGGCCAGGAAGTCTCATGAACTACAGGTAAATACGTTTTGTGAGAGATGGGTGTATAAACATTAATATGACTCATGCAGTGAGTGATAGCTTTTAGAGTGGAAATAAGATCATGATCCAGAAAGTGGCCATTCTCAGTTAATGTATTGTGTTTGCTTGCTTGTGTTGTTGGAGTTTGCACCCTTCGGGCCAGTCAGGATGATGTCATCATGCTGCCATGGCAGTTCTGTGGCTGCCCTCTGAGTCCACTGAGCAGGGACAATAACAAAGAGTGAAATTAGCCCCGATAAGAGATTACCCATCAAAACCCAGCATGTTGAGCCCCTCTTTACATCAACTTCTGCACACAGATAACAGCCCCACTCCCGCTGCTCTGTAAAACTCTCTTCTCTTTCAGAGGCCTCAGTATATCAGGGTCCGGTTAGTATCTTCAGAGATATCACAGTCAGAAAATTCCACACCCTGTCTTTGCTTATGTAATGTAGTTTATACACATAGTTTTAGTAATGTATCATTAGCATTAGTAGTGACGGCGGTACATTTAAGATTCAAGAGTTTTATTGTCATGTGTACAGCAGAACAGACAGTTACACTGTATAATGAAATTCTTACTTTGCTCACCCCCTTCATTCACCAATAGATAACAAAAAAAAGAAATAATCAAAATATATACAAAATATACAAAGTATAATGATATAAGTTGAAGTAAATAAAAGTATTTTTTTATATAGTTGCAAGTTGCAAGTAACAAATATAAACAATAATGTTTGTGCGAGTAGTGAATGTAAACAGTATTGTATGTAAACAGCAGTACAGTGAGTGTAAGGTGTAGTTAAAATCAGACCAGTTAAAACTAGTTCAGATAGGAGAGGTTGGAGAGGTAGTGCATGAGGTGTTCATCCAGTGTATCCCTTAAAATCTGAACTTGGTTGGGAGTTTTTGGGGTTTTTTTTCAATGAACTTAAGGAATGACAAAAATTTGACAGGACAATCCCTGAAACCCTGCATCCTTTCAATCTAACACCCTATAAACTGCAATCCCCCCACCTCCATTGTCCTATGTCAGTTATCTGTCGGGGGATTCTGGATCAAGCAGAAGCTGCCGAGAACTCAAGCCGAGTTCTCGCCCCTCCCTCAATTATAGCCTCCTCCCGTTTTAACACTATACATGAAAGCACAGTCCATGACATGATGAGTCTTGGATGTTTCAGTCACATTAAAAAAAAAAAAAAAAAAAAAAAATCAGAGCAGCTGCCATGATTCCTCTTGTATCATCTGAGAAGCTGTATCATGCAAGGCTGCAATCCAAAGCACAACTATTATTTGAGACTAGTGTTTAAAAAATGTATTTATTTATTACATTTGTATTTATTTATTTATTTATTTATTTATATAGAGTTGTAGCCCAAAATGCTGTTGGATACGAAGCCACCTTCTGCCTTGTACAAATTAAAATGTGAAACACTGGGATTAGTGTTAGAAAACAATGTTGTCCTACGTTTATATATTGTTCAGTTTGTTTGTTTGTTTTTTTTACACTTTTGCACAGGTAAAAAAATTCAGGTTGTTGTTATCATGAATATTTCTGAATAATAAGCCACTATTAAAATAGTTTTACTATAGCAGCCAGAACGATTATTCTTCATATATATATATATATATATATATATATATATATATATATATATATATATATATATATATATATATATATATATATATATATATATATATGATAGTATTTTATGATACAGTATTGAAATCGTTACACCTTTGATAACAATTTGAATGCCACTGAAGCATATAGTACAGAATGCCTCCTGTTTGTGTATCTTTTTGCTCAGTCGAGTACTTCACTATAAAGAAATGCTGTCATCACTCTTGTTAATCCACTACTGTGTGTAAGTAGGTTAGGAGGAGTCCTACTCAGAGCCCCTGTTTCTGCCTGCCAGGGGGGAACCTGAGAAGGGTGAGACGAAGTAAAACAAAAGCTGAAAGGGCGAGGAGGGACAGAGAAAGAAAGTATAAAGAAAGACAGTGAGAGAGAGAGAGAGAGAGAGAGAGAGAAAGAGGGTGAGTGAGTACCCCTGAGAAAGCACACAAATGAGAGACTGAGGCATGTTCCGATAAGAATCCGAATGATTCAGCAGAAGCTGACAAACATTCTCCAGACCCGCTGACCCAGTATCATAGAACCCATCTCAGTACCACAGCAGCATTGTCTTATAGCTTAATCAACATCATAACTCATAGTCAAGTCAATCTTTAGTGTCATATAAATAAAACTCTAAAAATTTTAGATTTATCCACCATTAGCAGAGGTTTAAAAAGATGCAGTCATTCGTCATGAGTGACGGAGGAGGTATGCTGGCCCTCACCCTCCCAGATTGGTTCAAATGGAACTGGCTGATGAGAAAAGTTAGTAAGATTGGACACTGCTGGTCTAAGCGTTTTCCCTGTCATCCGGAGATCATGAGCGTTAGTGATGCCAGTCATCTATCCATAGCTGAGAGTCTAACAGAGCATAATTGGCCTCCCTCGCTCTGGGTTATGGTTGGTCTGCCTTTTAATGAAAAGATGCAGGGGCACATGGCTTGGAGTCCCAGACAGAAACAGGGGGTCAGTCTCAAAACCTAGTGAGTGTCTAAGTAGTCAGCTGTTTAAGTATCAGCGTTCTCTCCTCATCTCTCCTCATAAAACAGATTACTGAGACGCTCTAGTTAGAGAGAGACTGCGTCACAGCTTGTTCCCGCCCACTGCAGCACACCACCGGTGGTTTAGCTGGTTGCAAAGCTACCGGTCGGCATCCAAAACAATAGCCAGAGACTTAAAAATCAGTTAGCAAAAACTGCAAAATGGTGAAGGACTCGTTACAGAGTTGATAATAAAATACTGTTTTGTGTGATTATATGACCAGAAACACATTGAAACACCAGAGAGAATCAAAATAACTCACATTTTAAAACCACTTCACTGCTCGTAGATTAGCCTGTGTTGCATCATGGGATTGTCTTAGCGGCTGAGGAAGCGTTCGATGCTTCCTTAAAATCAGGTCTAAATAAGGTTCCTCAGTAGACAGCATGTTTAAGGTATGTAAGAATTGAGACAGCCTACATGTTAGGAGCGCATACTATGACGTAAAACGCTGCCTATGTAGGAGCTCACTAGGTTTTGAGACACACCCAGGGTCTCTGAGTATGAATCTTCCTAACCTACTTACACACAGTAGTGGATTAACAAGAGTGACTCATGATGGTAGTAAAAGGTGACACAACACTGTTCAAATATGCAAAGGAGATTTCATTTTAACAAACTACTATGCTGATAAAATAAACATTTTTGGTAGCATTGGTTATTAGGAAATAACCAATTAGGAAAACAACTAGCAGATGGAAAATGACAATGACTAAATTGGGGAGAATGTTGGGATTTAAAAAAAAAAGAAAAACAAAAAAGGCAATATTTGTTGTTACTGTGATCAATTACATCATGGTGTGTAACAAAGGCGGTATATAAATACAAAATTTATTATTATTATTATTATTATCTGTTCTGAACAACTTCTTATGGAACATCTCGTCAGTTTTCAAAAACTGCTTACTGACTGCATGTTAGATTTAAAAGAGAGCAGCACACTGTGCACAATGTTTAATTCAAATAACCTTATTCATAGTATTTTTTTAGATGTGGGTTTATTTTCTGTTGTAGATTAGTAAATAAAATATTGTGACACATTGTTCATCTTAAAAAATGTCTTAAAGGATTGTGATATGACGTATTGTTGTTTTGTCCAGCTGAAGAATACACAAATATGACAGGAAACACAGCAAAACAATGCTTTTTATTTTCTCATTCAAATGTAGCCTGAGAATACTTCATAGAATATAACATTCAGTTATATTCAGTTCTGATGTTCCAAAACAGTTGATTTGCCACCTGTTAAAGCTCAGACAGTAAGATCGTTCTTAGCAATATGATCCCTACTTTGATGTTTACACCCATAATATACAAAGACTTGAAGAATATCAGCCCTACTTACCAAATATCCTGTGTTTTCTCTTCAGGCAGGTAAACATGACATGTATAAGTACTAAAACGTTATTGATTGATTGTCTTCTCTTCTTCAGAATCAGTTGACTCAGAGTACCAGTGCTTTGGAAAGTGCTGAGGAGTTGCTGGAGTTTGCAAACCATGCTCTGGATATCAAAGACGAGGAAGAGTTTGCTAAGGTAATTATAGCTAATATATATCAAACCGCTCACCTCACAATCTACTGCAAGTCTTTTTTTTTATCCTGTATTAAAACAGAAGAAGCTGGTTCACAACTACATATGCCTACAATTTATTATTATTATTATTATTAGTAGTAGGGACATGAAACGAAATGGAAGTGATAGCTAACTGTTACAATGGCAACAAAACAAGTCTTGTTCAAATTGTATATACATTTATACATCTGCTCTGCAGCAACACTGATATACCCGGTTCCTCAATGGTCAGGACTGCCACAGGACCACCACAGAGCATATATTATTTGGGTGGTGGGTCCTTCTCAGCACTGCAGTGACACTGACATGGTAGTGTGTTAGTGAGTGTTGCACTGGTACGAGTGGATGAGACACAGCAGTGCCGCACGCTGGAGTTTTTAGTGCTGGGATTGATCCACCGCTTAGATAATACCTGTCCTGTGGTGGTCATGTGGGGGTCCTGCCCACTGAAGAACAGCATAACAAAGTATACAAAGAAACGAATGAACTACAGTCTGTAAGTGTAGAACAACAAAGTTCTCCTGAATTTTGAGTGGAGCTGGTAAATTGGACATTGAGTGTAGCTACAAGATCATTGTTTTATAGTTGTGACTGATCTGTGTATGTAAATAATGTATAAATATTATATATACTGTTTTTCTAAGGAAAGTAAAGGCTGTAAAGCTCATTTATGGTACACAGTTGGACTTTAACAGAGAATTCAAAGTGAAATTGTCAAGTTTTCTTTATAATTTGATCGCTGAGATGTAAACAGAGTCATTCAGAGTGGGTTTGATGTGCAATGGTTCGTTATAGAGAAAGTATAGGCACTTTCTTTACAGTGGTGGTGATAGTAACCAGGGTCATGATGTCTTCAACACAAATATAACCATTTTATTTTCTATTAAAAACCACCAGGGAAGCTTCTGAGCCTTAAATGTGATGTATGTGATGGTAAAATAGTGAGATATCTGAAAGAATATCTGTAAGAAAGTGAAAAAGACCTTATACAGCAGACAACGTGTTTGTAACCAGTTAATAAAATAACCTTTTTTGGACGTCTGGTTCTTATCACCACCACTGTCACCATCACAACATGTAGGACAGGGTGTTTCACACCAAACCACTGTGAATAAGTTTGTTTACGTCATAAACCTGTATTTTTGTAGACCCTATACTGTGTACTGTAATTTGATTTGTGACGTTGTTTCTTACCTATTGCTTCTTACCCAGTAACAAAACTGATTTTCCTAATTTCACATCTAATTGATTGCCCTACTAAGCAGCCCAGTTCTATGATTAAAATCCTAATTAACCATTAATAACAAATTAATAACAACATCTTGTATGATGTTTTCTTGTTAAACTGAACAGTAGCAGATTACTTTTTATGTAATGATAAGATTATTATTATTATTATTATTATTATTATTATTATTGTATTAATGATCACCACTCAGCTTCTTATACACTGAGTGGCCAGTTTATTGGGTACTGGAATCTTCCCTCACTGGCCACTTTATCGGAAACAGCACCTGCACTTTGAGGTTTACAATTTCAGGTTGCCATCCATCTGTTGTGATGCATAGTCAGTCAGTGGTGGTCCCGTTTATTTGTTCAGCAGCAGCTCAGTAATTGTAACTTATAAAGTGGGAGGTGTTTCTAATAAACTACCCACCAGCTCAGTGTGTGTACAAGCATGTATGAGAGATAAAGAAAGATAAAGAAAGAGAGAGAGTAAGTATGAGAGGAGAAGAGAGAGTGCATGAATTTATTAATGTGAGAGTCCAGTACCTTTGTATCCAGTGCTGATCAGTGCTGCATGCTGACCCTTCACCTGCATGGCTCCACTAACGACCCCTCTTTTCTTCTCTTTCTCCTTTTTTCTCTCTATTTGCTCGTTTTTTCTCCCATCAAGGCTGCCAAACAGATCAAAGATAGGTACGGTACACTCTCCACTTGTCTCTAAGCACGCCTGCTGTGTGTTGTTGTGTGTGGTGCATATTCTATATAGCTTTTTCTCTTTATTGTCATTAAATTAAGTTTTTATGTTGTTTTGATTTGCTTCAGTCCTGTTATTAGTGGGATTGTCACAATCATGGAATTTAAAGTTAAGAAAACAAAAGATTACATATATATAAAACAGTACACAGCTTAAATGGGCTGATTAGCTGTCTTGCTTTTTGGCTTTGTGGCTCAGAACTGATGACTGTTCAAGCTCAAATAAACAAACATTTTTCACGGCTGCTGTCTGAGGTTTTGACAAATTACATGGAACGATGCAGGAACGATTGTAGGCTCATTTTGGGGAGAGACTCATTACTGCTGAGTTGCTTTTATACTCAAGTATTTCACCGAGGACAGTTTGTGCAGTTCCATACTTTTTCAGTTCTTTTTTTCTAAAAAACAAATGTCCTGGTCTTCTTGGCTCTCAATTTTATAGATATTACTCACAATTTAATTTAAAAGTTAGATATAATTTGCCATAATTGAGCTAGACCTGATCAAAGTGCATCCAAGTCACACTGTATTGTAATGTTATTTTGAAGTTGTGGTCAGCTCAAATCATTGCATTCCAGTGATTATGTAATAATTGTGACAGGCCGGGTGCCGTGATTGTGAACTCTGTGTGTGTTTATGTGTGTGCATTGTTGTGTGTAGCTAACTCTGGGGAAAGTGACCTTTTGGTCAGTGTGTGTCTGGACGTGTGTCAGCCTGTGGGTGTTTCTCAGACCAGTAGACAGTTGTCTCAGTATCTACACTGTATACGCTCATATCAAGCCTGTATATTATTTTACTAATACAAACACATTGCCACTAATTGTAAATAGTGATGAACATGTATAATAAAACTGATACACAGATATTAACATATCATCTCTAGTAATAATTAATAAAAATACAAATATAGTTTATTTAATAAAAAATATACAGATATTAATATAGTGTCACTAGTCATAATATTAATATTTGAGTAATAAGAATATACAGATCTCTGAAAGCGATATTGGCCATACACTTGTACCTGTCTTCAATTTAAATTGTATTCTCTATCTCTCTCTCTTTTTCTCTCTTTCTTTCTCCATGCATCTTTCTTTTTCTCTTTCACTCTCTCTCTTTCTTTCTTCTCTCTCTTTCTTTTTCTTACCCTTTCTCTCTCTCTCTTTCTCTTTCTTTCTCTTACTGTCTCTTTCTCTCTGTCTTGCTCTCCCTTTCTCTCACACTCTCTCTCTTTTTCTTTCTCTCTCTTTCTCTCACTCTCTGTCTCTTTCTTTCTCTCTTTCTTTTCCATTCTCTCCACGCTTTGTCTCTTTCTTTTTCTCTTCCTTTCTCTCTCTTTCTTTCTCTCATGCTCTCTCTCTCACTCTCTGTCTCTCTCTCTCTCACTCTCTGTCTCTCTCTCACTCTGTCTCTCTCTTTCTCTCTCTCTTTTTCTTTCTCTCTCTTTCTCTCACTCTCTGTCTCTTTCTCTCTTTTTTCCATTCTCTCCACGCTTTGTCTCTTTCTTTTTCTCTTCCTTTCTCTCTCTTTCTTTCTCTCATGCTCTCTCTCTCACTCTCTGTCTCTCTCTCTCTCTCTCACTCTCTGTCTCTCTCTCACTCTGTCTCTCTCTTTCTCTCTCTCTTTTTCTTTCTCTCTCTTTCTCTCACTCTCTGTCTCTTTCTCTCTTTTTTCCATTCTCTCCACGCTTTGTCTCTTTCTTTTTGTCTTCCTTTCTCTCTCTTTCTTTCTCTCATGCTCTCTCTCTCTCACTCTATCTCTCTCTCTCTCTGTCTCTCTCTCTCTCATTCTGTCTCTCTCTTTCTTTCTCTCATGCTCTCTCTCTCACTCTCTGTCTCTCTCTCTCTCTCTCTCACTCTCTGTCTCTCTCACTCTGTCTCTCTCTTTCTCTCTCTTTTTCTTTCTCTCTCTTTCTCTCACTCTCTGTCTCTTTCTTTCTCTCTTTTTTCCATTCTCTCCACGCTTTGTCTCTTTCTTTTTCTCTTCCTTTCTCTCTCTTTCTTTCTCTCATGCTCTCTCTCTCACTCTCTGTCTATCTCTCTCTCTCTCTGTCTCTCTCTCTCACTCTGTCTCTCTCTTTCTTTCTCTCTTTTTCTCTCGCTCTCTTTTTCTCTTTCTTTCCGTTGCTCTTATCTCTCTCTCTTGCTCCTCTCTCTCTCTTATTCTTCTCTCTCTCCCTCTCTCTCTCTCTTTCTCTCTTTCAGGGTAACAATGGCTCCGGCCTTCCGCTTAACCATGAAGCCCAAAGCCACGGACAACATGACCCACCTGATGGTGGATTTCTCTCAGGAGCGCCAGCTTCTCCAGGGCCTCCGCTTTCTTCCTGGTGAGTCAGACACTTTATTACCCCTATTTTCAATTTAACACCTTCCATGAGACTTAAAACTGAATATAAATTCATATTAAAGGATCCATATTATAAAAGATTAAACTCCCCCTCGCTTTTTGGAAATAGAGGAGTTTAAAGTAATCTGCCGTTTAATTATTGCTTACTTGTAAGTCTTTGAAACAAACTGAGAAATTCTGTGCCAAGTGCAGATTGTAAACTCTCAATCTGTTCCTCAGTGTAAGTAGACGAGGAGATACTTTATTATGATTATTGAATTTGATGAACAGTTACTGTTTGGTGTTAAGTTTTGTTTCATTGTAAGAAAACATCACTTACATTTTTGCCATGTTTCGTTATTCTTTAACCTCGAATCAAATGGCAAAATGTTGGAAATGCAGACCTGCAAACTCATCAACTAATAATATTACTGTAAATGTAGATGCATTTTATTTTATTTTAACTATGCAATTAATTATATGGGGATGTAGTTACAGTTTAGTCTAAGATTACAAAAACAACTTGAGACTTAGAAGAGCAACTGAGGCTCAAACTCCCAAATTATACACATGGACCCTGGAAGCTTATTGTCGGCAGCGCAGGAGTCCAGCTCAGAGGGTATTAGCCGTTTGTTGGAAGTGATATTTGAGCCTGCTCCTGCATGTGTATCTGGTTGCGTTGAGGGATTTGATGTACTGTCTGTCTGTTATAGAGCTCAGTGGGGACAGTGTTGGCTGGGAATTGCTATAGATTATAATTTGCAAGTTATTACAAGATGCTATTGTCCTTGCTGCTTGAACATCAGTGCAACTAAAGTTTTATTATTATTATTATTATTATTATTATTATTATTATTATTATATTATTATGTTGAAATAGTAACAATAGTTTAGATCCACTACATTAAATGCTGTACTTGATTGTTATTCTGATTGATTATAAGTGAACTGAACAGAGCTGGCGCTGTGGTGCTAGTAGGTAGTAGTAGGAAAGACCCCGCTGGACGATCAGGATGTTTTCTGTATATAGTTAGCATTCGTGTAGAACGTAGGACTACGATTAGAACGTAGAACGTAGAACTACGATTAGCCACATGTGTTTACACACAGCGGAATTTGACCTCCGCATTTAACCCATCCGTGCAGTGAAACACCCACATATACACACACTAGTGAACATACACACTAGGGGGCGGTGAGCACACGTGCCCGGAGCGGTGGGCAGCCCTTATCCACGGCGCCCGGGGAGCAGTTGGGGTTAGGTGCCTTGCTCAAGGGCACTACAGTCATGACTTGCCGGTCCCGGGGATCGAACCGGTGACCTTCCGGTCACAAGGCCGGATCCCTAACCTTCAGGCCACGACTGCCCCACATGTGTGGAGTCTCTCTGTGTAGTTTTGCTTTGTGTGCTCTGGTTTCCTCCCACAGTCCAAAGACCGTCAGTCAGGCTAGTTGGAGATGCTAAATTGCTCCTAGGTCTAAGTGTGTGTGTGTCCGCTCTGTGATGGACTGGTGGCCTGTCCATGGTGTTTCCTGCCTTCTGCACAAAGAGCTCTGGGATAGACTCCAGACCCCCGTTGGGTGTGACAAGGTGGATGGGTTTTTGCTTGATGGACCCTGTCAAAGAGAGCAATATTGTAATGTAAATAAAAGCTACATTTTCTAGCTCAGCTCCTCCACAAACTTCTATGATACCCCTAATTCTTAATTTGTCACCTAACGGGACATGGAGCTTATACTAGCATGCACAAAAATGCCTACATCCCAAAATAAATAAATAAATACATAAATAAATATACACAGGGTGAGTCCAAAGTCCCAGGACACGCTTTTATTTTAGAAACAAAAGGAAAATTATGTATCTTAATACCCCAGCAAGTAATGGGTATGGGGGCCTATTGAGGGCAAGTTTTTCAAATGGGACGGTGGTCATGCTGGTCGTGCTGACCTAATAGATTTAGCTTTTGTGTACATTATATTATTGCTTACTGTTATGGCAACAACAACCACATTGAACAACATGTTCAGCGTGTTGTCTCTGATGCTCAACACAGGTCTGAAGGCGCAGTTTAGCACAAGGGACAGCTCAGTGTGTCGGAACAAGTTGTTCAATGTGGTTGTTGTTGCAGCTTTCTGTGTTGATAACATTTAAACCACAAGAGATATTGCGAATCTGATTGCATCAACCGATTTCTGAGACAATTCTGGTCTTCTTTGATCTGCTACATGACCACCTTCCCACCAAAAACACTTGCCCTTGATCCAGTATGGCGGCTTTCAAGATGGCAGCCATGTTTGGGACATAGGCGGACTGCAGTCCGGGTCCGGACCCAGACGTTGTCCAATGCAGACCTAGTGTTTATTTTAAGCAACGGAACTTTTCCTGTCTTAGTGGTATACGGGCTTTGTAAACTCACAGACCAATCGCGTGAGTTGTAAGATCACCAAAAGCGGTTCTCAGCCAATCAGATCTGTGCAGATTCACAAGGCGCGTACACAGGCAAGGTACGAAGCGAGAAGCAGCAGTCGGACTATAAAGCGAGTCGGACTATAAAGCGAGTCGGACTATAAAGCGAGTCAGAGAAAGACTAATTCAGACGGTTCATTCCACGATGAACCTTATTAGAAACAGATATCGTTCCAGGCTCACCAACAAATAGCTTCATATGCATATGAGAATAGTCCCTGATCCCATTTCAGCCCAGATGTGAAGACAACCAAGAGCTCACTTCTGTCACTAAACAAGAGAAAGTGTGAGAGAGGAATACAAGATGGAAATAAACTGTTAATATGTGAAAAATAGGCACGTTTTATTTACTTTTTCTATAAATAAACACTTTAAAATGCACTTTTTTCAAAAGCATTTTTTATGTACCCCTTGTTTTTATTGAAGTGAGGAAAAAAACATTTATTAGAAGTTTATAAATAATTAATTCAGTTTAGTATTTAAACAGTAAATATACTGAAATATCCTGAACAGTATGTGTGGTGTGTTGGTGTTTCAGTAGCTGATGGTATAAGATGTTGATACTAGACTACTTCAGTAAACAGGATACACCACTGAATCAGAACACACGTTAGAAATGATGACGGTCCGGACCTTGGCCTGAGGAGATCTCCTCTAACTGGACCATATTCAGATATGTCACATCCTCTTTCATTTCTGAAATTAAAGGGTGTCCTAAGACTTTTGACTCACCCAGTATGTATCCACAGTAAAAGAAAAGCATACACTCTCTCGATGGTGAACTTGTTTAAGCTTAAAAAACATATATAAGGACGTTTTTAATACTAGATATCGAATGTTGCCACTCTTTTCCTGGAATGACCCTTAAACAGTCTGTGTTTGCCTCGTGTCCCACTCCTCCGTGGACTGGTTCCATCCACCGCATGTGAAGAGTGTGTTTGCCAAGAACTTGTGCAGTGGACTCGCTGTTTATCTCCTCAGGTTATTCCTATTCTGCTTAGTGCTGTCAGAAGGCATAAACCCACCACAGTAAGAAGTGTGCACGATGAATGATGAAGCTCCTGCATGTTGAGCCCCCCAACTCTAGAGGCATGGCTAGTTCTCTCTGATGTAGAGGAAC